>JAQPPZ010012736.1:0-66950 GCA_028583015.1 Wollemia nobilis | reverse complement strand
TACCCATGTTAACTACAAGAGTTGTTTGAATAATGATGTTTGCATTTTGTCAACTTGTTGAAGACTAGTAAAATAGGTAGGTACATTGTTGTGGCGACTAAATATCTGACGAAGTGGGTAGAGGTGAGGGTGTTTCCAAATAACTCTGCAAAGAGCATTGCACTATTCTTATATAAGCAATTCAATACAAGGTTTAGAGTGCCTTTTCAGTTGACAAGTGATTATAGAGGCCACTTTGTCAATGAATTTATTCAAAAGCTGGCCTTAGGGTTCAAAATCTTGTATTTGTTGTCGAGTGTGTACTATCCAAGGGCAAATGGGTAGGTAGAAGCAACGAATAAGGTTTTGGTCTTGATAATGTACAAGACATGTGGAATTGAGATTGTTGACTAGAAGGATTAAGACGATGTGCAAGTCGATGACAAATCATACGCCATTCCACCTGATGTACGGTCAAAAGGTAGTAATCCTGGATGAATTTTTGGTGCCAAGTTTGAGAGTGGGTATAGAGAACCGTCTTAGAGACCATGAGAGGCTAACAACATTCATCCAGTTGGATGAGAAGAGAGTGATGGCACAAGGAGCTACGGATTGCCTAGTGTTGATGCAAGCTTTTGGCATAACAAGCATTTGCAAAAGTTGAAGTTGAAGGTAGGTGACCTTGTACTAAAGTATAATGATAAGCAAGAAATCAAGTCAGGGAAGTTGAAGATCCTATGGTTTGGGCCCTTCCAAGTTGAAGAGTTGTTAAACAATGGTGTAGTACGATTGAAGCTACTGGATGGGACACAATGTGCTAAGATAGTCAATGGTTCAAAGCTAAGATTGTACAATGTTAGGGTGCAAGTGAACTTTGTCAACCATGAACCAGACGGTGAAGAGACAAGTATGGGTAGGATGACAATTACATTGAGTCAGTCTTTGGGATCCTTTGAAGGGATCTAGATACATGAAGTCAGAGAATGTAGCCATGCAAGAGAAGACGGTGCAAATGATACAAAGTGACTTTGAACTTGTGGAGCTGCTAGCATGCTTGTATGGACAGGAAGCTGGAAGGAGTTAAGGGAATGTCATGAAACCAATAGTGGAGCAGGAAGAGTTGACGCCTGAATCCACTAAGCATAGGAGGTTGCACATACATGTCCCAATGCTGAAGAAGGTCAGAGTTCACTTGCAGATGAAGACAAACAATAGATGGCAACAAGGTATGTTAGACAAGAAAAACCGTTAGAAGAAGAACCTTGGAGTGATGAAAGCAAATATGAAGGAATGAGTTTGTTGGCATCCATTGGACATGCACAACAAAGAATGCGTGAAGAAACACAACAATTGAAGGAAAGGAGCGAAAAATTGAACGTTCGAATTGGCGAATTACAGAGGCAATGCACACCAGGATTGATGTAGATATGGAAAAATATGCAAGCAATTGGTAAATATAGATTCTCTAGAGAAGGGACAAGTCTAGAGGATACTCTTGGAGGTGCATGATAAATGAGGAAGTGTTTGGAAATGCTGATAATTGTGTGATGAAAGTTGAACTTTTGAAAGAAAACTGTTGGGAGTACCAACCTGGCGAGCAATTTGGGGACAAGAAAATTGTTAGTTCTACCATACACAAGGTTGGCATAAATTGAATGGAGCGACGTGCATGAAGTACTGCATGAACCTGTACATGACACCAATGTACCTCAACAGGCTTTGTCGAATGAAAGTGACTAATGGCAATGTGTCTAAGGAAGAAAGTAGCAGTGTATCTCTGATGAGTTCGAGTAGCGAGGAAGAAGATTGAAGTAGTGCCAACCCTAATTCAGGCTTCGAGAGACAATAGAGGCAGGAACACTGAGGACGGTGTTGAGAGTTTCTAATGATGAGGTAGGGGTATGCTTGCCAGATAGTGACAATCACATCCAAAGACGAAGCAATAGCAACATGGAAGGCAAACAAACGTTGAAGAAAAGGGGCAGTTAGGCCTAGTTGGAGTCTAGGTCGAAGAAGATTCAGAGCAAGTTGAAATTCTACCATGTCTCGAGAAGATGGTGCTGGGACAAGTATTGGTTGCCATCGTCCACCGAGTTTGAACGATTCCTTGTGCAATCTGAGTGGGCTGTTAGGCCCATGAAATTGTCTAAGGTCAGCTTGGGATGAAGGCCTCTCAGGTTGTCTAGGTGGGTTGTCAAGTCCCCCAAGTCATTTGGAACAAACTGACCAAGAGGGGAGGTTGTTTGGCCATTTTTTTGGCGGGGGGAGGGGGCAAGCAATCTGCCCCAAACAAACCACAGGTTGTCTAGCTAGAATAGTGAGTTGTCTGCCAGGGATATTAGGTCCCCATATGGCTCTTGGGCCTACCCAACGGTAGGGCCGTTTGAACCCTCCCTAGTTCGTCTGGGGAGGTTGTCCAAGTCTCAAAAGGCCCTTGGGCCATCAGATGATTATCCTTGGCTGTCTAGTAACCAAGTAGGGTTGTCTGACATTCAAGTTGGGCCAATTGGAGCCCAAGTTAGGTGGTTTAAGGAAGCCGGGTTGTTTGGAAACCAAGCAAGGCCATCTGACGATCAAGATGGGATGTTTGGAGACCAATTCAAGAGGATTAGTGAAGTCAGGCCATTTGGTGATCAAGTAGGGCCGTTTGGAGAGAGAATTGGATTGTCTGATATTCAAGCTAGCAAGAGAAGCCACCAAGAAGGGACATTTGGATGGTTAGCTAGGCTGTTTGGCCCTGTGGGTCATTTGGGCCAAAGAAGAACAGGGTTGTCTAGACGTCTAGGCAAGCCATCTAGGCAGAAGTGTTAGACCAGCTTGAAATAGGGAGCGCATGTTTTCCCAATGGGTCTGTGATGCATGAAGACAAGGAAGAAGCCAAATGCCTGTAAGACGAACACATAACATAGATCTAGCAGGTGCATGGATGACAGTTAGTGGAGTTGAAGTGGCAGTTAAGGGGGTGGAGAAAAACTTGGCTTATGCAAGTGAAGTTTCCCTATACCTCCATCAACTTATAAAAAGAGGTGAGGAGCTCTCATTTGCACATTCTCAAGTGCAAGAGAGTAAAGGAGGAGAAATGAGGTGAAGCAAGTGGGCAGCAAACCTGGCCATTGAACCAATACCAGCTAGGGCACGGTCTAAGGCATTGAACCAATACCAGCTTGATGTATTGATGTCTTTTGATGATTGGTTGCACCTTGACATTTTTATTCCTCTAGCAGTTGACCTGTCCTGTGAGTCTTCAAGCATCATTAAGATCATTTTATCTTGAAAAATGAACTTTACATTTAGCAACTTTTCTCATAGGCAAACTTTAAATTAAGTCATGTACTAGTATAGCTGCAATTGTAATATCATCAACTGACCATGCACTACTGAATGTACACATAAAAAATGCAATCAAAACACATTATGCAATGTAAATATAAAAGTCTCATAGCATTAAATAAGTCTTCTGATCTATGCTAATTCCATCAGAGCTGGCCCATCTATTAATGGAATAAGACCTAGCTGTCTTGGGGTGTCGCATCTCCCTCTCCTTGTTAGAGCACCGTTCCTATGGTTAAGCAAATAGCTAGGGATATTTCAATCTCATATTTCTTTATCTTTCTAGGCTAAGTTGCCTGATTTGAGTTCGAGGAGGATTAGAACTGAGAAAGAAATAAATTGCCATTCAGAATTTAAGCTATAAAATTTGCTATTAAGTTCGAGAAAGTAGAAATAAATATTCGTATTAATTTAAATGCCTATATAAAAAATAAATATAAATGTGTGTAGAGATCTTCAATAATTGATAACACCCTGTAGCACAGTGATGGTATTCCATGTTTGAAGGAACATAGAAGAGTAAATGACAACAAACATTAATAGTAAACAGCATTCACCATTATTACTGAGGAAAGAGATTCAGAAGTGAAACAGAGCAAAACTGCACATTGCCATTGTATTCATTTATGAACAGCAAATACACAAGTCAAGTACAGCAGCAATATCACAAGTCTACAGCATGTATTCTCCTCAACAGATGCTCACAGAATGTATCACGCAATCATACACTATGCCAATGATGATCTCTTGGAAATTGTAAGGGGTCTATTTATACTACTCCTGGATAGGGAGGCAGTTGCCAACTTCCGCAACTTCCTCATACCTATCCCTAACTACCCTTACATGACAGCTCATAATGCATGACATTCTTTTTATTCACACACTAACAATGTCTGCCATTTAACACAAGACAACATTTTGACAAACACTTAGTGTGCAAACTATATAAAATGACAAAAACCTTTGTACGATCAAAATTGGTTTGTGTCCTAGTCTCCGTATACTCCAGTTCATGCTTGAGGTGGCACCATGTCAGAACTGGCTTCTACAAACCCAAAGAACAACCCACAACTGTTTAATCCCAAAATATAGCAGTATACATGCATGAATGGTGAGATCATGGCATACTTATACATTCTACAGTATGTAAAGCTTAAAACACATCTTATTTAGCATGATACCCAAGTATAAATGTGCCTAAAGCAATATCAAGACATAGAATCCAGATGTGAACCCAATGCAATGCATGAGCAAAAGAATATAATCCATTCTGTGGAGGTTCTTCAGCAAAATCCTAATTCCTTTCATCATCGCCAAACATAAACAGAGCTTTTTAATGCAGTACATTGTTAAATGATCCTGAGAATGCCACATTCCAAGTGTTGTCTCCAAGCATGCTAATAGAACCGGATTCATACCCAAAGTTTCAATAAGAAAAGGATGCAAGAGGATGTACCATTAAAGCTGTTAGCTGTTATTCTTTATCGGACTGAGCTCACAATTCTTTTGCTTGCTTCATGTAAAAGCAAGCTACCAGATGGGAAATTGATACTCTAGCTCTGTGCAAATCTAAGAGCTGTCCTAGCAGTTCAGAATAATGTCCAAGTTCACAAGCAATCAACAAGTTTAACATGTTAAATGAAACTGCAGATTGTTGAAACCATTCATTGTTTCTCTTCATTTGAAATCGAGCTCTCAAAACTTCATTCTTCTTTTCTTCTTCTTCATCTCCCAAACTAAATTTAATGCCAAATGGAAGCATATTACATTATTCAACATCCATAAATATGTCTATAGAACCAAAAGGCCAAAGGAAATGAAGTGCATGTCAATATGCGGTTGAGTCCAGTTGTAGCCATCTTTATTCTCTTCAGCCCCTTTTTTGTCTTATTCAAAGTGTTGTTTTACACTTCCCAGGTCCTCAATAAGTATGTTGCAAGAAAATAGAAAACTTAGTCATCATATGATAATAATAATATCATAAATTTTATAATCATTATAAATGTAATTAATCAATCATATGTTCATCCCTATCCCTGGGTTGGCCTAAAGTACATGAAGGCTCAAATGGGATTATTGATGAAGATTTTAAGTGTCTCTTGGAAGGCAATATGACATC
The DNA here is from genome assembly GCA_028583015.1 of Wollemia nobilis. NCBI lineage: Eukaryota > Viridiplantae > Streptophyta > Pinopsida > Araucariales > Araucariaceae > Wollemia > Wollemia nobilis. The sequence goes on along the minus strand of JAQPPZ010012736.1, from coordinate 61,522 downwards.
TACCATGTTGACTAGTGCATTGATTAGATCTTTTGGCTACTAAGAGCATGATGTTCTTGTATTTATGCTGTGATGTAAATCAAAGTCTTTTTTACTGACAAACCTTGCCATCATAACCATATAGCATAAGACGTATAAATTGCTAGAAATATAAGTCTACTATAAGGTGTCCTTTCTCAGTTAATGCATTGTTTTTGAAACACGTGGAAGAGTAACCACTGAACTTTTCAACACACTTTGCAGGAAATAGAAATGAAACTGTTTTAGTCTAAAGTGAACTGATCTTTTAATAATTTCAAGGTCAGAATGTTTTTTTTCTTATGTTTATTATAATCCTATTCTGTCAGATCTGTGTGCATGTGGTCGACCGGCAAAGACGCCACTTGCATTATCGGTGATGAGACCCGGGTTCAACCCCCACGGCAGATGTGTATAAGATGTGTTGTTAAAAAAAAAAGAAAAAAAAAATCCTTTTCTGTCAGAAATTATCAATTCATGCATTGTTTTATTTATACAAATAGAAAAATGCAATTTGATACATTGTTGAAGTCTGATGGAGTGTGTGGCTTTCTATACAATGATTCAAGGAATATGAGATGTTGATGCAATCATAGTTTATGTTCTTACAGCAATTCAATAGGTATAGCAGCGGATAGTTGGATGGTATACATGGACCGGCTTCTGACACCTAGAGTTGAAGATCCCAGAGAACGTCAAACCTTAAAGGAGAAGATACTTAAATTAACAGATATATATTATGAAGCTTTGGATGCCCCAAAGACAGGAAAAAAGGTTCGTCAATTAGGATGTTTTGTTGTTTGCTTAGTTGTGGACATGAGACTATCTTATGTACAGAAAAATGTTTCTGAGACAGTTTCTCTACAAATTTATGATGCAAGGAATACCAATTTAGGGATTTGAAAGTTTTACGTAAGTAGGTAAAGACCTATGATTTGGATTATGCAAATCTTAGTCCCATAGGACCTATGCACAAGTCATATATTCTTATTTAGATCAGAAAAGGACAACCTTGGATTCATAGTTAAAACTTACAAACTTTGGAGAGAGAATTATTGCAAGGGCCTCAAAATTGAATTATTTATTAGAGGATATGTTTTAGCATGTAAATAGGGACTTGGAGCTGTATTGTGAGCAGTCCTTGTCACTTAAAATTTTAGTTAAAGTTCATATAATAAACTATTAACCAATTTCATGTTTTGTAAGTATGTATTGTGTGTATTCCCACACTGACAGAATATTCTCATATTTGTGGTCTTTGATGTTTCAAGTATTTGTATATTGCTACAAATGCTACTAGATATGCAGTGAGAGTGGATTTGGTTGAGTAGGTGGATGGATTAATCGATATTTACCACAAAAGTAACACCATTCCTATCTATAAAATATCAACATGGATGCATTGCCAAAAAGCTTAATCTTGGGAACAATTCTCTGTTTCCCAAATGTGGCTATGCAAATAAATAAATAAAAAGGACTTAAACTAACAAATGCCTAGTATCCATATCTCACATGTTACATGGCAAGAAAGAACTATGATTTATTCAGTTACAGCTTATGACAAAACATTTATTTTTATGTTGATGCTTTTTAGAAGTCATAACCTTATCACTTTCTCTCAATAAGATCACCTAGTTGACCACTTTCCAGGTTGCGCCTTTCATGTTGATGTTTTTTTCACCTTATTGCTAATTCCTGCGAAGCTCAAGTGTCATGGTTGGATAGTTGGATTTTTTCATTAGGTGTCTTCTGCTGCTTCAGTTTTGAGGCTATATCTTAGAATGGTGAGCAAATTGGCTTAGCATGGAATATTTTTATAAGAGGGATCATTCAGATGATCCATCCATGTTTGTGTTTCATGGTGTTTAGTATAAATTTGGAATAAACAAAGAAAAATTACCCTCATTTGTCAATAATTGATAGTATATGCATGGTTGATGTTGCTACCAAATTGTAAAAACTAAACATATTGTGTGAACATGCTAGCATGTATTTGAAAGTTCAAGTTTGCTACTTTAATTAGCTTCACTAAACAGGGATGCTAGCTAGGTAGACGGAGATTAATCATTCAATCTGTTTCGCAAACCTCCTTTCATTTAGAAGTTCCATGTGACCTTTCCTTCAGACATACCTGCTTCCCTTTGGATTGATTAGTTGTGTCCAGTTTCTTGCTTTTCTTACAACTTTTTTTTCATATATAATAAATTATTTTTTTATTATTCACATTTTCCTTATTTATTGCTTATATTGTCTGGATTTTAATTTGAATCGTCTGCTTGCAGCTGCATATATTTGGTTTTGACCACTGCTGTTGAGTTGTTATTTTATGTGTGATCAGGTGGAAGTCCCAACCGATTTGCGACCTAAGAAGAGACCACATTTCCTGAAAAAAGATTCCCAAGATAAAATCAATGAACACTTTTATCATTCAACTTCTGTTTTGGGAGAAATTTATGACCTCGCACTTTCAGATAACAGGTCCCAATCAGCCGGTATTGTTGTTACTAATGTTTTTAGTTTTGATTCTTTGACTAGCGTGTTTTCAGTTGGCATGTCCCTTTAATTGAGAAACTGAAAACATTACTTCTGTCATTTTATGTAGAAAGATGGACTATTCCATGCTTCTGGGATGCTCATGTTGCAGAGTTCAAGGATTTATGGCAAGAACTTTATGATCATCATTATAAACCAGAAATGAGAGAAGCTATGAAATGTCCTGACCGGTTAAGGAAGTCCTCAGATGCTAGGAGAATTATACAAAAGTATAAGGAGGTGAACAACCTATAAACTTCTCAACTAAAAAGAGTGATCCTAATATTTTTGCAAATGTTCATGCTTGAAGCTCACTATTAATGGTCTAGAATGTTTCACTTATATTGAGAGAGTTTCCTTTATGTTGGAAATTCACATTGGTTCTTGTATTTTGGACAGATTCTTTATGGAACAACCACCTTAGCTGGTTCTAAAAAAGCAAGGGAACAAATTCATCTCGAAGCATGTGCAATTTATCAAGTTGTTTATGAACATGCTAAAAAATTAAACAACCTGGAAAGATGTAAATTTGCATGGTGTGTTGCAGGAGAAGCCCTTTGTGACATGTATCTTGACATCCAGCAGGAATCGCAAATTATTAGTTCACCTTCTATATTGTATAAATTTTTTTCTTAATTATATATGGAGGGTGGCATAAAGTAAATAGTTTCAGTGCTGTCCTCCAGCGTACAGTAATGGTCAATCTGAGCAAGAGAGTGGATGAGCATGGGATGGGAGGGGGAACAATCATTGGAGCAAATCCTATGTCATGACTCATGTTGAACGCAAATACTTTAGATCACTGATGTTCACTGCAGTGCTACCATTTTGATGACAGATCTCAACTAGTATGTTCCAACTCTATCCATTGGCAAAGACGGGTTTTAAACCTCAGATACAGGAGATTATATCGATTAGTAACTCATCTTTATGACATTAACTAAGGAAGTCGTATCCAAGATTTATAAAATACACGTCAACCTCATTATGGAGGAACCACAAATACTGTCATGAATGAGAGTCAGTTTGCTAATCACACTTCATTATCAATAGCAAGACTAGCATCCACTGTTGAAGTTATTTCAAATGTGTGATGTTATTTGATAATTCATCGTGGGTCCAAAAATGTATTTTATGTATGTAATGTTTTCATGTATTTATCGAACAGAATTCTTATATGGAAATTTCTTTCTTTTACTGATTGACGAATTTGCACTGATGTTATGGGCTGTCTTGTTAAAATGTGGGGTTGGACTCAGGTAACCCTTTTATGAATATTATTATGTACCTCATTTTCCTTGCACCACGTTCTCAGTGATATATCCACTGAATTATGGGCTGCCTTATTGCAGTGTAGGGGTTCGAAGTTGCGATACAGTCCTACAAATGTAGTTCATTACTGTTAAACCACAGCTTTTGGGACAAATCAATTGCTTTCTTATTGCTAAGAATGTGAGACATAAGTGCCACCGTCAGCTGCCTGCAGTCAGTTTAAATAATTCCATGTTTTTGTCTAATCAAATTGATCTATCCTTTCATCTCCAGATTTGTGATTAAAGCACTAGGCTTGAAGTTGTATTTTAATATTATGCTGTATATTGATTTATCTTTTAAAAATATTATATCATCTCCATTATTGGTTAAGAACATACTGAATCAACACAAAGATTCTTGATAAATAATTTTAACAAGATGAGTAAATTAGATTTGTTGGAATAAATCTAGCTTAAGTGTTAGGATAGGCATATTGCAGCTGTTACTGCTGATTAAGGTTGTTATGATTTGGTCTTATCAGCAGTTTGCTATTTATAGTATGTAATTTTACTATATATTTTTGGGAATATGTAATATTCAAAGTGCCAATGTTGAAGTTTTCGTGTTATCAGAGCTTGTTTTTCAGAAACAGGAAAACAGGTTGGTATGTGCAATTGATGGGTTGGTGAGGTTTTCCTCCCGCTCGATTCTGCATGTGAGATCTATCTGATATGATGCATCTGTGCCTAATGGGAAATACTAGTGTTGCGGTCAAAGTCGGAAACATTGGCCGTTTGCCAGAAGCATTAACAATTTCTTGCCCATTATTTCACAATATTTTGGGCACTCTTTGTTGACCACGTCCACTTCTCCGGTCCTCCCATTGCAATTTCCTATGCTATAAAGCCACCTATATTTTGAGTTGCTGATGTGTGGTTCCAATCGGCATTTGAAGCTCGTAAGCACATGGATCATGTGATAAATGGTTTGCGGAAACTCAAGCGATGAATTGTCTGGCAACTGGGTTCTCCTGTATAAATTAAATCCTGTGCACTTTGAGAAGTTGCCTTGGTTGTGGAGAACAGTTAAGCCCGAGGATTGTGCAGTTGAGAAGGTAAAGGACAAGTTCATTTTACACGTGGAGGTCGTATAATGGCAAGAGGGCGCACACGGAGGAAAAAGGAAATCGGAGGCAGCTGCATTAGACAAGAATTGTGCAGTTAAAGACCTGCATGTAAATCGTGATCTCATGCTCTGGCAGTTGGCCGTGTGAGATCAACCCAGAACAGTTGAAGCCTCTCACCTGATTCTGTGGGCAATGCACCTGAATCTAATGCTTCAGTGGAGAGACCACTGCCTGACATATTAGTTGATAGTAGAGGAGTTGAAGGCGTGGAAGCCAAATCAATTATCCTGGACGCCGCGGGCGTTGCATTTGCCCAAATAGAACTGGCCGGAGACAGCGGAACTGCAGAGGTCCTTAAAGCGCTGTACGACGGCGTTTATACAAGTGGAGCAGCCATGTAGAGAGATCCCCTGGCATTGCGCGAGGCCATGGACGTAGCTGGTGTGCGAGTCCTCGGAATTGACAAGGCCCTGTATCCCCTGTAGCATTTGATTGTTGCAAAGGCGAAGAGGAGGCGAAACAGGCAGGGGGATTTTTTGGCCAAGCTGTGTAATATCGGGGGTGGGGCTTTTTTTGACATTTAGAATGAAATCGCAAATATTCCTGGTGGACACCTTGAATTCTGGATCGATCCAGGTCACGGCAACTATCCGCTCGCAGTTCGCATACCTACCAGCAACTTTCAGAAACGGTTCGTAGACATGCGAAGTTCTCCAATGGGTCTGTTTTAGGTGGTATAGAGAGAATTTAAATGAAGGCCAATGTGATCCATCTCTGCCTATTCCTTGTCATATTCGCCGATATCCGTCTTCAAGTTTTTTTTTCAAATTAAATGTTCACAGATATCAGCAGAATCGTTATTTTGTTTGTGGTTTATTCACTTGGTTTGTTGCTTGGATAGTTGAAAGTCGTGTTAATGATTAAACCTTAAAGGTATATCTGGTATAGTCATTAAGGGGGTGTTGGAATATATCTAGCATAAGTGTTAGGATAGGCATAGTGGAGTTGTTGCTGCTGATTAGGGTTATGATTTGGTCTTATTAGTAGTTTGTTATTTATATGATGTACTTTCAAGTGCAAGTGTTTTCAAGATTTATGCTTATGCTTCTTGCAAGAAATGACTAGAAGAGCAAATGAGTCAGGTGCACACACATAGATTGCCTAATTTGTTTTTATGTATAAATAATTAGAATGTTTAATGAAATGTATAGGTATTTTATGTATGCAATATGGGCAAGTATATACATCACACTATAAAATCCAATTCAACAAAGTCAAACAATTTAAATAAATGCAAAGCCAATACAATGAAGTGATCATTCATATACAATGAAGTATGCAACTAAAAATAGAACACAACATGAATTCTCCAAGACCTATGAAGTACAACACAATATGGGAGAATAGCCATGGTCGAAGGCAACCAAGAATACTTGCAAGAACAAGACAAGTGGGTACATATAGTCTTGCAAGTTAAAGATGGTAGAAGCAATTTGCTATACCTATCCATCTACTTCCCTATAACAAGAAAAGCAGTGTACCCCTAATAACCATAACAACTATAAATAAAGATGTATATAGAATAGACAGACATATTGAGATATTCTTAATTGCAGAACCAATTTTGATATTATGTGTTATATTGTAAATGCACGCAAAGTGTTTGACGAAATGCACGTGCATATATTTTAATGTTGTAAGTGCAATTTAATATTGTACGTAAATAATAAAGTCATGTAAAGTCATATTAAATCATGTAAGTCGACTAAATAAGCTATTTCGTCATATAGTGCAAATGAAATGTAAATGCAAAGCAAATGCACATAAAATGTAATTTGAGGGTAGTTGCAAGGTAGTTGGAGAAAGTAACTACTTGGTGGGTGTATAAATAAACCCCCCCTCATTCATTAGAGTTGCTCTAGATTGGTACGTGTGAGAAGTGAAGTCTATGGGCAGAATGCAGTCTAGCATGATATGCAGCCATGGAGGATGTTCAACCTAGGGTTGAATGGTGGATACCTAGAGGAGATATTGCAGGGCATTCATGCAGATCGATGGAAAAGTGCAGTCCAGTCCTATGTACAACCATGGATATGATGGTTGTAGATTGTATTGATGAAACTGTAATGTTGTATCACATCTACCATTATTAATACAAACTGTTGTAATTACTGTTAATTGTTATTGCTATATTTTTTGCCATTACCATTGTTATTTAATGTTGTTGCAGAATTTTTGTGTATTATTATTGTTATACTACAATGCTTGCAGATCTGTAGATTACTTACGTGGAAAGGAAACTGTTGGGATATGTAAAAACCTTTTCTACATTCTAGCGTCGTTGCTATTATGAAATTGGGTCTAAATTGGTGACATAGGGTTTGAAGAAGTGAAACCCTTGGGAAGACGGGCAAACGAAGATCAACCTAGTGCAAAGACGGAGGAGAAGACGTACCAAATTTTTTTTTGTGGTTGCAGATTAAAAGACGTGCACGCCAAGCGAAGGGAAAATCTGAGTGGGATTTTGTAGGTGGGAAGTTGCAGAAGTTTGGAGACCTGACGTCTCAGGCATGACGTCTTGAGGCCTGATGTCTGCAGGCCTGACGTCTGCTGCTGACGTTTGTAGACTTGACATCTGCAGGCCTGACGTCTGTCAGCTAAGAAGTTTGCAGTGGAACGACGCATTGCTGATAGGAACGACAAAACAAGTGCAATGACCACCAAAATTCAAGGAAAATGTTTATTGATGCGGAGATAGGTTGAGTGGATGGTAACACCTGAAAAAGCGGCAAGAAGGTTGCAGAGGAGTGCAGAGGACGGGAGTCAGGCACCAGAGCAACAACATGCGAAGGCTCAGGAAGGAAGACCAAGGCCACAATCGATATCCCAGCGAAGGAAGTCACAAAATAAGGAAGTTGAAAGAAGACTTTTTGGTGAGAGTCAAGACGAAGAACACCCGATGAGGAGTAGCATAGCAGAAACCCCACCAATGGATAACATAGACACCCAAGCAATGGAGAATTTGCCACTTTTCACAGGAGGGAAGGAAGACCTAGTTAGGCATTGGAGAATTTGTCGTGTGGAGTGGAAAGCGATTGGGTAGAACAATGAAGAAGATTGGAGGAGGTGGTTTCTTACAACGTTTCGAGAATCTGCAATATATTGGTACATATACTTATCGCAAGTGAAGTTCCAGACATGGGGAGAGTTACGTGATGCATTTGTGGAAGAATTCCGATCATACGACACTGACAAAAATTATAACATTCAAGGTGAGAAGGAGCCTGTTTGTTATTACAATCGAAGGGTGAGTAGGTTGTTTGACTATGTGGAGAAAGGCCACTCAGAGGAATTGAAGACCATGTGGTTCATAGATGGATTGCTCCTCGTGTATGAAAGGAAGATGAAGATATTTCCTCCAAGATCATACCAAGAGGCTTTGGATTATGTGTTGACTTGGGAAAGAGATGCAAAAACCTCATCGATGAAGGAGACTCGGACAACTAGAGAATGCAGTCAGATGGTGACGAAGGAGACGTTTGAGGTGCAAACGTTTGAGCAAGAGTTGTCTGATGTGGAGATGTCTAAGGTATAGACATCTGAGCAAGAGTCGTCTAAGAAGAAGACATCTGAGGTGCAGACGTCTAAATAGGATTTGTCTGATGTGGAGACGACCGAGGTGAAGTCTAAAGTGCATCTATTGGAGGAGGAGCCATCTGAAGAGAACTCGTTTGGAGGCTACATGTTTGAAATCTACTCGTCTAAAGGAGTCAAGCAGTCAGACTAGACGTCTGGCAGTTAGATCAAACATTTGGCAGCCAGTCATCCCAGACATCTGGCCATCCAACCCAGACATCTGGCAGCCAGTCAGTCCAAACGTCTGGCCATCCAGCCCAGACATTTGGCAGTCAGTCAACCCAGACGTCTAGCCATCTGGCCCAGACTAGACATCTGGTAATCCGTCAGTCTAGATGTCTAGTCGTCGGACCCAGACGTCTGGTCGTCTGTTTGGTCATCCGTTTGGCCACTCATCCCAGACGCCTAGCAATCTGTCTAGACATCTAGCCCATCTAATTGCGACGTCTACACCCGCCTGAGACATCTACCTGTGTACAATTTTTTTGAGATGTCTATCTGTCTAAGCCATCTAACCCGTTGTCCTAGATGTCTAGATATTGTACCCGTCAGACTTCTCAATCCGTCTGGTCTAATCCGTCAGAGACTAAGCTGTCAGGGATTGTCGTCATAAATGTTGACGTCTGAGGCAGTGCAGTCAGAGGAGTTGTCGTCAAAAGCACAATCCGAAAAGAGAGAGGTCTATCATAGGATGATAAGTAGTCAATTGGATCAAGAAAGCAGGGAGCATGCGAAGGGCGCTGCCCCTCGACCTCACAAGGGACGTTGTCCCTTGACCCTACAAGGGGACTCCTGCCACCTTGACCCCGACATAGATGGCGGAGGACATTACCGATTATGTTCATGATGTTGATGGCACTTCTCATGCTGATGATATGGCTTATTGCAAAAAGTAAAGTGCCTCTTCAAAGAATGTTGATCATGTTGATGCTACACATACTTGTAGCAGCAGAAGTGCACAATCAGAGAATCAGATGTTGTGAGCAGCCCCAAGTAAATTTTATTGCCAAAGATGTATGGAACAGGAACAAGAGGAAGGAGTGTAACAAGAGATCCTATTCCATTTCTCGTCTATTCCCAGTGTTTAGCTCGTGTCGTTGAGGACAACGACCAGTTTAGAGGAGGGGATAGATGTAGATAGGCACATTGAGATATACTTAATTGCAGAACCAGTTTTGATATTATGTGTTTTATTATAAATGCACGCAAAGTGTTTGAAGAAATGCATGTGCATATATTTTAATGTTGCAAGTGCAATTTAATATTGTACGTAAATAATAAAGTCATGTAAAGTCATATTAAATCATGTAAGTTGGCTAAATAAGTTATTTCGTCCTGTAGGGAAAATGAAATGTAAATGCACATAAAATGTAATTTGAGGGTAGTTGCAAGGTAGATGGAGAAAGTAACTACTTGGTGAGTGTATAAATAAACCCCCCCCTCATTCATTAGAGTTGCTCCAAATTGGTAGTGTGAGGATTGAAGTCTATGGGTAGAATGCGGTATAGCATGATATGCAGCCATGGAGGATGTTCAGCCTAGGGTTGAATGGTGGATACCTAGAGGAGATATTGCAGGCATTCATGCAAATTGATGGAAAAGTGCAGTCCAGTCTTGTGTATAGCCATGGATATGATGGTTGTAGATTGTATTGATGAAATTGTAATGTTGTATCACACCTACCATTATTAATACAAAATGCTATAATTACTGGTAACTGTTAATGTTGTATTTTTTGCCATTACCGTTGTTATTTAATGTTGTTGCATATTTTTTGCGTATTATTATTGCTATACTACAATGCTTGCAGATCTGTAGATTACTTACATGGAAAGGGAACTGTTGGGATATGTAAAAAACCCTTTCTACAATTACATCATTACATGCTCAAACATTAAGAATCACGACTTTGAATAACATGATTGCATACATATATCCCTTAAGATTCATTGGTCTCCCTTTTGATAGGCCAAGTAAAACGTCATTTGGGATAGAAACTTATCTCATCAATTCCATTTTTTATGTTCCTTATTCTACAAATCTTGAATTTCACCTCCTAGAATTGTTGCACTATTCATGGTATTTTAGCTAGTGTAACTAGTGGGTTGAGGGGTAACATTCTTGGGTATCCTATGCAGAATGTCAAGGGATGGGAGCCTTCCCTATGGAGTCAACAAAAGTATTCTTTCAATGAGGGTCTCTCCTCATATTTTTAGTTTGGTGGCAACCTTTTGGTTGTCATCACCATTGGTTGAGTAGTATTGGCTTTTTTTGTGAATCTTGTTGTTGGCCTTTTTAGATGGCATGGTAGTGGACCATATCCCCTCAAATGACATGAAACTTTATTACATTGCCTTGGATGGAATGACACTTGGCATCCTTATCTCATATCACAATGACCTAGATGATTGATACATATTTGTCCCTTCAAATGATACACTTCAACAACTTGTGATGGCTCTTTTTTGAGTGATACTCATACCATGGATATGTAGTACCTCAACATTACCTTTGTAGATTTTGAAGGAAAATGCGACAATAGAGATCAAGTGGTAGAAGCATACCAAAATTCTCAAAATTTGATTTAGTCTAGACAAGGACCAACTCGCTTGTAGAAACCAACTGATTTGCTTGTTGAAAAGGATCAATTGGTTCAAAGAAGTGATTTGCTCAACAAAAGTGGTTGATCTTCCTATAAATGCTAGTGATTCACTTGCCAAGCCAAAGTGAATTGCTTAGATAGTGACAAAGGTAGATTAAAGACACAAATCTCGAGATGAATATTTTGGAAATTGACATTTTGGCATGTAGTGGGGCACTAAGTCATTTTGGAAGTACCTTAATCCTATTTGAGGCATGTAATTTAGAGGTGCAATCTTTTGTTAAAATTGCCTCCAAATCTATACTTTTACAAGGAGTAATTTTTTTTACTGTAGGCAACTCAAGGGTAAACTTTTACCATAAATAAGGACATAATATCCTCATTGTATTTATCTTTTGGTATGTAATGTATGCAATATGGGCAAGTATATCACACCATAAAATACAATACAACAAAGTCAAACAATGTAAATAAATGCAAAACTAATACAATTAAGTGATCATTCATATACAATGAAGTATGCAACTAAATATAAGAACACAACATGAATTCTCCAAGACCTATGAAGTGCAACACAATATGGGAGAATAGCCATGGTCGAAGGCAACCAAGAATACTCGCAAAAACAAGACAAGCGGGTACATATAGTCTTGCAAGTTAAAGATGGTAGAAGCAATTTGCTATACCTATCCATCTACTTCCCTATAACAAGAAAATCAGTGTACCCCTAATAACCATAACAACTATGAACAAATATGTATATAGAATGTCGTTATTACGTCATTACATGCCCGAACATTAAGAATCACGACTTTGAATAACATGATTGCATACATATATCCCTTAAGATTCATTGGTCTCCCTTTTGATATGCCAAGTAAAACGTCATTTGGGATAGAAAATTATCTCATCAATTCCATTTTTTATGTTCCTTATTCTACAAATCTTGAATTTCCCTTCCTAGAATTGTTGCACTATTCATGGTGTTTTAGCTAGTGTAACTAGTGGGTTGAGGGGTAACATTATTGGGTATCCTATGGAGAGTGTCAAGGGATGGGAGCCTTCCCTATGGAGTCAACAAAGGCATTATTTCAATGAGGGGCTCTCCTCATATTTTTAGTTTGGTGGCAACCTTTTGGTTGTCATCACCATTGGTTGAGTAGTATTGGCTTTTTTTGTGAATCTTGTTGTTGGCATTTTTAGATGGCATGGTAGTGGACCATGTCCCCTCAAATGACATGAAACTTTATTACATTGCCTTGGATGGAATGACACTTGGCACCGTTCTCTCATATCACAATGACCTAGATGATTGATACATATTTATCCCTTCAAATGATACACTTCAACAACTTGTGATGGCTCTTTTTTGAGTGATACTCATACCATGGATTTGTAGTACCTCAACATTACCTTTATAGATTTTGAAGTAAAATGTGACAATAGAGATCAAGTGGTAGAAGCATACCAATATTCTCAAAATTTGATTTAGTCTAGACAAGGACCAACTCGCTTGTAGAAACCAACTGATTTTCTTGTTGAAAAGGATCAATTGGTTCAAAGAAGCGATTTGCTCAACAAAAGTGGTTGATCTGCCTGTAAATGCTAGTGATTCGCTTGCCAAGCCAGAGTGAATTGCTTAGACAGTCACAAAGGTAGATTAAAGGCAAAAATATCGATATGAATATTTTGGAAATTGACATATTGGCATGTAGTGGGGCACTAAGTCATTTTGGAAGTACTTTAAGCCTATTAGAGGCATGTAAAATTTGGAGGTGCAATATTTTGTTAAAATTACCCCCAAATCTATACTTTTACAAGGAGTAATTGTTTTTTACCGTAGGCAACTCAAGGGTAAATTTTTACCATAAATAAGGGCATAATATCCTCATTGTATTTATCTTTTGGCCATGAGAATTCATAGCTATACTATGTGAAACCTACATTGTAGCTTATACTCATGAGGTTGTAAGAAATTGGAAAGTCCTTAGGCATTCCACTAGAGGCATTATCCTTGTGGTTTGTCAAGTGCATGGTTGTTGTGGCATGACCCTTCTATCCCATCTTGTCATTCGCTTATCAATTTTATAATCAAACAAATGGATGGACACTGATGTTATTCAACTTCTCATGTGTTATTTAATCACACATTTTCATCGATAATGTAAAAGTCGTATTTACTTAAATGTCTCACACTCTTAAACTTCCAAATAACTTTATCTTTGCATTTTACTTTTTCTATCTCTGCAATTTACTTTCATGTAAGTTAGTTTAGATAAGTGTAGGAATTTTATGCAAGGATAGTGGGGAGCCAACCTAAATTCAGAGGTTGGGAGAAAGCATTGGCAATCTTGTCAAAGCTTGTTGAAGCTCGAATTATGGGTGCTAAAATTTAATTAGAAGTTGGGACAATTCTTTGGTTCAACATAGTTTTTGGCACGCTTGGTGGAACCACCCTCATTTATCTTTAAATTTGCATTACATTTCTCAAATTTTGTGTTCAAATTGCATTCATAATTGATAGAATGATTGGCTCAAAATTGGTAAATTTTCACTAAGTCAAAAATTCAAAGTGATTTGCTTCAAAATTTAGAGTGATTTGCTCCATTTAAGAAAAAATATTTGAAAATCACTAAAGCATCCAAAGCAAGCAATTTGCTTTGATCTAGCAAGTGATTTGCTTGGGAAGCTCTACATTTTTATAGGTCAAATATAGAGGAATGTGTCAAGGCTAGGGACTAAATTTCTCAATTGCAACCTCAAATTGATTGAAAAATTGATCAATTTTTCATTATTTGTGCTCAATTCTTGTAAGTACTTTGTGAATGATGACTTCAACATGATATTTAAAATTTTAAATTTTTTACAAAGACAATGACTTAAGGAAATTAGAGCAACATCTAAACTCGAATCTCACCTTGTATGTGCATCTGCCATGGACAAAGTGTTTAAGGTAGATTCGAAGCCATTTTTTACCAAAGATTAAAACAAGTAATTTACTTGAAAAAAGTGAGTGATATGTCCCAACATGATAAAATCTAAGACATTTGATGAGTGATTTGCTCCAAGCTTGAAAAGCATCCACTAGGAAAGGCAAGTTTCTTCCTCTCTCTCTTACTAGAAGGCAATTCATTCTAGTCTCGAAGATGATTCACTTCATGCGATCCACTTGGATCCCTTTCCTACAAAAATTCTCCTTGTCTAAAATTTGGAAGTGAATTGCCCTAAAATAGTAAGCAAATTACCTACATTTTTGAACTGAAGCACTCCACTTACAAAAACTCTTTGAAATTGCTTCTATTAGCGAATCACCTTGAAATTACAAGTGAATTAATTTGATTTTGTTAGCGAATTACTTCATAAGCACAAATTTAAATTTTTGTAAATTTTGACCTTGAAACTTTGTCCGTGCAGGTATTTATATGCAAGCTTATGAATACTCGATTGAAGGCTTAGAAAATGGGGAAAGATCATCAAATGGCAGATATAATTTCATACCACCAAAGGAATGCCAAAGGAAAGATAAAAGCACAAACTATTGTGTGAGTTTGAAGATATTTTGTTATTCAATCTTGTCTTGTCAAGGGTAAAAGCTCCATGACCAATCCAATTAGTCAAGGCTTCGTGCCACATAAATCGATTTCTTGAGCCAAAAAATGGGTTATTCTTCACCTCTAACTAGCCAAATTTTGTGTAATCTATCCCTCACCTTGACTCACACTAATCCCCTTTATGGGATACCATTGACATGAACAAACTCATGAATTGTCTGCTCTTCGTAAGCCAATTTTATGTGAGGAACTCATCGTTGACCTCTAGTACACCCTCCTAAAAATACTTCTTTGACCCAAAGTCCACCTAGATCTAGCTTATCAAATATGTTTAACATCCCTCTAGGTCAATATTTAACTCCCACAATATCATTAAATTTAAAATTTACTCAAAATACCCAATTGACTACTAGGCAAATGTGTTTGCAAGTGTCCTAGAGAAACACCCAAGGATTGATACCACCTCCATCTAGTCAGTCATAACAAAATATGTGAGGTCCACCTCCCTCAAACAATTTTTTTTTGCAAATAGGGTTAAACTATCCCATTTATAATAGAATTTTAAACCACCTCCAAACATACAATGGGTTTAACAAAATGTACCACATTAGTACTTTCCACCTTATTATCCTCCATATCCATATCATCCATACCAACCTCATTGTTATGCGAGGTAACCCTCCTTAATAACAATATTGTCGACCTCTCTAACAAAATAATCCAAGAACACCCCTTAGGCCTCAAAACCAACTCCCTAATTGCACCTACCAAAGATCATTAAATTTGGTGGTCTATTCTCCTATTCCTTCATCAACTTTGAAAGCACTACCTACCTTTGATGGAATGTAAACAAGACAACACTGGAGCACCTCAATGAATTGTTGACACTTAAATCTATTCATCACATTTAGGAGGACATAAAGGTATGCTTACTACTCTATTCACTTCATGATAAAGTTTCTTTATGGTACAGGGGATTACTAGATAATTCAGTTACTAGTTGGGCATTAATAGTGAAACCATTTATGTATGGGGAATGGTTAGTTTTATTTCAGTTAAATCCAATACAAAGACTCCCTTAATAAAATATATATGATTTCAATATTAGATTCTTGAGGACCATAAACCTAATCCCACAAAACGTTAAGCCAGATGAAAAACAAACATTGCCATATTATATCAAAGGTTTAAAATTTGACTTAATGGTTTGTAATGTAAATCATCATACACTAGCTACAACATTTGAAGAAGTGGCTAGAGGATAATATATTCTCATTCAAATTGGGAAAATACACCTACTCTGTCAATGGCCTATGTATTCCAATTTTTTGAGAATACACTTATACCAAATTTCACACCCCACATTTCACCAATCCCCAATTGCCACCATCCTTACACATCACCATACATTATTACTCATCCTAGCCAAAATATGTCATCCACCATAGCCTTTCAACTACAACTTCTAGCCCTCCCTGCTCCATCCAACTCAGGAAATAAGTCCAACAATAATTTCACAATGAGTGAAATGATAGAGGTGGTCAATACTTTGGTAAATGAGAATAATGTTGTAAAGCAACAATACCAACAATGCCATTATTGACATCCCCAAAATACTTTGTGCTAGAAAAGAGATCAGGTGCCTCAACAAGGTGCTAATCAAGGATCAAATCAGACTTATAATCATATGGTTAGCACCAGGTTGGATATGGATCCAACTTGTTGTCTTCTTTGTAATGATATACATGATCCCACAAAGTGTATTGGAGCCATCAAGCATTCTTATACTATTCAATTTAATCAACAATATTAGACTCAATAGGTTGTAGTTGTAGGTCAAATGGTCCCCACAATGAATCTGACCATATACCAATAATTGTAGACTCCATAATTAGTATCTAACCTAATTAAACCAATATAATCCTTGCAAATTTAAATGCTATAGATAGATGAATAATTAGTGTTCAAATATGATGCTATATACAAAAATCAACCAAGGGTTAAAACTAGAGGTGCAAGAAAGGTTTCTAAAGAGAAATTAGTTAATATGCAAGTCAAAACTATAAAGGGTACAATTATCCTTAGAAGAGGGAGACTATGTTTGTACTTAAAATATATAATGTCTATCGTGACACAATAGAATAAGTAGGAAAATGGGAATCTAAAAAAAGAAGCAATAGATACACCCCGAAATAGGGAGGAAAAAATACAACATGATAAAGACAAGAAAAGATAAATAGACATAACTAGTAACCAACAAAAGAAATGGGAAAATAATGAATAAATCCGTTGGAAAAAAGGAGGGATCCACTTCAAAATCATGTTAAAATATGATTGAAATACCCTTCTCACATGAGTGAAGGGCAAGCAATGACTACAAAGTAATATCAAAAACTCACAACACGAAAAGAGGGAAACTCTTCCAAATTTAAATTCAATATTTTAAAGGATATGAAAAGAATGCTAGCCAAGGTCAACATGCTAGAAGGATTAGCCCTACCAAGACAACATGATCTACTTCAAGAATCTTTAAACAAGAAAGAATGAAGCTATGCTAGGGGTAAATAGCCAAAGTCCACTAGCATAATAGATCAACAAAATTTGATAGAACATCAGATAAATATCAAGGTCAAAATCAAATATATGAAATGTTCCAAAACCAAAAATGATAAAACCACCCCCATTCTATATGGCACTTAAGATTAAAATTATATTCTTAAAATTTGCATAGTTAATTCATGTGCAACAACCACAATTATGCCCAAAGCTATTTATGAAGAAATGGATCTCTATTATACTAATATGGCTAGGCACATGATCCAAATGGATGGCATAAGGTTCAATGTGGTTGGGGTACTCAAATATCTAATCATGACTATTAGCTAGATATCTAGATTTCATAGTACTATAGAAAGTGATAATTGTAGATCTACCACCATACTTTGTAATGTTGTTGTCCTAAGAATGGATGCATTTGTTAAGAAATGGTTACTTAGAAATGGACTAGACTATATAAAGGTGCCCAAAGATGGAAAAAATAATTAGGATAGAGAAAAAACCACCTTGATACTACCTTCTACACAAGCTTGACAATGATACAATGAACTAGAAGCTACATAATCTAGATGCTGACATAATAATAGATATATTGCAAGATGATGGAGATCCTAAGGTTGAATACAAAGAAACTAAATTAATGAACAATCTCATAACAAAAAAACTTCAAATATTTTAGCCTCGAGGAGTCAAGGAGTAGATAATAAGTGGACTATGTATTTTGTTGGTGCTAGAACTAGGAATGGAATAGGTGTTGGTGTGCAATTCATCGACCCATAAGGTGCGCAAACTCATTATGCCTACATATTATTTTTCAACTGTACCAATAATGTGGTGAATTATGAAGCAAGTTGTATTGGTTTGAGAAAAGTTAAAATATGGTAATCAAACACCTAAGGATAGATGGTGACTCCAAAATAATTGTAAACTAGGTCAATTCCAAGTGCATCACAGAGAACAAGCTCCAAAAGTCCCACAAATATCATAGGATTTGTTAGAAAGTTTTGGTACATATGAAATTGAAGCAATAACTAAGTAATTGAACACAAAGGTAGATGATTTGGTAGGAATGACAACCTGATTTGATCCCACTGATGATATGTGAAATAAACCAAAAAAATTGGAGGTAGTCTTTAGACTAGTAGTTCTTGATAATTCCAACCATTGGTAGGTCTTCAATAATGATGAACATATAATATAATTCATGATCAAGGAGGATCAATATGTTGAAGAAAATAATGATTATGGGGATGACATCAAATATGAAGTCATATAATTGAAATCAAACCAATTTCCTAAAGGCTTGATCACCTTAGAAAGTCTATTTAACCCTAATGATAGTACAAGAAAAATGAGTCTCAATATGAAGTATTTTTTGTATCATTAAGTTGAGGTAACTAAAGGGAAGAGTCTACTACTGGGAAGAGATTGTACTTAAGAAGAAAAATACATGTTTAAAGAGCTTTATGGTAAGTATGGGGACATTATTACTTGGTCATATGAAGATCATAAAGTCATTATCGAAATATCATAGACCATACTATTGAATTAGAACTTGGTGCCAAGCCTTTTAGACAAAAATAAATATTAGTGAATCCAAAGATAGAAGTGGTGATGAAGAAAAACTTATTCAATATTCTAGAAGATTATATTATATTCCTCATCAAACACTCCACTTGGGATGCCAATTTGGTCCCACTATGCAAGAAAACTGGGGCTATCATACTATGTTACAACTTTAGGAATTTAAATAGGGCATCTTTAAAGGATCACTATCCATTTTCCACCATTAATCATATATTGTAGAAGATAGCTATATCATAGATGTTTTCTCTCTTAGATGGCTTCTTAGGAGTTAATTAGATTTGGGTTAAATATGAAGACCAACATAAAATGTCTTTCACCACCAAATGAGGAACCTTTGCATATCAACAAATGTTGCTCATCCTATCAAACAAAAGGACATCCTTCCAAAGGGCTATGGACATAGTTTTTATCATGATCATAGGTGAGGCTATTCTCATATACCTTGATGATGTAATAGTATTTGTAAAATTAGGAGTAAGCACATTGGCCATATTGAGTTAGTCTTCTAGAAGTGTAGGGACTTTGATATTTCTCTTAACTCTAAGAAGTCCATTTTTATGTCCTAAGAAGGCAAATTGTTGGGTCATGTAGTGCCAAAAAAATGTTTATCGATAGACCTTGATTGAATAAAGGCCATCTAGTTCCTAGGTTTATCCATAGATCCTGATTAAAAAAGGCCATCTAAGTCCTACCTTTGACTATATTAATCAAAGGGATTAGGTTATTCCTAGGAAAAATCTAGTTTGTATCTAAGTTTATTATAAAATTTACCTAAATAGTTAGGCCCATAACCAAGGTTTTAAAAAGGGATGCCCCTCTAGATTGGACCAATGAAATAAATAAAGCCTTCTAAGATGTCAAAGGTGCCATTACAAAATCCCTAGTCCTGTTCAATCCATATTTTTCCAAATAGTTTAAGCTATATGTATTTGGTATAGATGAAAGCATTGTGATTATCCTAACTCAAAATAATGATGAGGAATATACCATATCATTTATTAGCTAAGCCATTCACAACTATGAAAATAAGTATACATTGATAAAAAATAAGTATTTACCACCATGAAAGCTCTGAAGAAGTATAGATACTATTTATTATAGAGCAAGACTACCAACTTTGTAGTACACCCAATGTTTGGTTTGTTGTATTGCATAGTGAATCGGGAGAAAAGAGGGTCAAGTGGATCAATAAAATTAAGGAACCTTATATTGAAATCAAACCCACCAAAGTGATAAGGGGAATTGCTTTATGTAAAAATTTGATGATCTTTGAAGATCAAATCTCTCTAATGGAATAGATAGATATCGATGGCAAAATTGAATCTTTGTGCGACATGTGAAGATACACGGTTATAGGACAGGCCTCGAAAGAATTGATGGCCAAGGAAAAAGTCTTATTTAGATAAAAGGTAACACCTTATCACTAGCTAAACAAATTCTTATTTAGGAAAGGAAATGATGACACCCTAATCCACTATATAGAAGAGGATAGAAAATAGGACATAATAAAGTAATACCATGATGAAAGGGATCCTATATATATCCATGACAACTCACAATATCATGAGAGTTGTATATTTTTGGCCTACTATTTTCACTAAATATTTTTGATGGGTCAAAAATTGTAAATCTTGCTACATGTTTAGGGCAAGAAAAAGAAGATATCCAATGCCTTTGAATCTAATTATTATGATAGAACAATTACAAAAATCGGTCTTGCTTTAATTGGAAATATTAATTTATTGTCAAGTGTAGTCTATGGATGTATCCTTACCACTACAAATTATTTTAACAAATGGGTTGAAGAGGTCCCAATGAAGGTAGCTAACCAAGACATGGTTATAAAATTGTTTGAAGATATTATCACCAGATTCAGGGCATCTATTGCCTTAATTAGATAATGCCACTTACTTCAAGGGGGCTAAGGTGATAACATTTCCCTAGAATATGATTTCCTACTAAATTTTTTTTCTAATTACTATCCTCAAGGTAATGTATTGGCCAAATTGACCAATGAAAACATCACTAAAATCATAAAAAGAACCATCTCAATCATAAAGGGACTACAATATGAAGCTATGTAAAACACTATGGGCAAATGGAGTGATGTCAAAATCATCCATTGAATCATCTCCTTATAAGCTAGTCTACGAAAAAGAGATATTGTTCCCAATTAATCTAGAGTTCCCTTCCATAAAAATTCCACAATAGCTTAAATTAGAGGTGATGAACCCATGCAAGTAGGTTAAATATGCTAGAGAGAGAGAGAGAGATTCAAAATGACCATGCAACATTAAGAGGCTATAAAGAGGTAAGTGGAGTATAAAGGAGACCTCATACTTAAATGGGATGAGGATCAACCAAAACTGGGGCTATACCAAAAATTTGATTCATTATGGAGTATGCCCTATTAAATTGTTAAGATTGTGGGACCAAATACCTATAGGATTACTTTCATAAAAAAAGTAATTTACCTAATCCTTTGAATGGTTAACATCTCTACTATGTATAATGACAATAATTATGGGTAAAAGAATATGTATATAGTATCAAATATTAATTTAAAAAATATATTTCCTCATACTTCTAATAAGTCTCTTTCCTTTTCTTTGTTTCTTCTAACACATTTTCCAATTCACATAAAATATTTCCCTTCTACCTAATCAATGTGTCTTTCAAGACCACACACTGTGATGTTTTAAAAGTGTATTTCTAACTAAAGTAAGCAATATGCTCACCCTAAAGGGGTACCCTATGCCAAATGTGAGTAGAAGTGAATTAGCCCTTAACAGGTTGATTGCCCCACTTGGATGACCTACGCCTTGGTGTGTGTTGCCTAGGGCTTTAAAAATCTTAGGAGGCCCCAAAGGGACCTCACTTTTGTGTGTGCACCCAAGAGAAAACATGTAGATTGATTTACACCCCTTATTTATGATTCACATGTCAAAGGAACCTTCAATAAAATTGAGCTCATTGTGCTTCCCATATTGAACAACTCACTTGACAATTAAAAATACTCTTTTTTAACAATATTTTTTCCAACTCTAGAAACATGAGTGAGTCACTCCAATCAAACGAGTAAACTACTTGCTATTAACAAGCAAATTGTTCTCATTTCTCATCTACCATAAATACCATCCAGAGAGAAATTTGCTCTATTTACTCGAGAAAATCAATTTGATTTCTTGAATAAATCATGACTTTAAATTAGTCAAGATTATCCTATTTTCTATTTTTTTCCATTGCTCCATTTACTCAAGCAAATCCTCTAATTTTTTTTTTTTTTTTGTGGGGGTGGTGTTTTTTGGCTTGTTTTTTGCCCTCTCCCCGCCCGTTGTGGGCTCTCTCAACTCATTTTTTTTATTTTTCTTTTGGGGGGAGGGTTTGCCCCCCCCTTTTTGGGTTTTGGGATGGTTCTGTTTTAAAATCTCTTTTCCAAGTGAATTGCTCTCCTTTTTTCCTACCAAAACCTCATCCAAAGAGCATATTTAACCATTTACTTGAGTGACTCACTCTAATTTCTTGAGAAAGTTATGCTTTCTTCAAAACAGTTAAACTTATCCCTTTTTTTTCTATCTTTTCAATTTCATCCATTTCCCATATTTTTCTTGCTATGGACACTAATTATTTTTCCACCAAACCTTCATTTTCCAATGTGCAAATTGTCTCACCATCTTCCACAACTTCTACCCCATCCATTGCTATTTTTCTATCACCAATTCCTATCATATTAGGAAAAATAACCATCAAGGAGATTATTATAGAAGAGGAAGAGAGGGGAGAGGAAGATATAGGGCCCCCCACCTCTGAAGAGACCTAAAAAATATTTTGGTGATCCATATCAAAGAGTGGGGGAAGATAATTACACATATCCCATACGATAGGTAAAAAAAGGGTTCCTTAGAAGATTAAATTTGGGGCCTTAGACAAATTCATAGAGAATAAGTAGAATTGGACTTCAAGGTCAACGATTAATATAGTGTCACAATTTTGGAGCTACTCAAAGTTGGTGGAGGTGGTAGTAGAAGAATATGACCCCATCAAAAGGTGATTTATATTCCTATAATGTATAATGCCTTCTACATAAGGTTAGGAGTCGTAAGGAGCATGTTAAAATCCATCAATGAATTGGTGATGTAATCTCCTACAAACCTAGAATCTAGAAGACCTTTTTTTTTGTAGGAAATCCAACATCTATTGGCAAAAATTCTTGATCCCTTACCTAGAAAACCCAACCCTACCATCAAAGTTTAGTAATTTCTTTGAGTTAAACGAGTTAAAGGAAAATGTACAAATGGTAATGTTAGGAACAATCATGGTTGTAGGGGATAAAAGTGATCAAAGAGCATATATATTTTTTGCATGTACTAAAAATATACCCAGGGCACTCCCAAGTGATTAACAACGCTAAGTACATTTTAGATCAAATGGACAATCCACTCAAGGATTTTAAGGAGAGGATGTCTAAATACACCTCCTACTTGGTCTAGTTAATCTTTTAATAGAAGAAACGTTGGTTCTCCACTCTCTATATAGACTAAGTAATAGCATATGGAAAACCTATAACCATTATGGACTGCATAAATGTACATTTTTAAGAAGTGAAAAGACCTACCACTCCAACAAGGTGTACCAATTTCTAATGGAGAAAATAGCAAGAGAACCAAGGCTAATGGATAAGGCAAGGTAATTTCTTAGGATGGAAAATGACCAAGAAAATATTTATACATGGGGAGAACCAAATCATTCATATACCTTTATGGCTTCTCAACCATACCTTTTGAGTTGCCTACATGAGTGTCTAATTACATGTTCAACTTGAAATATGTACAACTTGAGTACGTGGACTTGAAATATTTTATGGGAAAAAAGTGGACCACATTCTACCCACTTAAGTTGCACGGGTTCCACTTAATGGAAGAGGCATGATTGACGGAGATGAGTCTAAATGCACTTAGAGATGGTTGGTCCTATGATCTAGGAGGAATATTTAAGAAATCTTCAAAGATAAGAAGTTGGAGATTATTGATCTCTTAAAATGTCACGGTTGCCTATTGTGGTGGCTATGTGCCTTTGAAACCCATGCCTTGCATAGGGAGATGTAGTTATGAAGCTCCATGAGCATGGGATACACTTGTGGGGAAACCTACACTAATTGCATTCATCAAAGGAAAAGGGAGATATATTTATAGAAAATAAAACCTAAGCTAATAGAGGCTATGTTCCAAGATCAAAAGGATCCTTTTGTACATAATCAAAATAAAATTAACACATGCATAATTTTTCTAACAACTAGAAAGTGAACATAGTTTCGATCTTATATATAAACATTCAAACATACATAAGAAATAAGATAGAGCAAAATTAATCATAGATTCCTATATAAATCATAATTTATAGGGATGTTAAACCAAAATATGCTTGAATTCCACTAACAAAAGACACAAGGCTTGAGTCTAGATTATGCATATAAGAAAATGAAAGGAAAAATACACACAAGGCTAGGTAATAAACATGAGTAAGCAGTTTTTTCGATGCCTACAATGAAAATAATGTTGAGGAATATTACATTATTTTGTACATGCTAATGTACCTCCATGATACCTTCATGGTATAATTGTAAATATGTAATAGATTAGGGTTGAGTATTTAGTTTAGATGTATGATTTATATTTCCCTTTTGATGTAAGTGTAAATGTGTAGGAAATGTACAAGTGTCATGTAAATTAGAGTGCAAGTGTGTGAACAAGTGTCTTGTATGTAAGGATGTGCACAAGTGTCTTAAATTAGGAGTGCATGCAAAAGTGTGCAAGTGTCATAGAGTTAAGTGGACATGCAAGAAGAAAGTGAAGAGTCTAATATGCAAGTCGTAATATGATAAGCCAAAGGTCATGTGACTTGTCATATGGAGAGCAATAGTCAAATATGTGAAGAGTCATATTACTATGTCTATATTATGAAGACAATGCTCCATGAGAAGATAATCCAAATATCTTATTATAAGAGGAAGACAAGTAAATAAAGCTTGTATACAAATTTTGAGCAATTAATATTATAAGTTTTCTTCATGCATAGTTCATGAATGATTTAGGCTATTTACATTCATATTTGATTATATAAGTGAATGCTAGTTTTAGTATTATATTGGCCTTGATATACATATTAAATTTCTCATATATTATTCTACTTATCATTATTGATATTTTGACCTTTAATATTATGGTTATTTTATATTTGGACCTATGATATTTTGTGGTAGTAAGGGTTATAAAGCCAACAATGATATCAGAGCTACCACCTAAATATGTCTATTTTTTATAGAGTTATTTTATTAGCCACCAATATCAATGTTTTACTTTATCCATTTTTATTAAGTTAATTAAAAATTTGTCCACTCTAAAGGCAGTGAAGGCTTGGAATATATTTTTAAAAGGTTTGATTAAGTAGATTGAGGAGATAAGGCTAAGTCACTCTGATTTGAATGCTAGGGTCTTTCCACTTAGTTGAAGGAAAACCAGTGAAGACTAGAACTCAACTATATTGATAGAAATGGCCAACCTAGAAGAAAAGTTGGACATTTATTGATTGGAAACCAAATCAAGAGATAGTTGGAAATTCAGGGATATACAAAGTCACCTTGATCATATTTTGGATTCTCTAGAGAAAGAGGAGAATCACTATTGAATATTGAGGAAGAACCAACTCAAGAGAAAGTTGGTCATTCAAGGACATTCATAGTCACCCTGATATTGATATTGGGTTCTCTAGCAAGGAGGAGAATCATATTTGGTTCTTAGGTGCAACCTAAGACATTGAAGATTTTAGATAGATAGAGGAGAAACATTGCTATAGATATTGAGAAGCATCATAGCTTCCTATAGAGATAGAGAAGTATTTTAGCTTCCAAGGATTGAGAAGCATTCAAAGATTTCTAAGTATTGATATTTGAAGCAACAATATTCAGAAGTATACAAAGATAATAAGAGTACTAAGAAGTAGAAAGAAGAAGCCTCCAAAGATAAAGTGATAAAGGCATAGAAAATTTATTCAGAAAACCAAAATATCAGGTTGACTGAAGCAATATTAGTCTTAGCCTTGATTTTTTTGAGGATTTTTATAGAAGAGAATAGTGCTACCAGAGTGCAGTCTAGAAGTAGTTAAGGCACATTAAGTGTCTATCTTATGAAGCTATTATACACATAAAGGGAGAAACCACCATTCAAGTGACCAACATAAGAAGAAGAGGCCTAAGCGACCAACATAGAGGAAGAGATATAAGCTTAGCCATAAGGGAGAAAAGTGAATTAAAAGATAATTTATCTACGTGCTATCATTGTAGCTAAAATAAATCCATATCAATTGATTAAAGTGATGCTATAATAAGCAAGGCAATCACTAGCAAAGCCACTAACATACAACAAAATAAGGAAAGGCACATAACATAAAATAACAAAGAAATTTTGGAGAACCATCTAGACATGAGCACTAGCAAAGCACCACTATCCAAAAGACTTTAAAATCAGAAGAGATATCAAAACATGAGTGCTAGTAGAGTGCCACTATCTAGAATACTTTCTGTAGACACCCAAAAGTTGCACATTGCTATACCTACGTACTTGTAGATCCTTTTGGACACTTGTAGGTTTACATAGGCCATCCTAGGTACCCCTAGGCTATCGTAGACCAGCGTAGACTATTGTAGATCCTCCTAGACATGCGTATATTGTTGTAGTCATGCGTAGTCATACGTAGATGATCGTAGTCATGCGTAGTCATGTGTAGATCACCATAGATTGTCATAGCATCGTGTAGACTCCCATATACCACTCCACTGGATTTTAGGTCCTAAACCCTCATAAGCCTTCAAAATCACATCCCATGCATTGGGATATCCTCCGACAACCTATTTACACTCAATTGAGGCCCCCACGGGGTATTAGTTGACCAAAAAAATTAATAAGTCAATACCTAAAATCTAATTTAATGTTGACTTCACTTAAGTCACCTTTTTAGGGTAAATTTGATTAAAAGAACCCTTAATCTTGATTAGCACTAATTACATCCTCCCACATGTGTGAAATTAGGGTTTGTTGAGATATTTCCTTAATCATGTCCTAAATTGACTTAAGCACCTCCTAATCGAGATTAGCCCTAATCCATCCTCACACATGTGTGAGGATGAGATATTTCTCATAAGGAATGTGATGTTGCCACATTGCATTTCTTAACCTAACCCTAGTCAGAATCAAACCTAGGTTTAGTCTATCTAACCCCCCTGCACCTTGCCTTTGCCTATAAATAATGGGTCCCAAACCCCTAATTAGATCTGACTCACAAATTCAACAAAGCACAGTTACTCTACTGAAATGGAAAGCCAATATTGAACAGTCATTTCCCGGCACACACAATCAGATTTCAATGGTACACAGAGGCACCCCAACTACCTAGGAGTCGACCCACCGAAAGGATTTTGTAGAAGAGGCATCACAGCTCAGATCGCCCCTTGCCCCATGAATCCGGCCTCAGTTCACCCCTCGGGTGGCGAATTGGGTCTACAGGCCCCAAATCACTCCATATTTGGGTGGTAAGCTCCATTTCATCTTATTATTACCTTCTGCATAGTTTATTTCATGTTTTGTTCTATTTTTATGGTCATTTCATCTTCATAAATATGGGGCCTGACTAAGGCAAGCCCCCCATCGTACTAACACCCTTTTGCAGGTTATTCATAGGTTATGTAGCAAATATGAAGAGGGAAAGTAGCATCAAACCAACAACAACCCGACGGTGGCCCACATACAAAGAAGCCCACCTACACTGAGGGACGATCGAAGAAGGCATCAAATTGATTGTAACATTGTTAGGAAGAGAAATGGATAAAGGGCATCATGTCCCTCTTGTAACACGTATCTTTTAATATCAATGGAATCACAGTCTCTTTGTTTAATGCATCATTGTGTTTTGTGTTAAATTATCAAATGTCATTTTCTGACCGTTTCATTCTGGCACGCCCGATGGGACCCCCACAATGGATAGTGCTAGATTCATTTTCTTGGTAAATATGACATTATCCTCTATTTTTGTGTCTTGAAAGTACAATTTTTTTTTTCCACATAGACCTCCAAAACCCTAGGAAACACCCTAGGTCATCAAAACTTTGATTTGTAGCCTCTACAACTGATTCGCCCCCCGCCTTGTGAACTATCTATAAATTCACCCCCTGGGTGGAAAAGTGCATTTTAGACCCCCAAAACCTAAATATATTGTTGTATCAGACCTCTATGCAACCTAAGAAAGACCTCTAGATTGTCAGATATCAGATTTGAGCCTTCCAAACCTAATTCGCCCCTCGGGTGGCGATTTGAGTGCAGAAGCCTCAAAAACCCCCAAATCAACTGGGGTGATCTTTTTAGGGGCCAAGAAAACCCCCCTTAGCATCAGAATGCAGGTATGTTCACTTTTTCTACCTCTGTTGCAAGTTTTGGAAACAAAAATTTCACTAACTAGTTAAATAATCATTGCTAGACATAGTTTTGTTTTCATTGCAAAGTTGTCAAATATTTAGGGTTTCTAAAATTTTTAGGACCTGCAACTTTCCAACAAGTGTACAAAATTTATTTCTCAAATAAATTTGCATTTGTCTTTTATTTTTGCATGTAGCATAAGCCTAAGTTGTTCTTCCTTCGTTGATAGCTTCCATTGCTAAAAGGAACTTTACATTCTAAAGTAAAATCAGGGTTTCTAATCCCCTCTTACATTTCTGAAAGAATTTTGCATTCTAAAAGTTCAAGTTAGGGTTTCCTAATCCCCTCTATTCCAAACATATTTGGATTGCATGTTTCCATGCTTTGCAAAGTAGATTAATTTGTTTTATAAAGGCATTTAGGACTAGACCATTTCTTTGCAAAGAATGTAAGCTATCTAATCATTTGCTTTCGAAAAGGCATTAGGATTAGTTTTCTTTTGAAAAGGCAACTAGTTAGTTTCTTACCTTGCATACACCGTTAGCAAAATGCAAACCCACACACACTCACGTGGTATTTAAACAAGTGGTGAGATTGGACTTCATCCCCAATCCATCGCTCGAGACTGGTGTGGATCGAGTTGCACTCTCCATCAGCTCACCCCCTAGACACCTAGTAGCCATACGAGTGGTTTTCTGGATTTCATCATCAGAAAATCCCCCACTTTTGTGATTGGGCCTTGGATTTCATCACCAATGGTTACCTACAGAGTGGGATAGGATTAGACGCCTTAGTCCACAAGGCTAATATAATTTGTGGATATGGTAACTATCGCTATTGACTAAGCCCGATCGAGGGTGAAGCGAACGCATGGGGTTGTTGACCATGCCTAGCATGTCGTAGACATTACCACCTCTTTTCGTGAGAGGATTTAGTGGACTCGCTTCAGCATAGTGAGTTCCACCCCTTTAGGATATCATTTTACTGCACCTTCCATACAGGTCACCATTCACACGTTGCGGTACCATTCTATCTTGTGCATCTTTGGGTGTTGCAGGAGGTTTGATATTGATGACATTCTCGACTTGCTAGAGTATTCACTCCATTACCCATGATTCTACATAGGGAGTATCAACATTACAACACACAAAATGAATAGAACACTTTTATTTTCTCAGCATTTAGAATTGATTCCGGTCTACCGTTGTTTGCATGATCACAGACCGGTCTCAACACACTGCACTATATATTGTTTTTCTACACACAACATGTCACTTACTTTACACTTACATTAGACACAGTTGAGTCTACATCACACAGGGTTTATTCCTAAAAACCCCTTTTTCACATGCCACTATGCCTGTGGTTACTCGTAGTAGAGCGCATGAGCAAGCACACTCTATGGAGGAATGGCCTCCCCCTTCCTCTAGTCAGTCCACTCTTACTCCTTCGATCATGAAGGAGAGGATCATAGACACATCTGATTCACACATAGAATCCGATGTACAATTCACACACATGATGCCTCATGAGGAGATATCAACTTTGAGTGAAATCCTCGCTACTTCACTCATAGAAGATTACCCACTCCTTTCAGCCCCATCCTCACCTAATCCATCGACCATATTCTATGACCATGTGATCTACACAACACTAGGACAATCTCCTCCATCCTTCACCATAGATGAGGAGGTCATGCCTACTTCACCCACCTTCGCACATCCCTTCTTCCAAAATCTATCTCAATCCCTATTTGAGAATGATTCCTCCCTCCTAAACCGTACCCATCCTAAGGTCACATCATTCACCCCTACCATAGGAATGGTGTCTAACCCATCCTCCTCCACTGTAGGAATCTAGAAACCATCCTTCCAAACTACATAATAGATCCCTACCTAGCAAGAACCGCAAGCATTCCCTCAAACCTCACACCCATACTCTTCACAAGAGTACCAACCATCCTCTTCCCAAGAGCCATTCTTCACCATATCTAAGGGTACCACCCAGCAACCTCTTCAGACACAAGATGCACAAACCCAAGAGGGAGTGTACACATACACTTTCCCCTCAACCCAAGCTCCTACCTCGATAGCTTATCCCACATTTTTAATAGCTTTTCCACCTATCTCCTAGGTATCCAGAGTGTACGACACCCAACCCTTGGAGCCACCTTTGCCTACGATGACTTTTAGGATACCACCACCTATTCCTTTTTAGGCTCCCACTACCCATATCCATCCTACCTATGGATCAACATCGATAGCTTATCCACCCACTCAACCAAATCATTCCACATAGTTTAGCTTCCCTACTTCCTACCCTCTAGGGTAGAGATAGATCCTATATTTTGATACCTCATCTTGACCACCCCTAGCACTAGTAGTACCGACACCTACATTACCACTAGCTACACCTAGCTTCTTTATGCCTCCTCTAGTTTGGTCATCACCACCCATGGCTCAACCAGTATAGTAGGCTCCAAACCAACAAGTACCCCTGCCACAACCACATGTTGCCTAGTCATAGTATTATTATCCTCAATAGACACCTACCCCACAACCTAGTGTGCCCGTAGACACGACAACACATGTCACCCAGTACCCACCTTATCATGATCAGGCACAATAGTATTCCCCATAATATTGTGAAGAACAACAATACCAATATCCACCACATCCATAGGGTCAGCCTACCATAGCCCAACCCTCGACTCCTATGACACCCGAACTTCAACTCTTATGAGATGAAGTCAAAATGTTGAACCTACGCACCTCTAGCTATGGGCCACAAAAGCCTTGCTATGATGAACTATGCAATGAGCCAGTTCACCCATCAGTTCCCATTCCTCCTTATCCCTATCACTTTGAAATACCAAAATTTGACAAGTATAGAGGTAAGGAAGATCCCAGAGAACATGTGAGCAACTACCGCTCGTCCTGCTACCAGCTTCATAGTAGTAACCCCCTTATGTTGCGTACCTTCTCCCTATCCCTCGCTGGGCCAACATTGGATTGGTACAACATGCTACCATGCCATAGCCTGTATACCTTTGAGCAGCTGGCCAATTCCTTCTTAGAGCACTTTTCCATCAACATCAAGAAAAAGACCACATTTTTTGATGTCTACGCCTTACGACATGTGGACGATGAACCCATTACTGAGTTTGTTGCTAGATGGAGAGCGATTATCCATGACCTCACCCATAGCCTCCCCACCTCGGAGCTTGTGACACTCTTTTCCAAGAGTTGCCACAAACACATTTCCACATCCCTCCAACTTCACCAAAGTCATACTTTTGAAGATGCTATCTCACAAGAAAAAGTGATTAAAGATATTAAGGTTCAGTCTAGGAAGATTAAGTTGAGAGCCAAATCCAACTATAACTCCAACTTTCACTTCAATAGACCCACACCAAATCAACCTTACCCATGGCCACCACAAACCAACCAAGTCGCAGCTGCTACCCTAGCACTAGTACCGACTCCTCCACCCTATACACCGTAACCACAAGCACTCCAAGCTAATGCTCCTACCCCACCTCGACCATAACAATACCATGACATGCACCCATAGGGTCCACCATGCAACTTTACACCCTTATCTAAACTATTACCAGCCCTGTTCCATAGATTGTATGAGGGCAACCATCTCGTTCTACCCGAGATCCACCCATTGGATCCAAATTCACCTAAGCCTCATGACTATAATGAGCAACTCTTCTATCCCTTTCATAGGTAGCATGGCCATAATATCGATTCATGTCACTCCTTTCGGGGGTAAGTTCAAGACCTAATCGATAGGGGCACTATTTAGGTAGCAAACCCTCTAGCCCCATAGAACCAAAACCTAGGGATTTTCCAAAACCCTCTATCGGATCATAGAGGACCCAATCCCCCTAGACCTCAAAAAATCCTCCAACGCCACCTCACCAAGTCAACAATGTCCAACGTGATCCTCCATCACGTGGAGTAGTAGGTATGATCAACCTTACTACGAGGAACCAACAGTACCCATCATGCCAGACAACACCTATTGTTTCTCCCCCTATCCAGTTTACATCCCTACAAACACCCCAAATGCCTAATACCATACCACCACCACCTCAAAATGTGATTACCATCCATGGTAGTCTAACCCATCAGCTACGCAATGCCCCCACATGGCTATCCATCTTTGATCTCCTACAATAGTCTCAACCCCATCGTGAGGCATTGAATGACATCCTACGTTCCATTGACTTAGAGACACATGACACAAATGCTTTTGTCAATTTCATAGGGAACATCCCATGATGCCTTCAACCTTCAATTAGTTTCCATGACCATGAGATAATGAAACTCATTGGTGAAGGAGCTGATCCTCCCCTCCACATACAAGCTAATATCAATGATATTACCTACAAGTGGGTACTCATTGACATGGGCTCATCCATCAACATCATATCCATAGCAGCCCTGCATCACCTACACCTCCCTCCAGCCCATTTCACCACACCTTCCCTAGACCTACGTGCTTTCGATGGTTCCATGAGACCTACCATAGGATCCATAGTTCTACCCATTCATGTAGGCATCCGTACGATCCCCATCCTCTTTCACATCATCCAAGGAGAAATGCAATACAATATTCTCCTCGATCACCCTTGGATTAGAGACATGCAGTGTGTCCCATCCACATTGCACCATTGCCTCAAGTACATCCACAATGGACTTGTTCACTGTGTCCCAACCGATGGAGACCCCTTTAAGTTTTGTAATGTCATAGACCTTCCCCCTATGCCTTCATTCTCATCCTCCCAACTATTCCCTGTATCTTCTCACCAGTCAGTAGGAGCATCGATATCCTCCCCAATTTCCACCCCAACATCCCAGTGTTCATCAACAACACAAGCCTCGATATCTACACCATTAGCATCATCTGTCGGGGGACCTAAAATTGATACCATGCCTTCCTCACCACCATTCTTATGGCCTCCACAATCCTCCCAACCTCTACCATTCCAATTTCCACCCATGGTGTCGCAACCACCATTGCCACCCATCACACAACCAACTACATTACCTCCTCCACCCTTGCATATGGAAGCCCCTATCCTTCCTACACCGCAAACACCTCCTCTTCCCTTCCGACCAAAACCTAAGACATTCATGTCTCCATGCATCCCTGCACCTGCATCGATGTCATCCCCTACATAGAACAAACAACCTATTCAAGCCACAACAACCAAACATCATGAACCCGAACAACCAACACCCAACTCGGATGAATCTCCACACCCTTTAGCTACCACCATTAGGGAATCCCAACTTTCTCCTTCCTCATCTGATTCGGATACGCCACCCCAATCGCCAGAGCGTGCCACACCATGCATATCCATCTTCATGACAAACAATGGCCTAGGAGACTATAATGTATGTGATGCCCATGTATGCGACACCCCTATCCAATCTACCCAAGATTTTGGCCATCCCTCAGCCTCGGTGTTGACTATCGGAACCATTGTACAATTAGGAAGCCCTGAAAACCACACCAACTTTGTGTATGCGGGAGTAGACTCTTCGATCCCCTCACCAACTTCTCCACCACCACAATCTAGCTCTGGTGATGCAATTACACACCTAGCCAACCCTCAATTTTCCTTGCGCTACCTACAACATTTTCATTGGCATGGGTTCGGGTTAGGCCATTATGAGCAAGGGCTACGTACACCCATTAACCCTCGTGTTCGATCACCTATCGATAAAATCGGCCTAGGTTATCACCCAACCACCATCTATACATTAGAAGATGAGATCCAAGATCTATCCTTACATCCTCCTCCATGTCCAACACACACCTTGGAAGAGTACATTGATATGGACATGCTAGAAGATACGCCTTCACCCACATCAACCATCACCGTCCCCTATGATTTCTTCCAAGAATCTCCTACGCTCGATACCTCCTCATTTTGTGATATGAATAGATTGGTAGAACACTTTGCTACCTTATCTCTAGCTACACCACCGATAGAGCTAGACCCACTCCCACCTGATCCACCATCGATAGAGCCAGACCCAGTCCCACCTGACCCACCATCGATACGCTTACCTATATTCCTACCTATACATAGATAGCTATAGAGAGTAGCCTCTCATCCTCGTTCACCACCAGTTGTCCTACGACCTCCCTTGAGTCTCTTAGGATGCACACAACCTATCCAACCTCCCTCACCAGACTCTACCCCACCTACTTCACCTACAACATCGATTAACATGGTTGAGGTAGACTTACGCTCTCCCCTCCATTATAACCACCAACAGATTCGAGATGATACCCCAAACCCAAAATTTATCGATCTCGCACACATCTCACACATACCAGTACCTAGAGACTTCCTTCTCTCTCCTCATGTCTTACAGGTAGAAAATACCCCTTCCTCATCCATGTCATCCCAAACCCCTCAGGTCCATCACACGGGCATTTACATAGATGATGAGTACGAGTTCAGTGAGGCCATTGATGACTTCAATCTCATTCCTATCCCTGAATAGTTGCGTGATGGATCTCGCATGCTCATCGAGGACACTATCGATGTAGACATCGATGATGATCCAAAAAATCTACACATCCTCAAATTAGCCACTAGCCTCTCACCCGAGGAACACATCACCTTCACGAACTTCCTATGCAAGTATATAAAAGTGTTTGCATGGTCTTACAAAGACATGTCGGGACTTGACCCTATCGTAGTAGTGCATAATCTTATACTAGATCCCAATGCCAAACCAGTAAGATAGAAGCTACGATGCATGCATCCAACTATCGCATTGATAGTAAAATCCGAGCTCCAAAAGCTCCTAGACGTTGATTTCATAGTACCCATCGACTATCCCGAGTGGGTATCCAGCATGGTCCCTGTCCCCAAACCATCCGGTGATGTTCGTGTTTGCACAAATTTTCGTGACCTAAACAAAGCTTGTCCCAAAGACAACTTCCCTTTACCCAACATTGACTCCCTCGTTGACTCCATCGTAGGTCACGAAATGATTTCCCTCATGGATGGATTTTTTGGATATAATCAAATTAGGATCAACCCAGCCGATCAACACAAAACTTCCTTCACAACACCCTGGGGGACCTTTTGCTACAAGGTCATGCCCTTTGGCCTTAAAAATATTGGGGCAACCTATCAACGAGCCATGACCTACATATTTCATGATCTAATGCACAAAAATATGGAAGACTATGTAGATGACCTCATAGCCAAATCAAAGAAACGTGTCGACCATCTCGAAGATCTCCGTCAGATTTTTGATCGACTACTAGAACACAACGTGCGCCTCAATCCAAAAAAGTGCGTGTTCGGTGTTACATCAAGAAAAATACTAGGATTCATTGTCTCCCAATGAGGCATTGAAGTAGATCCTAGTAAGGTGAAAGCCATCATCGAGATGCCTCCTCCTACCACCCTAAAGCAATTGCGCAGCCTCCAGGGCAAGATTACCTCTATTCATAGATTTATAGCGCAATTATCAGACAAATGCCAACCATTCAATCATCTCCTACAAAAAGGAGTACACTTCAAATGGGATGATAACTGTCAAGCCACATTCGATGCTATCAAAACTTACCTTACATCACCATCGGTCATGTCACCACCGCACCCACAATTACCACTGACTCTATACATCTCAGCCATAGAACTTGTGCTAGGTACACTCCTAGCTCAAAAGAATGCTCTCGACAAAGAGCAGGCTATCTACTACATCAGCCGCACACTAGTTAGTTATGAAATGAGATACGGATACATGGAGAAGCTATGCCTAGCAGTAGTATTCACTACTCAAAAGTTAAGACACTACATGTTAAACCACACAACTTTTGTCATCACCCGAGATAATCCCCTTCGGTACATGATGAACAAGAGTTATCACAATTCACGCACAACCAAATGGATCATGCTCCTAACCGAGTTTGACCTAGAATTCGTATCTCAAAAATCCATCAAAGGACAAGTCATCACCGACCAACTGGATGAAGCTCCATTGAACTCCCGATGATTCCATATTTCACATAACCGAATATGAGGAATACGTCGAACCAGAATTCATGGCTGACCTCACCATGTTCTTTGATGGTTCCAGGTGTCTCCATGCTAGGGGTGCAGGCATTGTCTTCTTTACACCTGAAGGAGAACCACTCCCATTTTCATTCAAACTTGATTTCCCTTGTACCAATAACAATGCAGAATACGAAGCCCTAATCCTAGGACTAAAATAAGCACACTCTATGCACATCAAATGCCTCCACATCATAGGTGATTCACTTCTGATAGTCAATCAAGTGTAGGAACTCTGGCTATGCAATTGCCCAGTTCTCCAACAATACAAGAAAATCGCCCAACAACTCCTATCCCAATTTGAATGGTATTACCTCGAAGCCGCTCCACGATCATCAAACCATTTTTTAGACACTATGGCCTCCTTAGGGTCCCTCATCCTACAAAACCCAACATCCGACACAACATCTGTATCCATTCATACACTTACGCAATCTGCTATATCACCCAAGCCTCCTATAGATGATGGTGGTGTGTATGTGGTAAACACCGAACCTCATGACCCATGGTTCTCATAGATCAAAGAGTACATCAAACTAGGTTTCCTACCATGTGATTTTCCCCATGCCCAATGCCGAACCTTTAAACAAAGAGTGATCCGCTACACCTTGCTGGGGGACATCCTTTATCATCGTAGCTATGATGACATACTCTTGCGTTGCCTAGAACCACAAGAATCACAATGGGTTGTACAAGAAACCCATGATGGTACTTGTGGTGGCCATTTTAGTGGCATGGCGATCACTAAATGCATCCTCCGTATGGGCTACTACTAGCCCAAAATGGAGCAAGACTATTGCGAGTATGTCAAACGTTGCATCAAATGCCAACAACATGCCAACCTAACACATTTACCATCCCAAGCACTTCAACCTATCCAGTCCATGTGGCCCTTCTCCCAATGGGGCCTGGATCTAATTGGAAAAATTACACCTACCTCCTCTAGCAATCATAAATTTATCATCACAACAACAAAATATTTTACCAAGTGGGTCGAAGCCATCCCACTGGTCCAAACTATAGGAGCCAAAATTGTAGCATTCATCATGGAGCATATCATATGCCATTTTGGAATTCCCTCCCAAATTATTTTTGATAATGGGAAATATTTTAAAAACAAGATTGTTCGAGCCTTATGTGATAGATTTCACATACACCATAGCTTTTCGACCCCATATTACCCTCAAGGAAATGGCCAGGTAGAAGCCACGAACAAAACCATCTGCTCTATTCTCCGTAAAACTATAGCAGAGTCTCACCAGGACTGGCATAATCAAATACCCCTAGCCTTGTGGGCATATCGTACGAGCATTCATACTCCTACTGGGGCAACACCTTTTTCACTTGTATATGGGGTAGAAGCTATCATGCCCCTTGAGCTTGAGATACCCTCTTTACGGATATCTATGAAAGATTTCATTGATGATGACACTGCTCACCAAGCTCGTCTAGATCAACTAACACTCCTCGATGAACATCACATCCATGCCATCGAGCACACACGAGTATATCAAGATCACCTTCACCATGCCTACAATAGTAAGGTACATCAACACGAGTTTAAGATTGGCGACTTGGTTCTCAAAGAGAACCAACAAATCACAAGTCAACCTCACCAACAACATGATAAATTCACCCCAAACTGGTTGGGCCCATTTATTATCACACACAAATATGGTTCAGGAGCATATCATCTGGCCAATATTGAAGGCCTTAATGATCCTGAACCCATCAACATCTTGCACCTTCATGCATTCAATGCATGATGCATAAACACAGTCACCATCATGAGTGTCACACAGTATTAGAAGTAAATCACTAAACACATCACTATGTGAATCTATTATTTTTGCTCTATTATTTCTTTATACATGTACGTTTCACCTTTCTACCATTTTTATGCTTGAGGTATTTGTTTTTCCTTTTGTAGGACTCACATCATCAGTAGGAGAGCTCTACAGCGGCCTCACCTACCACCATGCAGGACCATCCATAGCCACAACAAAAACCCATTACACCGGTC
Source organism: Wollemia nobilis (assembly GCA_028583015.1). NCBI lineage: Eukaryota > Viridiplantae > Streptophyta > Pinopsida > Araucariales > Araucariaceae > Wollemia > Wollemia nobilis. Next base: position 23,072 of record JAQPPZ010012736.1, on the reverse strand, counting down.
GATCTCACCCGACCACCAACCACCCTTCATACCAGGTGCTCCTCGCATTCATCCCATTCAGGTCATCATACCTCACCTCGACACCATTCCCCTCACCAGTGAGGTTCATCCTATTCACCACACTCTAGCGACAACCAGATCACCATGTCCTCTTTCGATGATAAAGAGGAATCCACCCAACCCCAAGCATAGGGGTCACCCTCCCATCCGTCTGATGATCTTAGACATCACTATTCACCCACAAATCACCCCCATCATCCCATAGGATCCTACCACCCACCTAATAGGGAGTATACACCTCATCCACCTCACCCTGCATTCCTACCCACTCCGCTTCCCAATGGTGAGTCTACCTATGCCCAGGCTTTGCAAGCCCATGTGGCCCAAGCTACTCAAGCTGGTCATGCAAACATCCCCCTTCCCATTCACATCACCACTTAGAGCCATCACCTATGCCACCGGTCCTCAAGACACCACCTTCACCACTATGAGGTATACCATTCCAGCAATGCTTGCAATCACCATAGTCATTCCACTCTGTTGCTTCATCATCCCAGCTGCACCCATTTTCTACCATGCATCGGGCCATTCCATTTACATTGGAATCTCGATCGCCCCTTCCCCAATACCATCACCACCACACCATGAGATACAACATCTCATCTCCTATATCGAAGCTCTAGAGTTGCAGATGAGCCACTACCATTGCCACGTTCACCCATGATAGTCTCCCATGACCCGTCCATCCTCACCGCCATGTAGACCCCTTCTTCGACCCTAGACTCGACCCATGTCAAAACCTAGACCCATGCCTCCATTACTAGATCATCCTTCACCTAGGCCTCGCTCACCTCCAGTAGACCCATACATTTATCCTATGCCTATTCCACACATGCCATTCTCTGAAATGTTCCATCATCTCATGCATCAGGGCCTTATTGACCTACCCAAGATTTGACCCATTGATCCCTCACGTTCTAAACCATGCAACTACAATGAGAATCAATTTTGCATTTACCATCACCATCCAGGTCATGATATCGAAGAGTGCAGATCATTCAAAACCTTGGTGCACAACATGTTGCATGGTGAGCGTACCCCATCACCAGAGCGTTCTCTTCCATTTAGCCGACTTCTAAGTCCTCCACATTGCATTACCTCTAGGACATTGCCACCTCGTAGCACCCTAATAGTGCCCACCCGTTACATACACAACATGTCCAATTATAGTAGCAATCACAACCCAAGCCGCATCATCACTTCACCATCCCACTCCCGACCGGACCCATGCCATTTTTCCCGATAGTAGTTTCAGTTACTCTTCTTCTTCTATCTCATTCTTCTACTTCTTACATACGTTGATTCGTTTCTTCTCTCCTATATTTTTTGGCTTTTGGTGATCCCCTTTTCTTGATTGGTTACCAATGTCCACTTCTTCTCACTTCTTCCACTTGTACATTCCACTCTCACATCTTCCTTCTTTTTGGTGACTATTACATACACTTATACAACTCACAACTTATACATCTACTACACACACACACCCCACACGCTGGGGCAACCATGATCCTAGCATCACACTTTTTGTCATCATTACACACTTTACTCATCTATAAATAGGTTCTTCTAAAATTCTCCTTCTACACAACGTAACTTTCCTCTTGTAAATATCGCATTCCTCCACTTGCATCATTTACATTTACATCCATTGCACATATTCATATGCTTTATAGTTAAAATTTTAATTCATGTTTGTACATTCTCCCCCAAAATGCGCCTCAATAGGAATAATACATGCATTTGTTAGCATCACCACCTGGATGTCCATTCCCCCTTTTTAGGATCAGGGTATACATAGGTGTCGTGTTTAATTTTGACTACTCTGTAGTTTAGGCAATCAAGTGTCACCCATAGCTACTGAGTCTTGTACATTCTTCTTATGGTACTTTAGGTTGGTTCAACTTCTCTCATGGATCGCTCACAACAGGTTACACATTAACAATTTTGAGCCTAGGAAAGAGGACATCTTGAGTAGATATCGCCATCTAGCGAACGGTATCCCCTGCTCATCCTATCGCCTGCATGGTCAACATACGACCTAGGGATAAACAAAGGGATCAAGCATAAGCAAAAATAAATGATTGGGTAGAAAACAAACTTCATCACCCATACAAAAAGAGCACCACAAAAAAAAAAAATGAAAAGAGCACTACCACAATCAGATAGGTTAACACTAGAACAGGGGCAAAAAACAAAAGGAAATGCCTCTTGATATCACCCATGTTATGCTTATCACCTTTGGTCCTTAGGTTCAACATAACACCATGGGATGATTCCCATCGCTAGCAATAGGCTCCAAGAGCCTGCCTACCAGTGGAATAGTCTTACAGGTGACAACACATCTCTCACATTAGCATCTCGCTTTTGTAGAGATCACTATTGTGGATGGATGATCTAGCTAGTCCGGTAGCATCTACAATGGGTTAATCCTACCTCCCTCAAAATGGATAAATGAACCTTACACATTCACACACATAGGTCCAAGACAGACTTTGAACCAGCCCGATTATGTTATAAGTTGCCACAAAACTTGTATAGCTAAGGGTTTGAGATTTGATTGTCATAACTATGTTAGTCAAAACCATTACACATGCCTTACATTATCCACCGATCCCTAAAATCATGGAATGGATCACATCCATACAGGTAAATGCCATGATACAAGTGCTTCCTTGGTGCATTTCAGTAAGTCCATACATGCACCCATGCATCTATGTCATATACATTTGCTACACCTTATAGTTATGCATTTGTCTTACATACATTCATGAAATCAAATTACATTATGCATTCATGCTACATACATTCCAAAATCAAATTATAACATTGCATTTATTCTATGTACATTCATCACATCACACTACATTCAAAACATAATCATGCATACTATTCTACAATTCATTCATATGAAAGAATGATAATAGATCTAAACCATTCACACATATGTATCTATTAATCATACATACCTACGAACTATATTGTGCTATCTATGCAAATATAAACTCAATACATTCCAAACCATCAAAATCACAAATCATATATAACAACCAAAATCAAGGTATATATATATCATCATCCAAAAAATACCCGAAGGCTACAACCTGGGACCATGCCCATCATATAACATCCAAAATTCCCGTAGGCTACAATCAAGTATATAACTCCTAACTATCACCATGAGTCTCCCCATGCCCCTCCTGCCTCCCTCACCTCTTCGTAGCCTGGATTGACTCTGCAATGAACTTTGGAACTACATCGACTACAGGCTGCTCCACAGTAGGCGAATCCTGCACCTCAACCCTAGCACCAACCTCTACTATCGGAGCAACACTATGCTGACTCTGATGAGAGGGTGCTCACACTCATGACTGTGTCCCAGACTATGACACCACCTATGCATAATCAGGAAGAGGAATCCCACGCACCAATAGAGAAGTCTCGCACAATAACTTCCTGGTAGTCTCTACACCTAGCTGACCAGTCAGGCTCATAATCATCTAAGCCTGCCTCACCACCGTGACCCTCAACTGCTCCATCTCAGTCCCCTACCTAACCATATCAGCCCTCAGCTGCTCCACCTCAGCCTCCAACTGATGGACTCTATCCCGTAGCGCCCATGCCTCATCCTCTGCATCTCCCCTCATCGGCATATCAATAGGAATCTACTATGCCGCATCCACAAACACACCAATATCAATGGTGTCATCCACGTCACCCATAATAGTAGCGACACCTACCTCCTCCTCTCTCCCAATAGCCTACCCCATATCCACATCAACATCCACAGGCACCTGCTCCACCCTCATATCTTGGGTGCTCACTCCACCACCCAAGCGGCGTCATGAGCACCATAGAGGAACCTCCTCTGCATCACCAACCACATCCTTGGCCTGAGCTCTCCTACTCATCCTCACCTCCGATGGAGGTACCCCAACATTAGGTGCCACCCACCGATCAATCATGCCCCTACCAAGCACCCAACTCTGCCAAGCCCACCAGGCCTCAAACTTAGGAGTCATCCTAGCATCCGCCACATCCGGGATGTCCATAGGAGGATCCCTCTCCCCAACCCATGGTGACACCATAGGCCGCTCTCCTCTGTCACCCTAAAGCCTAAAATAAATTACAGGAGTCCCAGGAACATCTTGTCACAAGCCAAATTGCTGCCTCACTCGATCAAACTAGAAATACTCGATCTACCAAGTATATCTACCCACTATCTAGTGACCTCATCTAATGGCTCATAACTGCTCCTCATCCTGCTCCCATATCACACCACCCAACCAAGGCCTCCACGTAATATCATCAAGAGTTGCATCCTCAAACTTACCCCTCCAAAATAGTGGGTCACCCTCATGCGGCCTCTTAATACCCTGCTCAACCACCATGCTCCATCTCAAAGCATAGGGCAAATACTCCTTGCCCTCCACATGCACAAGTCTGAGGCAATAGATATGACCTCTCAATAGCTATGTGCTCCCATGCCCATACCTATAATAAGGGAATCACACTCAGCCCTGTCCTCCTCCCACGGATGACATCATGTAACTCTCGATATACTTGGGCTAATAGAGTAGGTGCCCAAGAAAACACAACCCTGCGCTCCACCATATCACTAACCAAGTCTAACATATTCCAGGTAAACAAAAACCTGGAACTATTAGGCAACGCATATGTGGAGATCATCATCATGGCTGCACACTATCGATCGGATATCTTCTTCTGCAACCACAACCACTCATAGTCCATCTTCGAGATATCTATCGATCTCCACTTTACCCCAAAGCACCACTATCCAAAAGACTTTCAAATAAGAAGAGCTATCAAAACATAAGTGCTAGCATAGTGCCACTATCTAGAAGACTTTCAAACCAAAAGAGTCATACAAACATGAGCGCTAGTAGAGCACCACTATCCAGAGGGTATTTGAATCAAAAGTATTTGAACATGAGCATTAGCAATAGTCAAGAGACATTCAAACCAAAGTTTTTCAAATGTGAGCAAAAAATGGCATAGCCCAAAGAAATTCAAAACTAAGTTGTTTGAATGTGAGTGCGAGTAACAAAGCATCATAGTCCAAAAGTATTTAGATGATAATAGAGCATCACTATCCAAAAGCATCTATTCAAAAATTGCACTGAGCCAAGCAGTATTTTGGAATGCTACTCCAAAGATACAACAATCTAGATAAGTTGGTACCTAAACAAGTAAGAGAAAATATTTCTATCAATTGGCCAAACCAACAATACCAAAGGAAAGCACCATCAATATTTGAGTGAGCAGAGCATTGAGGAAATAAATGTGCAAAGAGAAGTTTGAGGATCAAAAACCTAAATGGTTACCAATTTGAAAATGACACATCTAGCAGAAGGAGTGCAATGTGAATATTGCTAAATTATCCAGGTAATGTTCAACGTTAATAATTCAATAATTTGATGCACCATTTTGGTATTTGGAGGAAAAAAGTTGCTTGAAAATAGCAAAAGAGAGTTATAAGGTTTTACACATTATTTGATTATTTAATTATTGAAAGATATGGAGTAATAAGGTTTATTTAAGGAATTGATTTGTTAGTGAAGGAGTTATAAGGAGTTAAAGTGTTATTTAAGTTTTGTTTTTAGACTTGAAACTATTTGAAGTATTTTTGAAGATTTAAAGTTATTTAGTGGATTTTTAAGATTTGATTTTTAAGGAATTACAAGGTTTGAATTTTTGAAATTAGATTTTTTTTATTTAAAATTTTTTGAAGATATGTTATTTCTTTGAAAATTTTGAAATTTTGCAAAATTAATTTAAAAGGTTTTCTACTTCAAAGGTTAGAAAAATTGTAAATTTCTTAATTTGGGAGATATAAGGTTTACTAATTCAAAGGAATTAAATTGATCATCATGGAAGAGATCATTAGAAATGCATTCAATGAAGATAGTGAAGAAATGGTGAACAAATTAAAGTTTTATTTTCAAAACTTGATAGATGATCTTGATAAAAAGAAGAAGATAACAAAATCACTTAGAAATACACTTGAGAACTCAAATTTAGATCTTGTTGCTACTAAATATCAACTCATAGTTTAACAAAAATAAATTCTATCACATATGCTCAGTGGTGGCGTTGGAGGTTGCTATGGAGCTCTTGCTATTTTTTTTGGCCTGCGATGGGACCTTGCGCTTTTAGGTGGTAGCTTGTGCTTCATAGTTCCTCTGTTGAGGTTTCTTGGGACCTCCCCACCATTTTCCTTGGCTCACATTTTTGCATTGTTGTTTCCTCTATCTCCCTTGGCCTCTAAGTAGTTTCCCTACTGCAATGAGATTTCATGGCCTCTAGAGTCCCATGGTTGTTGTTCCTCTTGCAGGCCTATTTGGGATGTTGGTCCCTACTGTTGCATCCTCATCCTATATCCCTGTGCATCCTCAGGCAGGAATTATTTGTGTTTCCCACTTTTATTTCAAATTTAAAAATTTCAAATTGTTGTAATGGGCGAGATAGCCCTGTTTCAAATTTTCCTAGGCAGGATTGCATTTTTTGAATTTCCTTACCACGTGCTATTTGGGTGGTCATTTTGCATGTGTTTTTTGGGATATTCTAGGTAGGGTGGCACTTTCCCATGCTTCAATGAAAAAAAGTTAAATTTTGTCCATTGAGGCTATCCTCTAGCCTTTCTTGTAAGGTTGTCCTTAAGCTTGTCCTGAAAGGCATTCCTTATGTCTTTCCTCTGGATTTTGGTGTCCTTTTATTTGGCCTTGAGGCCTTGTTTTTAGTCTTATGACTTGTTGTAATCAGGTTTTGGGATCCTTGATAAAAACCCATTTTTAATTTAATTTAACCGACCAAAAAAAAAAAATTCTTTCACATAATCTATAACTACTAAGAGTGTCATAGATTTTAAAAACATGCAAATAATTTATAAGGAAAATAAAGGAAGAATGACCATAGTTGTGCATAAAAGGTTACATTGTTTCCTTAAGAAAATAGAAGAACTTGAAGTACTAGCAAGTAAGCATAAATGAAATAAAGAACATTGCATTCAGTTAAAGTGTACTTATTGTAATAAAATTGGACATGAAAAAAATGATTGATTGAATCTTTATCCATGCAAATTTTGTGAAAGAAAATATCATTCTTCAGCATTTTTTCGATACAAAATAAAGTATTATGGAATATTTGAAAGGATTATATTATTTAAATTAGACAAATTTCTTCAAATTAAAGCAATTTCTAACAATATAGCGAAGTGTTCTATTTCTGAAATATAGGACAAAATTTAAGGTAAAACATTTAATGATAAACTATTTGAAAAACAAGAAAAAGAGAAATGGATCAAATATGGTCCAATTTATCTTGCAAAGTAATAAATAATGGACCATATATATTAGAGGTTAAAGAAGAAGCTCAAGCAATATGTGATTTAGATCATGAAGATAAAGAAGCACTCAAAGCAAAATGAAAAAAGATTAAAGATGAATCTCAAATATAAGTTCATGAACAATGCAAGGTTACATGAAGATTAAAGACAAATATGAAGACCAATATTGAAGACTAAAGTCTTCAATAACCAAATAATGTAATATAGAGGTGTGTTGAGGAATATTACATTATTTGGTACATGCTAATGTACTCCCATGGTACCTTCATGGTACAATTGTAAATATGTAATAGATTAGGGTTGATTATTTAGTTTAGATGTATGATTTAAATTTACCCTTTTATGTAATTGTAAATGTGCAAAATATGCACAAGTGTTAGTAAGAGTGCAATGTGCAGGAAATGCTCAAGTGTTATGCAAGTTAGAGTGCAAGTGTATGCACAAGTGTCTTAGATTAGGAGTGCATGTAGAAGTATGCAAGTGTCATAGAGTTAAGTGTGCATTCTAGAAGAAAGTAAAGAGTCTAGTATGAAAGTGGCAAGATGATAAGCCAAAGTTCATATGACTTGTCATAGGGTGAGCAATAGTCAAGTATGTGAAGAGTCATATTACTATGTCTATATTATGGAGATAATGCTCCATGAGAAGATAATATGAATATTTGATTATTTGATTGTAAGTGGAAGAAAAATAAATAAATCTTGTATATGGATTTTGAGCAATTAAAATTGTAAGTTTTCTTCATGCATATTTCATAAATGATTTAGGCCATTTATATTCATATTTTATTATGTAAGTGAATGTTATTTTCAGTGTTACTATCCTTGATATACATATTAAATTGCTCATATATTATTCTACTCTTCATTATTGATATTTTGACCTTTAATATTGTGGCTATTTTATATTGGGACCTATGATATTTTGTGGTAGTAAGGCTTAAAAATACAACAAATAAAACTAATATTTATATAATGAAAATTAGGGTTTTTTTACCTCCAAAACTATATAAGTAATTCTAATTTTTCTTCTCAAAATCAAGTTGTAGATTGGTCCATATTCAATGATGATAACCTAAAGGCTTCTAAATTTAAAACCATTAGTTCTGAAGGATTCCGTACCTCTAGAACTAGAGCTTCTACTATCGTTATCTTTAATATGTCAACTACCCTTTGTGGAATATCATGCCCTAATGATGCAGGTAGGTGAAGTTGTAGTATTTTATAGTCATTACATGTATGAGTCCAATTACCCCATTTTTATGAGATTGTGTATAGATGTTACCTCTTGTAGAGGTCTTCTCTGTCATAGAGGCTCCTTGTTTATGGAGTGCAAAATACTAGTGATAATTTTGGAAGACCATTGTTGCATATTTTTGGAATTGCAATTGGATGAGGCCATTTATTATTGAATTAGATGACTATTATATCTCCTTTATGCTTCATCATTTTCCCCAAACCATTGAATTTATTGATCTTTGACTATGGGTTTATTATAAATATAGAGTGAGGAGACTATATGGCTACCTCATGGATGATTGATGAGGATTCAATCAAATATGGCAAGACTGGTCCATGAGCCAAAAAAATATGGAGGATATTCCCTATGGTCATTGAGATTTCTACCCTCTGATTAGTGGCAAGGGATGACATTTAGTTATCATCAAAAGGGATTGTAGAGATGGTGTAAGTCATTGGACACTTTTAGTTATTTTCAAAAGAGCTATTGGAGATGATACAAACCATTTGATCACCAAGATCTAACAACATGTGTGACTTTGCCACTCAAATATCTTAATATTTGCTTCAAGTATTTGTAGGCCATTGGATTTTTTTCTAGCCCTAGATTGTTGACAATTTTCATTGGATGCTATAATTGATGGGATAGTTTCTCACTTTTTCATGGGTCACTCATGCATTTGTCATGTGTTTCATGCTTTAACCAATGAATGGGACTTTCATTAAAAATTTATTTCAACATCTCCACAAATTGGTGTGGGCCTTTGTATGAGTAATTAATGATTGGTATAGCTTTGAAAACTTCCTTTTAACTACTTTTCTAGGAAATTGCACCCATCATAGATATGAGAAATTGATGATACCAACTGATTGGTTGAATCTATAAAATGCTTCTCTTCTAGAAATTTGCACTTGACGTTGATATCAAAATTGATGGTGCATGCACCTTTTGGAACTTTAGTAGCCTTCTTAACTCTTAAAAATAGTGCTCACCATTGATACTGATCTCATATGGCCTGCATGGCTTTGAAATTCTAAGAGAGTACATATGTGTAGCAAACAACATTCACTATTGATTTTCCAAAATCAACAGTGTACATGGCTTTCAACTTCTCACTTCTTCAAGTGGTTGACTTATTTTTCATCGATGCCAACTTGTAAAATTGGCCAAGGAAAAATCCTCAAGTCTTGTAAATATTCACTACAGTTCTATCAACTCATAGGAAATCTTCCACTCACCAGAGATAAATAATCCTAGAAAAATTTTGATCTTATCTATTAGGCATGGAGTTAAATGAAGGAAGAATTGGAAGAGTTCAAAATATAGAAGGAAAGAAATATTAAGAGAGCAATAGGTATTTCAAATCATTGATGCTCTCACACCTATCATCAACTACAACATTTTTGGATTAATAGTTATCCTTTCTTTTGTTTCCTATGATTCTTGTGCTCTTGGATACTTAGAAGCCCAATGATAAAATTTTGAAGGCAAGGTGCCCTTTTATAGATTTTATCCTTATGGATCAGGGAACCTACCTACATTGAATTCATGTCACATGAATTCATTTCCTCATTTTGTAAAGTTGGTGGGGAGTGCCTGTCACCTTTTCAAGCATTAAATTCTTCTTACCTAAGATTATTCCTCTTTTTTAAAGAGCCAACACAAGGATATTATCACCCCTTTTCAGACATAATATTTCTATTAATTTCCATATTTTTATTAATAAATTCATGTTGAATGTGTCTAATTCCATATTTTGTAAGAATGGTAAGAAGTAAATATATTTCTTCTCAAGGCATTAAATTTGCTCCATGTAAGGTTATCCTTTCCTCATGCAAGGTTGGTGAAAGTACACTTTTCTATCATTAGGACAATCTACAAGTTATCTTGATTGATCAATCAGATGATTGGTGCTAACTAAATTTGATCTCTCTTCTAATAAATCATGATAGAGTTTGAGATCTTCACATGGTATACCCAATGACATGGGATAAAATCTCTTTGTAATGTATGAGATTAAATTTTGCTATATTGAAGAACACAAGATTATGGTGAGGGGGGTGAACAATATATGATAAAACTTTTACTTTTATTTCCAAAGTAGTATTATCCAATATTAAAAATTACAATAATGAAATAATGTACAGATCATCACACACATAAGAGACATAAATTTAGCGTGGTTCACCCAATGTGGGCTACGTCCACGAAGAAAATATTTCTTATAAATTTTCTCAACAAATCTCTTGGGAACCAATTCCCTATTACAATGTTTATGGGCACCAACCCAAAGGAGACACCAATCCCCTATGCTCAAGTTCATGGAAATCTATCCATAGGAGATGCCAATCCCATTTGCTCTAGTTTTTGGACCTCTATCTATAGGAGAAACCAATATCCTTTGCTCTAGTTCATGGATCTCTATCCATAGGAGACACCAATCCCATTTGCTCTAGTTCGTGGACCTCTATCCATAGGAGACACCAATCCCCTTTGCTCTAGTTTGTGGACCTCTATCCATAGGAGACACCAATACCCTTTGCTATAGTTCATGGATATCTTTTCAAAGGAGACACCAATACCCTTTGCTCTAGTTCATGGACATCTATCCATATGAGATATCAATCCCCTTTGCTCTAGTTCATGGAAATCTATCCATAGGAGACACAAATCCCATTTGCTCTAGTTCATGGATCTCTATCCACAAGAGACACAAATCCCCTTTGATCTAGTTCATGGAACTCTATCCATAGGAGACACCAATCCCATTTGCTCTGGTTCATGGACCTCTATCCATAGGAGACACCAATCCCCTTTGATCTAGTTCATGGATATATATCCACATGAGACACCAATCCCATTTGCTCTAATTCGTGGACCTCTATCCATAGGAGAAACCAATCCCCTTTTCTCTAGTTCATGGACCTATATCTACAGGAGACACCAATCCCTTTTCTCAAATTTGCTTCAAGCCTACACATAAGGATTGCTCAAATTTACTCACCAAACTACTCAAATTTGTTCCAAGCCTTCTCACAAGGCTTGCTCAAGTTTGCTTACCAAAACCTACTCAAATATGCTCCAAGCCTACACACAATGCTTGCTCAAATTTGCCTTACCAAAATATGATAAAATCTACTCCAAGCCTACATGCAAGGCTTTCTCAAATCTACTCCCAAAACTTGCTCAAACCTGCTCACAACTCTGCAAAACTACTCATGAATCTGCTCAAACCTGCTCACAAATCTGCTCAAACATCCCCACAACTCTGCTCAAACATGCTCACAATACTGATCTAAGATCCTCCTCAACTTGCTCATAAATCTGCTCAAACCTTCTCACACTCTGCTCAAAGATCCTCCTCAAATTGCTCAACTCTGTTTAAAACCTTATATACAAAATTATTTATCTATCTTGCATAATGATGTCATCAAGTGCTTATCTATTCTTCAATGTGCTTTCCTCAACTACATAAGTTTAGACATATTCTACCCAGAATTCATTTAACCTCTTGAACATATAGAGAATTATATGCACTAAAATGCTCAATATGTTCTTCACACATTCATTAAGTATTTCACTTTCACATGTCTCACAATCATCACATTAAAAAGGATACTCTAGTATAGCACTTCATAGATGACCTTATTATGTACTTTCAAAATTAATCAAAACCAATGTACATACTTGTTTCACAAAATTGGTCTATAGCCCTTGAAAATTTATTCCCAATATCACTCAAAACTAATGTATATATTTGCTTCACAAGATTGGTCTATAGCCCTTGCAAATTTATTCCCAATATCACTCAAAACTAATGCATAGATTTGCTTCACAAGATTGGTCTATAATCCTTGCAAGTTCATTCCCAATATGACTCAAATTTAATGCACCATTTTTCTCTCAAACCCTTGCTAGTATATTTTCAAATTCATTCAACAATAATGCACAACTTTGTTCTCAAACCCTAGCACATATATTTTCAATTTCTTTCAACAATAATTCATGATTACTTCCAACTTCAATCAATCACTAATGCACATCAAACCAATCCTTATACCTCCACTCTCATGACAACAAATATTACTTTCTTCAAACAAAACTTTCTTGAGAAGGGAATTAAATCAACATACCTTTAAATTTGCCACAATGATGATGAGCCTTCAAAAACCTGTCTCAAAATAATTTTCCTTTCTTTTGCCACTTCAAAAATAGGTTAGCAAATCTCCTTTTCTAACACTCTCAAAGTAAAGCCTTATCAAGAACTTTACAACCCCTTTTTATAATATGCCAAATACAAAATAACATAAATCACAATTACACCTTATTTCTCCTTTCTTTTGCATATCAAAATAATACTTTGAAAACACAACAATATCCCCTTAATTTCCTTTTTGAACTTTTCAAAATAAAACTCTATATCATAAATCCTTATTGCTCCCCTTTATAATATTTGTAAAATAAAGACTTTATAGCATACACCCTTATAACTCCTATTTGCAAAAATAAAAGACTTTATAACATGCACCCTTATGACTCCTATTTGCAAAAATAAAATATTTTATACCATATACCCTTATACCTCCTATTTGCCAAAATAAAAATCTTTATACCATACACCCTTATAACTCCTTTTCAAAAATGATTAAAACATTTATAAATACCTCATATAAAAATTTTGCTGGTGCTGGTGTGAATTGACCCTCTAACCTCTAGCACCCAAACACAGCTCATGACCGCTTGGGATAACCAAGTAGATGGAACTTCAAATGTGCATCAACATTTTTGTCTTCTTTGTCGTGCTTTAAAAAAAATCAAATCAAAACTAGCGTCGATGAGCTTCGAACCACACACCTCCTCTCACGCAGTGACTTAGCACAAGTCCAACCACCACTTGGGCTACCCTAGTGGATGACATCAAGGGGCAGATAAAAACATTAAGTTCGCTTCCTTCTCCGCTGCCAAGACTTTCACTGTACTCTTCCTCCTATTCATTGTCGTTCGCACTCCCTGCATTAGATCACTCTTTGAATTGCGTGCACATATATTTCGACATTGAACTATCACCAAAATGAATTATTATCACTCATATATATATGGATTTTGGACTTTATGAGGAAACATTGGTGCTTATTAACTTTGCTTGTGGGTTTATGACATTTGCACCTCTCCCTTAGACATCGACACTCATTTGAAATATTCAATATTTTATTGCCTTCATAAACTTTTGGTGCCTCCTACTTTTTTAACCTTTTATATTATAATATTTCAAATATTATAATATTAATTCTTAACCTTTGTCTTTTGCTAATCAAACCTTTTTATTTTTCTTATTCATTTGACCCATGTAACTTTAAACTCTTGTCCATCTCTTTAATCCTTTGTCCCTTGCAACTTTAAACTCTCTTAATAATATTTAAATTTAAAATTTAAATATTATAACCCTTTGCTTGAATATTTTCTTTGCTTTGCTTTCACAACCATGGGGAATATTTTTGCCTTGACAACCATTGCACCTTTGACATCAAAATATTTCTGCCTCATGTATCCTTTGACATCAATGACAAAAATATGCTCAATATTTCCAACAATATCCCCCTGTAGACACTAAATTGCAGCCATTCATCCACCTTCCTAGTCATCCCACCTTCCACTTGTCCTCCATCGCCCTTTCCCACCTTCAAAAGGCCCATTTTCCCTTTCCTGCATTCAAAAAGTATCATTTCCCCCTTTCTCGCCTTAAAAAATGCCCATTTCCCCCTTTCCTACCTTCAAAAGGCTCATTTTCCCTTTCCCACCTTCAAAAAGGCCCATTTTCCCATTTCTCACCAAAATAGGACTTATTTTAATATATATTATATTATTTTAATATTTTATATAATATTTAATTTATTTATATATTATATTATATAATTATAAGTTCATTTAACCTCCACCGTCCGATCAAATTAAATCCCCACCATCCATCCCACTCAATCCATGCCACTTCCATCATTTAATATTAGCCCTAGGATATGACTTAATCTTAGCCACATGATCAAAAGTGTAAATTTAAGAACCCTAAGTTAAACCCTAAAGCTAAGTTATAAATACAAGCCCCTCATATTACCCAAAGGTGGCTGAAATACTAAAAGAATGGAATGTTGAAGAATCTTGAGGCCTCTCTACTGAAGAATACCTTGAGCACCTTTAGAATACCCTAGGATAGATTCCAACTAGCCCCATTCGTTCTATCCTTGCTGTTCACTCGTCCACCACCGCCCAAAAAACCATTGCACTATTTTCTGCATTCGTTAGGGTTTAATAAATCATCTCGGTCAAGTCACATCTATTGTTGAGCAAGGTAAATCACTTCTATGAGTTTTTATTGTTAAATATACATATCTGTAAGTGCTGCTTTTTGTTTCTTTCAATTAGGATTTTTAATCATTATTTGAGGGTCTCACTCTATGGAGCCCTCTCATGTGCTACTAATTCCTTAATTTTTTCTATAACTTGTAGGTCTACATATCATCATGCTATTAGAGCCAGAGTAGCCTGACTTTGGATATTCAAAGCCCATTCACCCTGTTGGGATCAAATGCGCAATCTTCGGAAGACACTATTTATTTTATTGCTAGGGTTTTGGAGAACCCTAGCCCATTGTAATATCGTATCAAAATACTCTTGGAGAGTAGCATTGTATCAAAGATTTCACTTGGCTTCCCCCAATTGTCAACATTAAAATTGAAATATTTTGTGCAATATTTGTCTCTTTGTGTATTTACTTGTAATTTTATTTTTAGTATCGTATCTTTGCATCTAAAAATGGCAATCATGGTGGGACCCCACAAGGGTTTCATTATTTGATAGATCTACCTTGCTAATTTATTGTTATTGTTGTTTGTTGCATATTTTTTAGAAAACATAAAAGTCACCGCGTTCATCGCTAGGGTTTCTAAAGCATTATGCAACA
Source organism: Wollemia nobilis (assembly GCA_028583015.1). Lineage (NCBI taxonomy): Eukaryota > Viridiplantae > Streptophyta > Pinopsida > Araucariales > Araucariaceae > Wollemia > Wollemia nobilis. The sequence goes on along the minus strand of JAQPPZ010012736.1, from coordinate 7,455 downwards.
GTTCCAGAGATCGTGCAGGTGCTCTTCCTCATTATGCAGGCATCCTTATGCATTATACAAGCATTCTTCTATGTTATGCAGACACTCTCATACACCTGCGCAGGAACTCAAATGCGCCTGGCATTAATTTGAAGCAGAGCTAAGGCTTCCAATTTTTTTAGAAAATGTAAAAGTCACTGCGTTCGCTGCTAGGGTTTTTGAAGCATTTTGCAACAGTTCTAGAGATCGTGCAGGCGCTCTTTCGCATTATGTAGGTGTCTTTCCGTGTTACACTGGAATTATTTCACGTTACATAGGCACTCTCCTGCACTTGTGCATGTGCTCAGCTATGTCTGACATTGATTTGAATCCAAGCTAAGGCTTCCAAGTGAGTTTCATAACCCTAGTTGGTCATTTAACAATTTTTGTATTGTATTTTTTGCTACTGTTTTTCGTTGTTTCTGGGTTTAACGTTAAGTAATATAAGAAAGAATCTACAACAAGTCATATCTAGGGTTTGTGTGTTTCAATATTTCAAATTCATTTCTTATCCTAAATTCGTAGATCTAGATGATTGTTTGCATTATTGAGTGCATGTGAAGCATAAAAGCATCCTAGATTTTGCATTTTAGGGTTAAATATCGCTTAAATTTCATGTATCTAAATAGGAACAACATTTGGACACTTAAAGTAATCCTGCCCTAGGCTGGCCCCTTTGGTAGAGAGGTGGACGAACCCTCCGATGCTCTTTTGATATCTTTGGGTATAATTTGTAGGTAGGGATTTTAAGGGTGTACTCTATGCTCTTTAGATGAAATTTACATCTTTGTGTTGGAATCTGATTTAGATTAGTGAAATTAGTCATCTTTAACATTATTTGCACACCATAAATAATAAGAAACATAAAATTAACATCACACACTGCACTCTCCACTTTTTAATAGTAGGAGTTGGATTTCATCACAAACTATTGCTTGAGGTTTGGTGATGGTGGAATTCATATCCATCCATCAAATATCTACCCTTAGACACCATAGGATTACCCCCGAGCAAAATTGTTGGAGGTCATTACCAACAAGAATCTCACAACCCTATCCAACCCTAGATTTTTCCTTTATTTCATTTAACAAATATTAGGTAACATCAAACACACCAACCGCACAATTTTAAAAGGAACCACACATTAATGAAGAACATAATACGAAATGAGGTAAGCCACACAGGGTGAAACCCATGACTGATTGTTTTATTTTATCTTTAAATTCCTATACAAGTTTTTATAGTTGTTTTTATTTTGATAAGCTTTAAATATTGGGTTTAAGTACTTTATGGTATTAACAAGACATTATAAGAAAGTAATAAACCAAAATAGCTTAATGGAAAATACATTTAAGTTGGCTTTACATTAACCATTTCATAATTTCATCATTAACATGGCTCAAACTTAGCCATTTCATCATTTCATCATTAACATGGCTCAACCTTAGCCATTTCATCATTAACATAGCTCAAACTTAGCTATTTCATCATTGCATCATTAACATGTCTCAACCTTGGTCATTTCATCATTAACATGGCTCAAACTTGGCCATTTCATCATTAACATGGCTTAACATTAGCCATTTTATCATTTCATCATTAACATGGCTTAACCTTAGCCATTTCATCATTTCATCATTAACATGGCTCAACCTTAGCCATTTCATCATTTTATCATTAACATGTGTAATGTCCCTTTTTAAGAAACAACAAACCCTTACTACGAAAATGCAAAAATTAAGTACAGCAAGGAAATAACTCAGAAATTGCTCATAAAATAACACAAGTATGAGGAGAAATCAGCCAGTATCATATATTAAATATTGCCAAACCAATACAACAGCTCCCCAAGGCTGAACAGATGCAAAAACTCCTCAAAAATGACCCCAAATACAAGCGTAGGGTTTGGGGCTGCCAACAGATCTGAAACACATGACACAAATGCTCCCAAAAATGCCACGAACTCCTCACGGATGCCTCTTTTTTGTATTTTTGATATTTTAGGGCAATAACACCTGCAATGATATTGCCAAGACCCCAACCATGCACCTCCAATGCACTATGGGAATGAGCAAGACCTGCAATCTCAACTCATGGAACCTCTAGGGTTTCAATATTCAATTCTGATATCAACATAACATGCCCAAAATGGGACGTCTCACTCCCTTATATAGGGTGAGGTTCTAATTTGGAGTTGACATCTCCCAACCCTAAAATCACTTAAAGTGCTCCCAACCCTAAAATCACTTAAAGTACCTTATTACAACATAAAAACATAAAACATAAATAAACACAACTTAAGTTATGTCTCCTAGTCACATGAACCCCTTTTTCACTTTTATAATTAAGTGTAGGAGACATTTACAAAAAATATTTATTTTTGGGACATTACAAGTCCACCCTCCTCAAATTGCTTGTCCTCAAGCAAAGTCAAAGCTGGAGCATCTAAAATTTCTGCACCTTCCCAAGTAGCATCCTCCATAGGCAAGTCCTTCCACTTCACAAGATATTCTTTGACAGTCCTACTCCTAAGCTTTCTCTCCCTTGTCTCAAGGATCAATTCAAGTTCAAGAATGAGCTTTCCTTCATCATCAAGGGGTGGCAAATCTGAAGATGGCTGAATATGTTGGCCCAAGGCCTTCTTCAAACAAGAAACATGGAAGACATTATGTATTTTACTTCCACTTGGAAGTTCCAAAGCATATGCAACCTGTCCAACCTTACTCAACACCTTGTAAGGTCCATAAAATTTGGGTTTGAGTTTTTCCGCTCCACTTCTTTTCAATGTAGACTGTTTGTAGGGCTGCAACCTAACATAAACCAAGTCTCCCACCTCAAATGAGCGCTCACTACGCTGCTGATCTGCATACTTCTTCTACTGATTTTGTGCCGTAAGAATATTGTCCTTCAAAGCATTAAGAATATCTTGATTTTTTGTTGCAAAGTCTCTAGCTTTTTGGACCCTTGAATCACCAAAAATCAGATCTGAAAAGTGTGGGGCATCATAACCATAAAGTGCCTTGAATGGAGACATTTTTATGGACATATGATAAGTAGAATTGTAGCAATATTCACCAAGGTGCAGCCATTTAACCCATGCCTTTTGTTGACTTGAAACATAATTTCTCAAATATCCTTCAAGCCATTTGTTAACAATTTCAGTTTGCCCATCGGTTTGGGGATGGTAGCTAGTACTAGGAGTCAATTTAGTACCACATAGCTTAAACAATTCTTGCCAAAACATGCTCAAAAATCTGCTGTCCCTATCACTCACAATGGATTTAGGCAAACCATGCAATCTGAAAACTTCTTTAAAAAACAAATCAGCAACTTGTATGGTTGTACAAGTTGTTGAAATGGCATAGAAATGAGCAAATTTTGTCAATCTATCAACAACAACAAATATGCAATCCTTCATGTATACCTTGGGCAAACCAGTAATGAAGTCCATGGAGATACTTTCCCATTTCTGATTGGGAATAGGAAGTGGTTGAAGTAAACCAGCTGCAAATTCATGTTCCCCCTTGTTTTCTTGGCAAATAACACATTCCTGAACATGCAAGAAGACATCCCTTTTCAAACCCTTCCAATAGAATCTTTCTCTAACCTGTTTGTAAGTCTTGTAGAAACCTGGATGGCCTACAAGTGGAGCATCATGCATGGCTGTAATTAAAGCTTGTTTCAGCTTTGATTCAGGTACTAAAAACACTCTTCCCTTGCAAAAAATCAGTCCTTCTTTATGGCTGAACCTGTCATCTTCAACTTGCCCATTTATTAGTTTAGAACAAAAATCATTCTTTGCATATTCAGCCATAATTTTCACCTTCCAATCAGCAGAAATAATGGAAAGAGAATGAAAAGTAGGGTGCCTAGAAAGTGCATCAAGTAGCTGAATTCTTCTTACCCTTTACAAACTCAATTTCAAAATCATATGATTGCAACTTTGTTACCCATTTCTGTTGTCTTTCATTCAGTTCAACTTGCCCCAAGAAGTATTTCAAATTGTTATGATCAGTTTTGACCACAAACTTGCCACACACTAAGTATTGCTTGAATTTGGTCAAGGCATGCATGATAGCTAGCATCTCTTTATCATAGATGCTGAAAGTTTTCTCCACATTTGAGAGCTTTCTACTCTCATAAGCAATGGGGCATCCTTGTTGCATAAGTACAGCTCCAACTCCAACACCTGAAGCATCACAAGCAATAGTAAAAGCAACAAAAAAATCAGGAATAGCAAGTAAAGGAGTGGAAGTCATTACATCTTTCAGCTTTAGAAAAGCTAAAAGAGCCTCATTGGACCATGAAAAGGCCCCTTTCTTAGTTAATTCAGTAAGGGGGGCAGCCAAAGAAGAAAACCCCTTAATGAACCTCCTGTAGTAACTGCATAAACCCACAAAACCCCTCAATTCCGTTAGGTTGGATGGTATAGGCCATCTTTGTACAGCTGAAACTTTAGTTTGATCAACCTTAAGATGTTTTTGTAGTAAACCTTGAATTTGAGGATGATAGGTGGCTGATTTTTTCCCTTCTGAACTAAAAATTACAGCTGCCCACTCAACGTCCTTATGCCTTATCATCTTCTCCATTCTTTTGTATGAAACCTCCAAAATTTTGCAAGAATATTTTGACCCATTTTCCTTGATTCCTTGCAACACCACATCTTTCCCTTCAAGCACAAATTTCAGTTCTAATTTTTGATAATTAGTAACATAATCACCAAGTGAATACAACCATTGCACACCCAAAACCATATGTGGAATACCTCCTAAGGGAAAAACAAAGAATTGCTCATCTACTTCCATGTTGCCAAAATTAATTTTTATGTTTCTTACCACTTTGTTGCATGTGATAAGATCACCATTGCCAATAGCAACATTAAAACCAGGAATGATAGTTGTAGGAAGATTCTTTCTAGTGGCAAACTTCTCATCAACAAAATTGTAAGTAGCACCACCATCTATTAAAACAATAACCTTTTCATCAAAAGATCTACCCGGTACCTTAATAGTGCGAAACTGATTCAGCCCACTTAAAGTGGCTAGGGAACCTTCAGGAACTTCCTCATACTCCCTTTGTGCTTCCTCTTCCAAGGGTGTCTCATCTGCCTCATAAAAATTAGGATTATCAGAATCAGAATCAGAATGTAATTCAATGATTTTCATACCTCCTTCTCTGCATTTATGACCTCTTTGCCAAGGAGACTTGCAAATGAAACACTTGTTTTGTTTCCTTAGCTCATATTTCTCTTCTTGTGTCAAGCGTGGGCCATTTGGGGGCTTATTAGGTGGCTGAAAACCAGATCTGAAACCTTCTCCATGCGTGGGATTCCTGCCATAAAAATTTCTCTCATTTCCACCTTGTTGCGTGAGGTTTCCTTGCTGCCCATACTGCTATCCAAAAACTATTTTTCTAGCTGCAAAAGGTGGTCTAGCAGGTGGATTATGTGCAAAATATTTCTGTCTAGGAGGTAAAATAGATTCTAAGCTTAAAGCTCTCTTAATGGCATCTTCAAGAGTGGTTGGTTCAAAAGCTTTAACTAATCCCTTCACGGGTTCCAACAAACCATCCATAAAAAGAAAAATTACCCTCTTGGGTGAAATATTTTGTACCTGAACTGAAAGTTGTTCAAACTCCTCCACATAGGCATGAATGGATGAAGTTTGCTTCAAAGTGGCAAGCTCCTTGAAATACTCTTCCACATTCCTCCTTTCAAACCTGTTCAAAACCCTGGTACAAAATTCATCAAATGTATCAATATCACCATGCCCTTGGGTTACTAACCCATGATGCCACCATGAGTAAGCACTACCCTCAAGGTGGAGTGTAGCAATCTGAACTGCATCAGCTTCAGAAATAGGCTCCAAGGTAAAATAAGTCTACAATTTTTGAAGCCATGCCCTAGCTGTAAGACCATCTTGACCATTAAATGAGGGAATGGTCACCTTTTGATGCAAAAAGGGCTTCTTTTTCTCTTTTTTAGCCTCAACAATAGATTTACCCACAATCTTCAAATATTTATCAAAAGAAACTGCTGCCCTAAAACCCTCAGATTTATTACTATAAGAAGCAAACCATTCATCTAATTCATCAGTTACCTCATTTTCCTCCCGTGGAGGTGGTGGAACAAGGAACATAGGCTTGGACGGCCTAGGCAAGGGAGTGTGTGAGTTAGATGATGACTCATGCCCATTGTTGTTGCCTCCCCTTTCTCCTTCCCTCCTTGTGCCATTTGGGTTGCCCAAAGCTGCCCTCAATTCTTGTTGATTTGTCTCTTGTAAGGACACCATTCTTTGCAGCATGTCAAGTAGGGCATCAAATTTTTGCTCAGTCCTATCAACTGGCCTTTGGGGCTCCTCAACCTCTTCCCTGTTTGACATTTCCAAAGCGAGTCTGTTTCTCCTAGTAAAATACTGATGAACAGGAGGACGATGCATAAAACCCTATCAAACCCTAAAAAGATGGAAATCTGAAATTCTAAAAATTCTGACCACCAAATTTTTTTTTGAAACCACAGAACTGCAAATTGGTCAAAAGGGTATCCAAATCTGCAATTTTTATTTTCTGAAAAAAAATCCCTAAAAATTCGTGAATCCCCTAAAAATCCACGATTTTCACTAGGGCACAACTTTTCACCACAGAAACACACTTATCACCACGAATAACTGAAAAAACACTGAAAATGCTGAAACTAACCACAGGCTGGCAAGATTCCAGCTCTGATACCACTTGTAATGTCCCTTTTTAAGAAACAACAAACCCTTACTACGAAAATGCAAAAATTAAGTACAACAAGGAAATAACTCAGAAATTGCTCATAAAATAACACAAGTATGAGGAGAAATCAGCCAGTATCATATATTAAATATTGCCAAACCAATACAACAGCTCCCCAAGGCTGAACAGATGCAAAAACTCCTCAAAAATGACCCCAAATACAAGCGTAGGGTTTGGGGCTGCCAACAGATCTGAAACACATGACACAAATGCTCCCAAAAATGCCACGAACTCCTCACGGATGCCTCTTTTTTGTATTTTTGATATTTTAGGGCAATAACACCTACAATGATATTGCCAAGACCCCAACCATGCACCTCCAATGCACTATGGGAATGAGCAAGACCTGCAATCTCAACTCATGGAACCTCTAGGGTTTCAATATTCAATTCTGATATCAACATAACATGCCCAAAATGGGACGTCTCACTCCCTTATATAGGGTGAGGTTCTAATTTGGAGTTGACATCTCCCAACCCTAAAATCACTTAAAGTGCTCCCAACCCTAAAATCACTTAAAGTACCTTATTACAACATAAAAACATAAAACATAAATAAACACAACTTAAGTTATGTCTCCTAGTCACATGAACCCCTTTTTCACTTTTATAATTAAGTGTAGGAGACATTTACAAAAAATATTTATTTTTGGGACATTAC
>JAQPPZ010012732.1:0-61812 GCA_028583015.1 Wollemia nobilis | reverse complement strand
AAATTCAAAGAAGAGATGCCTTCTATAGCTCCCGTGTGGGTTAGAATCTTTGGCCTCCCTATTGAATTTTAGAATTCTACTATTTTTTCTTCAATTGGAAACTCTTTAGGAACTTTTATGATGACTGTTGATTGTACTCAAAATTTTGAACATATTATTTATGCTCGAATTTGTGTTTTAATGGATTTTGACAAACCCCTACCTAAAAATATCACATTACAATTTGGGGAAGACACTTGGGAGCAAGTAGTGGACTATGAGAACATTCCTTTTCATTGTAAAATTTGCCATGAATATGGTCATTTGGCCAGTGCTTGCCTAAATAAAATTCCTTATCAAAAGAAAGAAGATATAAACATAGCAGTGTTTCCAAATACCTAAGAAGAAGAACACTCAGAAAAAACCAGTTATGAAGGATCAATCAAAGTCATCTACTAATATGTTTGAAATCCTTTCCACAAATGATGTCCCAAGTGAGGAAGAGGAAATAATGGAAACTAAAATATTAGAAACACAATTTAAATATGAAGGGAAGAACTCAGAGACAAACCAACAAATCAAAGGTTTTCAATAGAAAAAAAGGGAGAAAATTTACACAAGAAAAACAATGTTTCAAATGTCAAAAATTTAAATAATGTAGGTCCCAATATAGACTTCGTTGAACCTTCTAGTAAAATTTTGGTTGTGTACGATCATTCTTCAAGGTTAGAAGCCATCTCAGATTCAATTGGAATAAGTCAAGAAATAGGGAAAAAAATTGAAGATGGATTCTAATCAAAAAGTAGGTCGCAAGACCAATCAATATCATATGGTAAAAGAAGGTGAAAATCTTGTAGAGGAAGGTAAGATTAATGCCCTTCCCAACTTTTTTAGCCCTGGTATTAATGAATATCATCACTTGGAATATTAGAGGACTCAAAGGGAGTCTTTCAAAACAAAATGAAATTAGAATAATGATTCAGATAAATCATCCACATCTTGTTTTCCTTCAAGAAACAAAGATGTCAATGGAGGATATGGACTCAATTGCTAGTAAAATTTTGCCAATTGAAAAAGTGGTTTCCCTCAGTTCCCAAGGGACTTCGGTGGCATTGCTTATCTTTGGGACCCAAAAGAGGTAGTTATTCACCATATGGTTGGCAGTTGAAATTTGTTGGCTATAGCTATTCAAAGTAGACATTCCAACAAAATTATGCTCTGCATTATTGTTTATGATCCAAATTATTTGGAGGAAAAAAGAAGATAGTGGAAGGATATTACTCATATTATCTCTCATTTTCCTGAATCTTGGATCTTGATCGGAGGAGATTTCAATACCATCCTCTCTCTGGATGAGAAAATGGGGGGAAATAGAAATTTGGATAAAAGCACTGATCTCATGAGCGAATATATTGCAAACCTCCATCTTGTGGATATCCAACTAGATAATGGCCTTATGACTTAGTCTAACAGAAGGCAAGGCTTAGCTTGTATAATGGAGATATTGGATAGGTTTTTGCTCTCTAAAAATTTCTTAATCCATGGTCACATTCCTAAAGTGAATACTCTTAATAATGTTGGTTCGGATCATTGGCCAGTCATGGTGGAAATGTGGAAAACCAATGTGAGTTTCTCTCCTTTTCATTTTCAATTAATGTGGCTTAGAGACATTTCCTTCAGACCTTGTGTGCAACAATGGTGGAAGGAAGGTAAACCTAGACATGGGACTAAGATGTTCTATTTTTCCAAAATACTACAATACATTAAATCCAAAATCAAGACTTGGAACTGGAAAGAGTTTGGGGATGTTCATAAAAAAAACATGAAGTTATTTCTCATATTGAAAATTTGAATAAGAAAATCTGTTTAGATGGCCCCACAGAGAAGATAGGTGTAGATGAAATTAAACTCACAACTCAGCTTAGAGGAATGGGAAAAAAGAGAAGAAATCTTATGGAAGCAAAAATCTAGAATTCAATGGCTCAAAGAAGGAGATCAAAACATAAATTTCTTCCACAAATATCTTCTAGCTCGAAGATCTCACAACTTTATTTCTTCCTTAAAACCAGATTCTGGAGATGTTGTTTATACTTGGGATGGCATGAACTCTATTGTTGTTGATTACTTTTCCAATATTTTTGCTGCTACTCCTCTTGACTCAACTTCACAACAAAATTTTCTTCAAGCAATCCCTTCTCTTATCACTTCTAAGGAGAACTCTATTTTGACTGCTCCTATTACTATCAATGAGCTTCAACAAGTAGTTTTTAAAATGCAAAAAGGGAAAACCCCAGGTCCTGATGGTTTTCCCATTGAGTTCTACCAAGAGTTCTGGGATATCCTTCATGTTGATTTATTAGAGGTGGGATGTATCTCTTCAGTTTCCTACTTAGTTCTTATCAGTGGAAGGCCTTCTCAGTCATTCCCAGCTTCCAAAGGTATTAGGCAAGGTGACCCGTTATCCCCTTATTTATTCATAATTCTTGTTGAATGCTTGGGTAGGACTATAACCAAAAAGAGGGAAAACAAAACCCTTGAGGGAGTTACCATTGCTCATGGAGCTAGACCTATCTATCATCTTCAATTTGTGGATGACTCTACTCTTTTAGGTAAAGCTACAGTTAAGGAAGATTCTAATATTAAGCAAATCATTAGCTATTTTTCTAAGGCTATTGGGCAGTTGATCAATGAAGACAAATCTAAAGTTATTTTCTTTCATTGCTCTGCTAGAAAGGAATCCATGGTCTTGGATAAATTAAGATATAAGAAGACCTCCCTTCCAATCACTTATTTAGGTATTCCCATAAATATTCAAAGGCAAAAAAATAAAGATTGGAATTGGTTTTTGGACAAAGTCAAGAAGAAAATTGGAAAGTGGACCAACAAGTGGCTTTATTCTGGGGGTAGAATCACCTTGATAAAATAAGTCCTTCAAGCTATTCCTATTTATGTTTCTTCCATTTTGAATATCCCAAAGGTTGTTCTTCAAGAATTGGATCAAATCAGTTATCATTTCCTTTGGAGTGGTACTGAGGAGAAAATAAAATAGGCCTTGGTGAAATGGGATACTTTATGTATTCCTAAGAATGAAGGGGGGTTAGGATTCTGGTATTCTATTAATAACAACAAAGCTTTAGCTGCTAAATTATATTTGAGGATGTTGCATAACCCCAATTCTCTTTGGGCCAATAATATTCGTGCTAAATATGCTGAGAATAAAAGTCCTGAAGACCTTGTTTGCTATCAACTTCCTACCAAAGGTTCTCCTATTTTAGCAGTTCTTAAGATTGGTGAGGATTTGATAAAGAAAAATTTATTTTGGATCATTCATAATGGTCAATAGGAAAATTTTGGATAGATTCTTGGGATGGTCACAAGCCTTTTATAACTCAGTTTCTCTATTGGAGGCCTTGGATGGAGGAGCTTCACCGAGCTAACTAGATAAAGGTGGCTAATTACTATTGGTACCATACTGGTAATTCAAAGGTTGGTAGATATTGGATCCCTATTGAGGACTAGCCTATTAAAATCCCAAAAAGGTAAAGACAAGATACCCAAGGCATCCTTCATATGAGATCCCTCTCTTGGTCCCATGAAAAAGATTGTTTTGGATGGAACAACACTACTAAGGGTGAGTATTCAGTTTCTCAAGGTTATTTGACCTTATGCCATAATAATCCCAACCATTCTTCTGATATCTTTTCTCGATTGTGGGCTCAAAAGCTTTGGCCTAAGGTGAGGTTCTTTAATTGGATTTTATTGCATCGTAGGGTTCTTACTGGTGAGCAACTTATGAAGCATGGTTTTCATGGCCCTTTTAGATGTGAAATGTGTGAAGAGAATGTAGAAACTCTCAACCATATTTTTATTGAGTGTACTTTAGCCTTTGAGCTATGGAGGAGAATTGCCACTTTACTTGGCTTACAATGGTCCAATTTTTTTACTTTTGAACAACTTTGGAGGGATTGGCCTAATCAAGAGGGTGTTGATCATTTTATTAGGCAGTTATTTTGGATGGGTTCTACCATTCTTCTTTGGAATATTTGGAATGAAAGGAACAACTGAATTTTTAATCAAGATAGGAAGGATATTCACTATATTTGGGAAAAGACCATAGCCAACTTAGTTGAATCAGTCCATCAACTCCTTAATCACCCCCAAAACTCCCACCAAAAATGGGATCAAGTTATGCAAAGATTGAAGATTAAATATTCTAAGGGCAACCAACTTAAAGGGAATGTGAGTATTATTAATATGGATAGGGCAAGAAATTGGCAACCTCCTCCTAAGGATTTTGGAAAAGTCAATACTGATGGAGCCTCTAGAGGGAATCCTGGAAAAGCCATTGTAGGAGGAATTGGTAGACTTTCAGATGGCTCCCTAGTTTTTACTTTTACTGAGAATTTGGGTATTCTTTCCAATAACCTTGTTGAGGGGTATGGTATCCTCGAGTCCTTCAGGAGGCTACTAAGGTTGGATGGGAAAAGGTGTTAGTTGAGTTTGACTCTCAACTTATGATTAATCTCTTGAAGACTCCTAAGAATCATAAGGTGGATTGGAGAATAAAAAGAATTATTGAGAAGATTCAATTAATCCAGATGGGATTTTTGAAAGTTGATTACAATCACGTGGTCAGAGATCAAAACAAGAGTGTTGATGCTTTAGTTAATTGGGCTTTGGACAACGATGATCTTACTTGTTATGGCCACCCTCCTAGATGGTGGGCTTCTCAAATTAGGGAAGCTCTTCTTTCTATCATTTCTTTGGATGGCTCTAGTTTTGAGGGTACCTAGTTTCTTCTTGTTTTTTTTTTGCTTCTCTTTGGTTCATTCATTTTTTTTTAGTTCCCTAGCTCATTCTATTCTTTCTTTTGTTTCCTCTGTTGATTCTTGCCTTAATAGTCTTCTGGTCTAGATAGGTCATTGTTATGTTCATTTTTTTTTTCTTTTTTTGTTAGTTTTTTAAGGTGGGTGGGTTCTTTTGTTTTGTTTTGTTTTTGTGTTCTTTGTGTTGTTTTTTGTTGTTCTTGTGTTTTTATTGTTTTGTGTGTTTTTTTTTTATGTTTTTTGTTCTTGTTCTTGTGTTTTTTTCGTTCTTGTTCTTGGGTTTCTCTTTGTTTGTGTTAATTCGTATTTTTATGTGTGAGTGTTTTCTATGTTTTTTGTTTTTTTTATTGTATGTTGTTGGTTGTCTTTTATTTTTATTTTTTTAATTTTTAGATTTTGGTTGTGTTTATTTTTAATGTTTTTTTTGGGTTATGTCTTTGTAGTGTTTTGTTGTTTTTGTCTTGTTTGTGTTTTGTTATGTGGTTCTTGTGTTTTTCTATGTAGCTCGTGTTGTGATTTCTTGTATCTTATTGTGCGTGTTTGGTTGTGCTTTTGCTTTTGACACACTCAAGGAGCATGTTTTTTATTTTATTTTATTATTTTTTTTGTTATTTACTTATTTATTTACTTATTTTTAAATTGGTTTTGTGTGTTTGTTTGCTCCTTGAGTATGTCAAATGTGGTAGGCCAGGTCCGAGTCCTGGGCATTTTTGGCAGAATGGATACCCCTGCCTCCTTGGGTCTTACCCAAAAGTGGCATCCCTTTTGGGATGTTTTCCAAAAAAAAAAACATGATGTTGTAGGAAGAAGTGCTTACATAAATAAGAATAAAAGAAGTATATACAAACACATAGGATATGGAAGTAGGCACACCAATTATAGACATAGATACAGTAATGCCTACAAAGAATATCTTACTTGTTGATTATTCTAATTCTAATTCTGAAGAAGAGTTCATAACAAAGGAAGGAAAGGAAAATATGCAAGAACAGTTGCGTGTTTCTAGAAGTGTCATTAGGACACAAATGGGTTGGATTGAACAACATGAAGCCTCTCTCAAATAAAAGGATAAACTTATTGCTGACTTACAGCAGGAGGTAGATAAATTAAAGGCTAATTTGTCAAATCTAGAGCAACAACCTACAAAATCTGATTTTGAAGATGAGTTTTCTAGAATTCTATTGGAATTGGCAGAAGAGCATTGGGATGGAGCTATACCTGAAGAAGAATCACCCATCAGAGGAGTAGAAATAGAAGAAACAACAACACATATCTTCCAACAAAATGTAAGTATGATAGATTCAAGGGCTTCTACCAACCATTCTGATAATTTGCAATAGTAGGAAGCACAAATATCACAAGTAGTTGAGGAGGCTAATGAATAAGAGGAAGTACAGGAATAGGTAAATGTGCATTCCCATCAAGTTTATATTGAATTAATTACAACTGATTCACCTCAAATTGAAATAGCAAAAATTGGGGTGCAATTGTATTTACCCCTTGTGGACACAGCAAAAATTGGAATACAAGTGGATCTACTTCCAAAAATGTAGCAAATAACTTGGCCCCCACAAACAATTACACTAACAAAGTATAATGAGGATATAGCACGTTGGATGCTTCAATGTCAACATATGGGGGCACAAATTTCATCTTTGAAACCTTTGAAGCAGAAGCTGGAAATCTAAAATGCAGACATAACTAAGTTATAAGAGTAGATACAAGATATGAGCCAAATTGCAGAGTACCTAGTTCAGTGCAAAAGGCCTACAAGGTTTTATACTTTGATCTTAAAATAAAAATACCTCCGTTGGTAGTTAATGAGAATTATTTTCAATCTTCCTTACAAATTGGACACTATTGAAGAATTTGTAGAGACATATCTGCATAGTCTAGAGGAATAGAAGAATTTACTTTGTGAGTTGTTTCTACATAACTTCTTCATACCTAAAAATGTAACATTCTTTCCAAATATCTTCATAGGAGATATCCAATTGAGAGCCTTCATATCTACATTACAAAACCAGATGCATTGGGAGGAGGAGAAAAAGGCAAGTAAGGAAATGGAGTTGAAAGTTGAACTACTAATAAGGCCTTCCCATGCCAATTATAGGGTCTCCATAAATGAACATTTCACTATGATGAGGGAGCAGAAAATCAAAAAAATTTATGTCAGCAATCTTACTGATTGTATAATGAGTTTTCAGGTCTTTTGTAACCAACATTTTGGTAATGCTTTATCAACTTGTAAGAGCAGGTGGGGAGAATTTTCAATATCACTTCAAAAAAGGGAACCTATCTCACCCAACAACTTGTTGTGGTCCAAGAGAAGAGATGAGGGCATAGTGCAAATCATACAAAAACTAAAAGATCATTGGGCAGGTTTGAGGTATAGGCTACCAACTGTTATAACTCCTGTTCCATATTTCTTTGATAATGTTTCCCAACTAGATGAGCAGTTCCAAGAGTGGTTCAAAAAAATACAAATAATCTGAGGATACTATCAGGTTCCAAGGTGAAAACTAAGTTATGAATAATAGAATATGGACATATATCTTTGTGCTATTGTGGCTTCATAGAATGCATGAGGACATGCATTACAATAGGTTGGGGGAAAATGATGAGGCCAAAAATTACCTCATTCATAGACCATTTTTGGATATTTCATAAATAATTTGATAAACCTTATGCTATGTTTTTGTGCTAATTTTGATGATGGAATGCATTATCTACTATTATTTACATGTTTAGATGTTCTAGAGCATAACACTCTATTTTGACCATTTTCTGCATTTTTTGCACTATTTTAGTTGATTTACCTAGCAAGAAAATATTTATTTGAATATGCAACAATGTATGTTGATGTGTATTCCATTATAGAATCAATATATTTATTTTCCTTGCATTCTAACCTTTTTGAATTACAAAAAGGTGCCAAAACCTGTTCAAACTGGACTAACTGTGCAGAAAAAAATAATTTAACCATACAAATTTCAATCAGCTATAAATAAACAACATGGCTTGGAATTTGTCAATTCCAGCATGTAAAACCTATGGAAGAAGTATTCTAAGGACCTAAGAAGACTATTTAACTGGTCAAACCCATTATCTTGAGCAACTAGTGCATGAATGAGCACCATAGTTGTTACACTGCCTGATATTCCAGAGCAAGCTCCAAAATGAGCAGAGCAAGACTAGTTTTGGTCAAAACCATCAATAGAATGGTCAAAAATGTGGAAAATGGTAAAATGAAGATGGATAAAGTTGTATGGGAATATTTCTCACCCCTTCCACCACATTTATTCAAATATGTTGTGCCCAACAAGTGAAATTGATAAACTACAACAAAACAATTTCCTGCATTTCAAGAACATAACTTTAGAATAGTTGTTGAATCCTTGAAATGCAACAACAAAAAGAATTCACATATGTAATAGAATAGTATAAATAACAAGCTCTCATATTGGTTGAGCAGATAGATAGGCATTTGCATAGAAGAATAGGAATAGAAAAGTTGTTTTAGCTGTAATAGAGTAGTGATTCTGCAAGATTTTTCTTGCATTGTTGCAATGTTATTTCAAATTCAATAAAAAGTGCAGTTTCTTCATTCAGTTATTTTCTTGAGTGATTGAGTGAGAATTAGGTATTTTTAGAGTAGTTTTCTTGCCTTCTTCTAGATCAGGTAGCAAGGGCCCACTTCCAGGCCCAGAGGAAGGATCAGATCTTGACAGTTTTTGTTCATTTCTTGCTGTAGTAGGTTAGTAGAAACCTATCAATTTCCATTTCATCTGTTAACTATAGTATTAATGCTTGTAGTATGGATGTATGTGCATGATAGTTGGTTACCTAGTGTAGGATTTTTCTTACAACACTTTTGTGTTCTTGGCATTTCTTACAGTAGTTGATTTCCTTGTTTTCAACAATTATTTCCAGTTCTTGGTATTTCTATTTATGTTCATTGCTTTATATTTGTTTCGATGCTGCAACATTTCATTTCAGCCTTTTAATTCTGTTCATATAATTAGGAGTTACTTTCTATCATTTCCATTTTGCAAGCATAAATAGGTTTCAATTCTATTATTTTTTATTTTTCAAGAGTAATTAGTTTCAATCTTTTGCAATCTTTCCATTTTTGCAATTTGGTTTTAGCAAGTGTAATTAGGAGTTCAATTCAGTTCATAGGATTAGAAGTGACACCAAAAACTCCCAAAACTAACTAATCTCATCAATAAAGCCATTTATTGAGTAAACTAACCTCCAAGCTACTTAACTCTACTATCGTATACATCCATTGGACACCGTCCTAGACTAATAATTATAATGATTAAATTATGTGTTTTTCGACACTCATCATCCAATTCTATGATCATGAAATTAGGACGGTTCCTATAGATACGACTAACCTACCGTTACATATCATCATGTGTGTTAATCACATGCCATTCAAGAGGGTCTTGATCAACACTGGTTCATCGATAAATATTATAATGACCAAGGCATTGAGTCATTTAAAGTTACCCAAGTCACATATTGTGCCCACCATATTCACATTGAGAGTGTTTAATGACACGCTATGCTCAACGGTTGGCACAATCATCCTACCTATTTAGGTGGGCCTAAAGACCATCCCCATGATGTGTCACATGATCGAAGGTGCCATGCAATATAACATCCTTCTTGGGAGGCCTTGGATTTGAGAAATGCATTGTATTTCCTCTATATTTCATCAATGTGTAAAATAAATTCATGAGTGATGGGTTCACATGGTGTCGTTAGATGAAGAGCCCTTCAAATTTGTGAACCTAGCTGATTTTCCAAGGGGTTTCATACTCCCATCAATGCACCTGGACATCTAGCTAGTATCACCGATTAATAATATAGGAGGTAAAAAAAAAGTGTGTGGTCAACCATCGACATCTATATTGCATAGATCCAAGCACACTACAACAACTTCTTTGAAACTGAATGTATCAGTAATGGTTCGGGATGAAAATAAGATAAAAGCAAAATTGGACAAAAAGGAAAAGAAGCATGTGCCCGAACTAGTCGCCAATGAGGCTCCCACTCCTATGGAAGTGGAAGAAGCCCAGGATAAAGTCGAGGAGGTACCTCAGCCTACCTCACCTACATCATCAATAGGGTCATCCACATCGTGGGTGACTATTCATTTGGCCAACACAGGGTTAGGTGGATATATTGTGTAGAATGTCACCTTTGGACCAATCCTAGAGACTACACAAGAGATGGGTCGACTGCATGCTCATCATTTTTGGGTTGGATCAGTAGTGCCATTGGAAGAGCCACCCAATAAAACAAACTTCATCTATGCTAGGGATGGATCATATTCCTACTCGGATGCCCATGGATGAAGATGATGACAAACCATTCATAGTGAATGTTTGTTACCTATCCAACCCTGAATATTCCATGCATATTTTTGAATTATATCATTGGCATGGATATATCCTTGGTATTTTTGAGCAAGGAAATAGGACTTCGCTTAAGCCGCATTATCAATTGGCAACTAATAGGTTCGGGCTAGGATTTCAAATACAAGAACATGATGATTTGCTTGTAGCATCCTTTGATCACTTGTACATTAGTCTAGGGGATGATGTGGATTTCAACCCATATCACCCTGATCCTTCTGCATTCTAGAATGATAACCGAATGGTGTCTTACATCACCATAGCACCACCTAAGACATATCACAAGGATATATTTGTGGACAGTGAGTCCTCACCTAGCAATCCATCGAGGGATGAGGTTGAGATGGTTTATTTGGTAGTATCGTATTTATGATACTTGTACCTAATTTTACCAGACAAGGATGATAGTGATCAAGAGATAGCCTATATGGGGCCACATTTTCTAGAACATCCCATTCTAGTGGGGGAAAATGAGGGCTTGTATTATGATAACAATGAAGAAGAAGAGACAGAGAGAGCCTACTTAGGACCTCCCTACGTATATTATCACAATGCACCATATACGACTGAGGATATGTGCAGAGAGATCAATATCCATCCTCGCCTCAGAGGGAGACCACCAAATCTTAATATGATTTATCATATGTTGTTTCCAAATCCATCTATGTACATAGAGATCCTTAAGTCTAGTGATCCCATCCGATAATCTATTCATATATCGAATCCAGAGATCCCCATACCCCCAGAACCACATCTTGGAGATGGTAGTTTTGATAATGATGAGTCACTTGCATGTGGTCCTAGAGACATAATCCATTTCATAAATATGATCTCCATTGATTTGACCACTCCACTCTAGAATCTAGAAAATCCATCCAAAATATTACATTTAAATGTAGATGCTATCGATTGGGATCACGCTGACTCACCTCTTGAACTTGAAGATTTCTTCCCTAATGAAGAAATGTTGTAACCATTTCATTTTGTGCTAGGATGTTCTTATGATGTATATCATGATGAGGATGCTTCTAATACAGAACCTATAAACCCATAATATGATATCCACTTGATCCCTACGCCTCATTAGCTTAAGGAGGGATCACACATGTCAATAGAGGAAACCTTCGATGTGGATATCAGTAATGATACCACTAATCCAAGGAAGGTTAAATTTGGAGATATTCTCACTCTTGATGAGTGTGCCACCCTCATCCCTCTCCTAAAATAGAGACCTAATATTTTTTCTTGGAATTACAAATATATGCCATGTCTAGACCCAAAATTTGTTACCCATAAAATTTCACTAGATCTATTAAAGAAGCCAGTAAAGTAGAAGCTTAAAAGATTCATCCAATATTACCCTTAATGGTGAAAGGTGAATTGAAAAATTTGTTGGACGTAGAGTTTGTCATCTCCATCGACTATCCAGAATGGGTATCCAATATGGTACCTGTTGGAAAACTTGATGGAAGGATCCATATTTGTACAGATTTTAGAGACCTGAATAAGGCAACATCGAAGGATTCATTTCCATTGTTGAATATTGATGCTCTTGTAGATGCAACTATAGTTCATGAGATGCTCTCCCTGATGGACAATTTTTCTAGATACAATCAAATTTGGATTAAGCTCGAATACTAGCATAAAACTACATTTATAATGTTGTGGAGGACATTCTATTATAAAGTTGTGTCATTTGGCCTTAAAAATGTTGGTGCCACATATCAGTAGGCTATGACATATATTTTCCATGACTACATGCATAATATCCTAGAGGATTATATCAATGACTTGTTGGCTAAGTCATTGTTGTGTGCAGAGCATGCTGAGGTCCTGAGAAAGGTATTCAATCGCCTGATAGAGCATAATGTCAGGTTGAATCCTAAGAAGTGTGTATTTGGTGTAACTTCAGGAAATCTCCTAGGATTCATCATTTCAAAGTGAGGCATCTAAGTTGACCTAGAAAATATCAAGGTTATTCTAGAGATGCATCCTCCCTCAAACATCAAAGAATTAAGAAGCCTTTAGGGCAAATTAGCATCCATAAAGTGATTTATCGCTCAATTATCGGATAAATGTTGACCCATGAATCAACTGCTACACAAGGGGTCCTATTCAACTAGGATGAGGACTATTGAGTAGCCTTTGCTAAAATTAAGCAATACTTGGTGACGTTGCCAGTGCTAGCTCCACCAAGGCTAGATGTACCATTTTTGCTATATATCGACAACCGAATTTGCATTAGGGACAATGCTAGCCTAAAATAATGTGCAAGGCAAAGAGCAAGCCATATATTATATTAGCCAAACCTTGGTGAGTTATGAGCTAGGATATGCATATGTGGAGAAGTTATTTTTAGAAATAGTGTTCGCTACAAAGAAATTATGGTACTATATGCTAAGTCATATGACATGTAATATCAAAACAAAATCCTTTATAGTATATGATGAGCAAGACATATCATAATACACGTACTACAAAGTGGATCATGCTACTAATAAAATTTTATCTAGAATTCATAAGCCAAAATTCCATTAAGGGACAAGTCATAGCTGATCAGCTGGTTGAGGCACCATTGTCAAACAATAGGCCTCTTACCATCGAGCTTTTGAATGATGTGGTCTTTGTCATATTCGAAGCTCCTAAACCTAAAGAACCAAAAAATAATTCTGATATGACCTTTTTCTTTTATGGTTTGAAGTGCGAGCAAGGGGGTGGTGTAGGAATAGTGTTTATCATGCCACAAGGAGCTCCAATGCCCTTGTCATTTAAATTAGATTTTCCTTGCACCAACAACAATGCTGAATACAAATCCCTACTGTTGGGCCTCCACACAGTCATCGCTATGAACATTTAAATTTTAAACATCTTTGGTGACTCCTTGCTCATAGTCAACCAAGTTAAGGGGCTTTTTTAGTGTCGATGTCCAGTGTTAAAAGCTTATAAAGATCTTATTGTTACATATTTGGCTAAGTTGAAATAATATGACATCAAGGCAATCCATCATTCGTAAAATATGTTTGTAGAAACCATGGTGTATTTGGGATCCTTAATCCCTCAGAACCCATCTACTGATTTTACTACCATTCATGTTAAAATGCTCTCGCATCTTGTGACAAAGTGCAAAGCCTTTGATAATAAAGAGTCAATCAACATGATTAGCATGGAACCAAAATCTGAATGGTTCTGTAGAGCTAAAGAATTTTTAAAGAAGACACCTTGGGGGTCATTAACCTCTCAGAGTTCGATAGGGAGTGGTACTACCATTCACCATAAGGTTGTTTTCTAGTCTACATTTGCACATGTAAATATGTAGGGGGAGAAAATCATCTTGGCAGTCGAAGTTGAGGCTTACCAAAGTTGGATGTCATAAATCCAAGACTTTTTAAAACTTGGTTTGATCCCAAAGGGATTGTCACATGCCACAAGATGCACATTCAAGCATAAAGTGACTAAATATGTCTTGCTAGGAGATATTTTGTACCGATAAGGCTACGATGGAGTTCTTCGTTGTCTACAACCCCAAGAGGCATCTTGGGTGATTTCTCAAGCTCATGATAGTATGTGTAGTGGCCATTTCAATGACATGGCCATTTTAAAGTGCATCCTTTGAATGGGTTACTATTGGCCCACTATGGAGAAGGATTACAATGTGTATGTCAAGAAATGCATTAAATATCAGCATCATGCTAATCTTATGCACCTACCATCATAGGCCTTATAGCCCATTGAAGTGGCTTGGCCATTTGCTTAGTGGTGATTTTATCTCATTGGTAATATCTCTCCTCCGTCATCGGGCCAACATAATTTTATTATCATGGCTACTGAGTATTTCACTAAGTGGGTGGAAGCAATACCCTTAACAATGACAATTGGAACTCGCATAGCAGATTGTATACTTGAGCATATAATATGTCATTTTAGGATTTCATCCAAGATAGTTTTGGATAATGGAACGTCATTTAAGAACAAAAATGTGAGAGCTTTTATGTCTAAGTATAGAATTAAACATAGTTTTGTGACTCTATATTATCCACAGACAAACGGGCAATTTGAGGCTTCAAACAAGACAATGGTGGCTATCTTGAAAAATATGGTACAAGAACACCACAAAGTGAGAAATATGAAAGCCATGAAGCAGGACTAGGTTTCTTGAGATGAAAAGAGTTATTCTTGCTTATCCCCCTGTGTAGATGGTATGGGAAATGTTGGTAATTGGCAAAAGGACAAGTTCATTCCCTACCCAGAATCTCTTGCTTATGATAAAATGAGCGATATCCCAAAATGATATCCCACATCAATCCTCAATATTCATACCCCCGATCGATATCATAGATCGACATCCTAGATTGATATCCCATTTTGATATCATAGATCGATATCCTAAAATAGATATCCTAGAAACAATTCCCCAAAGTATAATCCCAAAGGAAGTTTTTGAAGAAAATTATCAAATGTAAAATTCCAAAAATTCAAGTCAAATTAAGACAAATTGTACAAAGGAAGAAAAATCAGTATCAAATCCCTTGCTCAAGAAAAAGAAAATAAAGTACAAAATAAACAATGATTATTGTCACTAAAGTACAAAAATAAACAGTGATTTTTATCACTTTATATGAGCAAGTATCTCAAAAAATTGAAGAAAATAAGGGAGCAAACTTGAATCCCTAGAATTTTTAGCACTATTGTACCTTACGCATGATGATATGTCTGATACATAAGCATATCGTTTGTGTGCAGATCAATTTTTGAATGTGGAAGAGCTAGCTTCAGGTGTCCTATATCGCCTAGTGACCTAGTCCAACTAAAATCTAAACCTAGGATTGGATAAATATTTGTGGACCCCCAATCTTAGCAATGGGCTGAAAGAATCCCACCTGACATCGAGGTATGCTTATGCTTTATCTTAATATATTTATTTGCACACATAGGGATAATTAATAGTTAGGGCCTATCCTAGTGAAAGCCTTACATTGCAAAAGCCTAGTTTGGTCAGTATACAACTTTTGATAAGTCAACTAGGGTGTTTGAGTCTCATGAAAAACCTCAAAGATTTCTCTAATAGAAAAAAATACCAAATATCACAAACCTTCAAAAATAAAAGTCATTCAATCATCAAATTGCAAAGTATCGAATTTGTGATACATCGTTATATTACACACAAAGTTTTCAAGATATAGGATAGATATTGGATGGATATCAAAAATGATATTTAGACGACCACTAACTATATTGTGCATATTTTTCAAATTGCAAAAGGACTATAGAGTGACATATTATATCATTCACATCATACCACTTTATATCATTGCATTTCATATATGGGTGATTAATTGATTAAATTCTTATAATGAGGATTTTCAATTACATTCATGATTTTTACACAATCTGTGGTGTCGTCCATGAGATTGTTAAACACATATCACATTAATTCCTTATTTTTTAAGTGATTAAAGTATACCAGTTCATTTACATTCGATTACCATTGTGTAAATAATGCTTTACATATATTGCACTAGCATATCGTGATGTCATCATAAATTAAATGCATACAATACAAAAAATTAAATATGCATTTAAAAGTAAACATCGCATCCATATGCATCCATAATAAATAGAACATCTAAGCATATAGATCACTGCATACCATCATCATCATAAATTAAATAGCTATCTAGTGCATGTCATCAATACACATCATATAAGCATAGCATCAATATGAACATCTGCATCCATGTGCATAACATAAACATAAAATCAAAAATAAACAAGTACACATAATGAGCCAAAATGATCAATCTCATATATATATATATATGTGTGTGTGTGTGTGTGTGTGTGTGTGTGTGTGTGTCCATAGATACATAGAGGTACATCAAGTGCTTGTAGACTACAATCATGTAGGTCCTCGATCTTACACTAAAAAATGGTATAATAAGCATCTTTATAAGATCTATACTACATGAGGTCTACACCCCAGCCTGTGAGTCACCACCATCACTCCTGCCATCCTTGTGGCTCCTCTATGAGCTAGCTCCATGAGTGCTAGAAGACCTATGCATCCTCTTAGTCCTATGAGTCCTACGACTAGATCTAGTCCTAAAATTGGCGTAGTAAAATTGTAATAATTACATTCATCCTAGTAAATAATTTAAAATCAAAATTTAACCTCCCAAACCACCCGTTAACCGTCAGGAAATCCGTTTCCCCCTTTTCTATGCCATTTTTAGAGATTGTTTTGACCGTTTGATGATATCGTCATCGATCAGATGATATCGCCCCAGATCTGACGATTTCATCTGGGCTAGGATGTCCAGATGATCTTGTCACAAAATTGATTGTTCATAATTAGCTTCTGTTCCAACGGGTCTCTAATCCGGGTAGAAGCATGTCTGCGCCATTAGGGACCCTCCCCCATTGGATATCTCCCAAATAGGGATGATCTCCAACCTCCTAACTACTCCCCTAAGCCTATTTAGTCCCTAGGACCTTCCCTTCCCAACCCCTAGCTGAAATTCTTTGTAACTTAACTTCATGCACGTCAAATCATCCTAAGTTTTCATTTGCAGTAGTCCTATATCAATTTTTTTGTAGGTACCATCTTGTTTTTCAGACGGAGCAAGCATACATTATCGCCAACGAACCTGTTCAGATCGGAGGTGATCTTGTCGAATCAGAGATGATTTTGTACTGATGCAAGACGATCTCGACTGTAGTCCACATTGAGGCAATCAGTGCCATAAGTTTGCATTTCTTCACCTTTTCTCTATTGTTTTATTCTACAAATTAGCTAGTTTATTTGATATTTTATGTTATATTGCATTTTAGAGTTCACCCATCTAGATCAAAGGCATAATTAATCCATAATTGTGACTTAATCAGCATCATTCATACATGTTTTTGTCTTTAAGTTTCATTTCAGTGTTGTCATTGTTATTTTGCATAGTTTCCCTCAACTAGAACAATAGTATTCTCTATATTTTGCATCTGTTCTTCTGTTTGTAGGTCTTTGACGAATTCGTTAGATCTCAGATGATCTTGTCTGATCTCAGATGATTCTATCGAATTCTAGATGATCCTAACTGCTTCAACATCAGAATCTTCATCAAACATCCGGATCAGGTATTCTAATTTTAATCTTCTGTAATTTCTCTATTTTTCTGTCTTAAATTTGTTCTATGTATTCATTAAATCTACATTTTCATATAGATTAATTTAGACTCATTTTGCCAAACCTAGGATATGAATGCTTAAGGCTAAAAACGAACACATAAAAACACATTCCAAACCTAGGCGTGGAAACTACCATTAAATGTTTCCTGGTGAACCCACCATCCATCAAAAAATCATCAAAATACACCTCCCTTGAGAGGCGGGACCTTCGCAAAGTCCTCTCAGTCCGAGGTACCGTGACATCCTTTTCCCATCCTCCTTCCGGGCATGGATCCTATAGCCTGAAGGTAAGGATGCAAAAAATTTGGAGCGATACATGTTTTGGTCTTTAAGTTTCAGTTCAGTGTTGTCATTGTTATTTTGCATAGTTTCCCTCAACTAGAACAATAGTATTCTCTATATTTTGCATCTGTTCTTCTGTTTGTAGGTCTTTGACGAATTCGTTAGATCTCAGACGATCTTGTCTGATCTCAGATGATTCTATCGAATTCTAGATGATCCTAACTGCTTCAACATCATAATCTTCATCAGACATCCGGATCAGGTATTCTACTTTTAATCTTCTGTAATTTCTCTATTTTTCTGTCTTAAATTTGTTCTCTGTATTCATTAAATCTACATTTTCATATAGATTAATTTAGACTCATTTGGCCAAACCTAGGATATGAATGCTTAAGGCTAAAAACGAACACATAAAAACACATTCCAAACCTAGGCGTGGAAACTGCCATTAAATGTTTCCTAGTGAACCCACCATCCATCAAAAAATCATCAAAATACACCTCCCTTGAGAGGCGGGACCTTCGCAAAGTCCTCTCAGTCCGAGGTACCGTGACATCCTTTTCCTATCCTCCTTCCAGGCATGGATCCTATAGCCTGAAGGTAAGGATGAAAAAAATTTGGAGCGATACATTTGGGCCATCCAATACGGACATGGTCACTATGGCTCAAAACATGTCAAAACAACAGGTTACCCAACCTCCTAAGGAACCTGTTATTCAACCTAAAATCATTCCCCCACAAAAGAAACCTTCCTTCATTACTTTATTTTGCCAAACTATTGAGCAATATGCTTCAAGTAAACAAAAACCTAAAACGAAGTCAAACACCAATTTTCAACAATCTGGAATACAACATAATACAACTTCAAAATTCCTTCATAACACTTTTCCTACCAATAATTTACACAATAGTAACATGGCATCTAATCTTCATGTTCCTCCATCATATGCCCATAAAATCCATGTCAATGCCCTACCAAACCCATATGGGGGGCAAACTAGTAATCTGGAAGCCATGGTGAAACATTTAGCTTCACGTATGGACCAGATAGATCCCTACCATCCCTCGTATAATTATCGAGAGATATGTAGTCAACCTTTGGATCCCATAGTTGTAGCTCAACCATACCCTAAGCATTTTCCCATGCCTATCTTGCCTATATATAAAGGAACCGAAGATCCCATAGAGCATCTTCGCATGTTTAGGATAGCATGTCATGACATATCACATGATGACTTGCTATTGCTAAAAATGTTCTCGAAAAGTTTAGGTGGAATGGCATTAGAGTGGTACTATCAATTGCCCACTCATTCTTTGAGAAACTTCAAAGAAATAGCTGAATCATTTGTCCATCAATTTAGTGCCTACATCGAGAGGCATGTAACCATTAAAGATCTATACAACTTAAAACAAGACAAAGATGAATTTTTTGCCTATTTCTTAGCTAGATGGAGGCAATTGATAGGAAAACTGCACTTTGTGCTACCTTATAGGGAAATGTTGGACATTTTTATCAATAATTTGCAAGAACAAATATCTTATGAGCTATCAAATGCTACCTTAACTACCTTCGATCAAGCTATAGACTTAGCTCGAAGAGTAGAAGATGCCCTCATTAGGAGAGGCCAACTTAGGAAGAAGGATGATGAGAAAACATCTAGAAATCAATATAAAAACAAACAAGTTGTTGGTGACGGAGTCACTGACAGCATAAATGTTGCTAATATCAATGCAACGAAGACAACAAAAAAATTTATATTGAAACCTCCTAATAAGCCTCCTCGAGAATTTACTAGATTAAACCAACCCTTATCAACTATTTTACCTCAATTACTCGAAAGGGGTTTGATCCAATTACCAGCTATCCAGGAACCTGATCCAACTATACCCGAATACAGAGCTGACTTACATTGTGATTTCCATAGAGGACCTGGACATTCTACCAATGCTTATAAAAGGTTGAAACATAAAATACAAGATTTGATTGATAATAATGAAATGGAGGTGCAAGCCTTCCAACCTAAACAAAACCCTCCTAATAATACTCAAAAGACCGTTCCCCAAAATCAAAATCAAAATGCTAATCAAACATTAGACATATTTCAACACCCTTTACCAAGACATGGTAAAGAGGTAGCCAATCAAATCGAACATCATAATGTTGCCCCTCCTACCCGATATGTAGGAACCATTAGCGGACAATTACCTGTTCAGGATCCTCAAATATTTGACACAACCTTATCCTTGGTTACGACTAGGCCCTTACATAATTTTCAAACTTCTGATTCTAGTGATATAGAATCAGATAGTGAAAGTGAAGTAGACATTACTTCAAACCAATCGAATAGTTCTAAAAACGAATCAGATCCTATTCAACCCGTCACAGATGCTATGGTTCCAGAAGAACCATTTCCTAGAAGAATTACTACTCGACCTTCTTCTAATATATTCCTTTCTAATGAACAAGCCATAAATGCTCAATCGAGACCAGTTCAGCGTCTTCATTATAACATTGTAGGTACCATCGGAGTCGTCACCCGACAACAAGCTCAAAATTCCCAACAAGAACCAAATCAAAATGATGGATCGGCTCCATTCGTTTTGAAAAATCCCAATAAAGGGAATCATGCTCCTAATGTTCAACCTAAACCCCCTTACAATATTAATGAGCAATTGTCCAATACTACGGCCAGAATTTCCCTCTTAGATTTATTAAGATCCTCTCCCACCCATAGGGATGAGTTGATGCTTACATTAAGCCAAATGATGGTACCTCAAAACATTCAACCTGAAGCTATGGCCAATACTATCATCACTCGAGAGATTGATTGTATTGACTTCTGGGATAAAGATATCCCACAACACAGTTTACATAAGGACAATCCCTTATACATTACTGCTCTAATTTGAGATGTAGCTATCAAACGAGTCTTGATTGATAATGGCTCATCTCTAAACATTTGCACTTTTGACTTCTACCAATGATTTGGCTTTAGAAGTGATGAAATGAAGAAAACTGATATGATTATCAAAGCTTTTAATGACAAAACACAAGAAACGTGTGGAGTTATTACCCTCCCATTGCAAGTTGGTCCTAGAACCCTAGAAACAACTGTGTTTATTGTACATTTCCCAGCATCATACAATATACTTTTGGGTCACCCTTGGATCAATGCCATGCGAGCGGTCCCATCAACCTTACACCAATGTGTTAAATTTGAGTTTAAAAATTAGTTGGTCACTATCCATGGTGACCCTAGACCCTTTGATATGTGTGCTTTGGCAGAACCGGTTGGAGTGCAATTTTGCCCTGCTCTATCATCCACACATCCTAGTTCTTATTTTTCATCTAAAACTATGAAACACACACCCATAACTTCACCTATTTCCCCTCCATTAATTTCATCCTCTTATATAGATCAACAACCCTCTAAACAAATCATTTTAGAACCTCAAAAAGATCTTAAATATACAACCAATCCTTCATGTTCTATCCCTATGAATTCAAAACCTACAGAGACATCAATCATACCTTCCACATCTCAAGATATAGGTAATAAGCCTTCTACATCTTATGCCCTTTCTGATGAACTTTTACCAGATTTATCCACAACCTTAATATCATAAAAAACAAATGCTTTCATGCAAGATTCAATTCTTTTAAATAACTTGCCGCCATCTCCTCATACTTTGGGCCTCCCACAACCTATGGGAAGTACTTACCAAGTCGGGAGTTGTGCTTTCATTTATAAAGGATATGACTGGGGAAGAATCCCTCGGAATATCAAAACTCATCATGAGGGATATGCTCGGTGTTATTTTACCAATGAATATATTAAAGCTAAACCCATGATGCTTAAAATGGGATATAAAGGGAAAGGCTTGGGACCTTTCCAAGATGGCATGAAAGAACCTTTCGAGGTAGAACCGTGGCCTGCCCACTGTGGTGTGGGCCTATTTCCTAGTAAGGGTCAACCCTTTCCTTTTGAAGATGATGATCATCTCATATGTTATCAAGATTATTTGGATAGGCATGTTGATTTGCCTCTTAAAAATCAGTCATTTTCATGTAACATGCTATCCATAGCTTACCCTGAAATGATTGCCAACCCCGATGAAGAGTTGGAAGGAGATATCTTCCATGATGTCTCTGTTGAAGAGATGTTACACAATGGATTTTATTTTTATGGTTCTATACCAACTATAGCCCAACTTGAGGCCACTAATCCTCAAGATGAATTATCTAAATTAACCTTACAAGAATTACAATAATTGGGTGTTTCACCCGCCCCACCTAATTTTGAAAGAGATCTACACATGGAGGTAGAAAACGTCATTAAAATTAATATTGGAACTGAAGATAATCCTCACATAATCAATATTGGATCAGAATTAAGCCAAGAAAAACAAGAACAATATATCGCATTCCTTAAAGAGTATGAAGATGTCTTCGTTTGGACATATGAAGATATGCCAGGTCTAGACCCTTCTGTAGTCATGCATCACCTAGTGGTCCATCCGGATGCTAAACCTGTTAAACAAAAACTTAGAAAAATGCATCCCAAAGTGGCTCTGCTAGTCAAAGGGGAGTTAGAAAAACTCTTGAATGTTGTCTTTATACAAGCTATTGATTATGTTGAATGGATCTCAAATGTAGTTCCAGTCACCAAAAAAGAAGCTACCAAAGTTAGGGTTTGCACAGATTTTAGAGATATTAACGTTGCATGCCCTAAAGATGACTTTCCTCTTCCAAACATGGATCAAATCATTGACTTTACTTTCGGGAGTGGGATGATGTCCTTAATGGATGGATTCTCCGGTTATAATAAGATCCGGATAGCTCCTGAAGATCAAGCTAAAACAACCTTTATTACCCCTTGGGGTACCTTTTGTTGGAAAGTGATGCCATTTGGCTTAAAGAACGCAGGTGCAACTTATCAACGAGCTATGACCTACATTTTTCATGATATGATGCATGATATCCTACATGATTATGTAGATGATATTATAGCTCACTCTATTTTGGAAGATAATCATTTAGATGATTTGAGAAAAGTTTTTAATCGATTACGAGAATATCTTATTCGATTAAATCCAACAAAATGTATATTCGGAGTTAAGTCCGGTAAACTATTGGGGGTTTTAGTTTCTTTACGTGGTATCGAAATCGACCCTCTCAAGATTGCGGCTATCACTGATATGCCCGCACCTACTAATATATCTGAATTACGAAGTTTACAAGGTAAACTTCAAGCTATCCGTCGCTTCATCGATAAGCTGGCGGACAAAACCGGTCCCTTTCTTAAACTCCTTAAGAAGGATGTCCCTTTTAATTAGGACACAGAATGTAGAGAAGCTTTTGAACTTCTCAAACAATACCTCCTTAATCCACCTGTGCTTTCACCGCCTAAACCTGATCGCCCATTCCTCCTATACATTTCAGCTTCAGATTCTGCCTTAGGAGCTATGTTAGCTCAACTTGATGATGAAAAGAGAGAACATGCTAATTATTACATTAGCCACACCTTCATCAGTTATGAAACCCGCTATACAACATTAGAAAAACTATGTCTAGCCGTCGTGTTTGCTACGCAAAAATTATGACACTATATGCTTAGTCAAAAAACGTATGTCATTGCCAAATACGATCCCTTAAGGTATCTCATGAGTCGACCTTATTTATCGGGTCGCACAGCCAAGTGGGTTCTTGCTCTAAGCGAGTTTGATCTCACATTCATAGGACAGAAGTCTATTAAGGGTCAAATCATAGTAGATCAATTAGCTGCTGCACCCTTAGAGTCTACCCATCCCCTCATTATCGAGTTTCTTGATGAATGCCTTCAATTAGAGGCAGACCATATTGAACAATGGTCCTTATACTTTGATGGAGCCCGATGCATGAGTGGGGCTAGTGCGGGTATTATTTTAATATCCCCACAAAAACATCGTATTCCTCTCGTCCTTCAAATTGACATTTTCTTGCACCAACAATACTGCTGAGTATGAAGCTCTAATCCTTGGATTACGAGCTTCCTTGGCGCTAAAAATTAAACATCTGTTAGTTTTTGGTGATTCTCAACTGGTTATAAACCAAATTAATGAATTTTATCAGACTAGAGATGATAAACTATGCCCATATAAGGCCTATGTTTTACAACTAATGTCCTTATTTGATCAAGTTACCTTGGAAGCTATTCCTCGAACTAGCAACCATGCAGCTGATGCCATGGTCGCAGCTGCATCTCTCCTGCCCTTGGAGTTAGATGACGAATATGCCACTATCATTATTCGTCGACTTCAGGAACCCGCTTCAAATAAGTCATGCTTAGAGCCTTTGGATGTGTTTTTAATCAATGAAACTACTCCTGAACCTTGGTATACGGACATATTTGATTTTCTCCAAAATGGGACTTTCCCCCGCCAATTCTAATAGAAACCAGCATCGGTTATTACGTCGATGAGCAAGTCAATTTGTAATAATTGGAAATACTTTATATAGGAGATCTTTTGAAGGTATCCTATTAAGATGTTTAAACTTAGAAGAGTCTAAATCAGCCTTGAGTGCAGCTCACGATGGATCTTGTGGAGGACACTTTAGTGGTAGCGTCATTGCTAAAAAGCTCCTTCGGATAGGATACTTTTGGCCTACCATGGAAATGGATGCACATGAGTATGTGCGCCATTGCGACAAGTGCTAGAAACATGCTGACCTTGTCCATGCGCTTGCACAAGAGCTGCAGGCTATTTCATCTCCTTGGCCCTTTTCTAAATGGGGCTTAGATATTATTGGCAAAATCAATCCTGTATCATCTGATGGACACAAATTCATCATAACTGCCACTGAGTATTTCACGAAGTGGGTCGAAGCTATGCCTTTAGCTTCTTGCACTGGCACACAAGTCTCTAAATTTATTTTTAATCAAATCATTTGTAGGTTCGGAATTCTTGCAAATCTCATCTCAGACAATGGAACTTGTTTCAAAAATAAAGATGTTAAAAAATTATGCCAAAAATATAAGATTCAACATCGCTGGTCCACTCCCTATTATCCTCAGGGTAATGGTCAAGCAGAAGCATCTAACAAAACCTTAATCAAAATTCTCAAAAAATTGGTCAATAAAACTGGTCATGACTAGCACATCCAGTTATATCCATCCTTGTGGGCCTATCGAACTAGTGTTCGAACCCCCACTGGAACTTCACCATTTGTTTTGGTTTACGGTGCTGAAGCAATTTTTCCATTTGAATTGGAAGTTCCTTCTTTGGCTCTGCTACTTCAAGATACCGAAGTAGGAGATGAATATCGTGCTGGCAGACTCAGTCAGCTGGAACTCCTAGATGAAAAATGCATCAATGCTTTGGAACATCTCCGTGCCTACCAAAACAAGCTTAAAAGATCATATGCTAAGAAAGTTCGTCATCGATCCTTTAAGATCGGCGACCTTGTTTTAAAAGAAAATCAAAAAAATACAAATGCAACTAAGGACCTTAAAGGTAAATTTGAGCCCAACTGGCTCGGCCCATACATTATTACTGCTAAATTTGAATCAGGAGCATACAAATTGTCTACCTTAGATGGTAAAGAACTTAAAGAACCCATGAATATTTTGCATCTTAAACGTTACTATGTATAAATTTGGTCATTTCATCCTTGTATATATTTGTTTGTTTACAATCACTATCTTGTATTTCTTTCAAATTTATAAATTCAAAAACACCCAAAAAAAAACATTCATAATCATCAAAATCTTCAAAACTATTTGTTGTATTTATTTATGGCACTTGTTAATTTTTTGTTCAAAAACAAAAATCAAAACAAAATAATGATAAAAATATAAAAACAACAATATGCTTGACTCTTTCGAAACCAAAACAAAATAAAGAAGAAAGAGAGAGTCAAACATTCTCAAAAACTTCTCAAAAGTATTCATATATATTCTCTTACAATTATTGCAGTTATATGTTTCAAATTATTTTGGATAAATTAGCATTTATTTTGAATCCCTCACTTGCACACTTACAAAAATAAATATCTTGATTTTATCTGGCATGATTACTAATATCTCTTATATCAAAGTTCACAAAATTCAATTAAATAAAGTTTGAGCATAGAGAATTGATCTTGTTATTTACTTAAACCAAGCACATCTTTTCACAATAAAATGATTATATTTGTAATTTCCATGTTTTGCTACATAGTAGACATGGTTTCTTGAGCGAAAAGTTTCCCCTGCTATCCTATCATGCACATGGTCTAGAATCTTTGAGAATTGGCAAAATGACAAGCTCACCCCTACCCAGAATAAAAATCCCTTGCTCTACAGCTAATCCGAGCAAGTATCCCTAGCATAGAAAGAAAAGAAAAGTTCAAGAAAAAGAGAAAAGAAAAATGTTATTTTGTATCATTACAGCAATATTTCAAGCATTATCTCAAAAATCAAGCAAAAATACAAAAAAAAAAAAAAAAGCAAAAGAAAGCAAAAGAAAAGCAAAAGAAAGCAGAAAGAAAGAATGCAATAAAATCCCTCTCCCTACCCATTGAAAAGAAAAGAAGGGTTGATGAGCTTGAATCCCTGGAATTCTCAATTATTCAAAAACTGTGAGGTAAGCCCCATAACTGTGGTTTGTGCCCAACCCGCTTGGCCTTGGGTAACTCCTAGCATGGTGATATGTCTGTCACATTAGCGACCTTCTTTTGTACAGACCTATGTCTGCTTATGGATTAGCTAGCTCTTGATAATCCGACCTACATAGTAGTCTAATATGGTTATATGCATCTACATCATGGTTAATGAACACTTATTCGGTTTCTTCAAATCACTTGTATCATATTATCTTTCTCAAAACTGGTAAATGCACAAAACAATTGCATACACATTTGTATTTGAGAGATTTTGTGTATCATTATGATAAATCAAGATTGGAAATGAATTCACATATGCACATGGGATTCCTTATAAATCTAACCTTTGTCTTCAAAATACTTTGAAATATTATTTTTGCAACTTGTTTGGAATAATTCAAGTACAGTTGTTTACCATAAAGACAACTATATAATAGAAAAATCAAAATTTCTTTCAAAAATATACAATCAAAACATATATATCTAGTTGAATTTCGCGATGATGGTATAGTTCCAAAACCAAAATTGGAATTTTATGCTTAGCGCAAGTCCTCATTTTCATATTTTCTGTTTATTAAAAAATCAACCATGCAATAAAACTATCTCTTTTTGGATTTTCGCGATGATGGTATAAGTCTATACCTACATATTCTATGCCTAGCGCAAACCATTGTAACAATTTTTATTCCCCATTTATTTAAAAATCATGAAAACCATATGACTTAAATCATTTTATTACACAAATTTTGCTTTTCAAAAGAATGCACATTTTCATTATTTCATGTCATTATGTCAAACTTTCAATTTTGCAATGATGGTATAATTTCTAAGGAATTATTCAAAAAATTTATCACACTTAGGAATTTATGCCTAGCTAAAATCATTTTAACATTGTTTCATGCATACTATTTTCATGGAAATCTGAAAACAAACCATCATCATCATCATTTTTGCACCATTGCAGCAAAGTCTTAAGACAGTCTCTTAAGCACTCTTTTACTTTTAACAATATTTCTATACTGGGATTAGCTTGATGACCGAGTGAGCAGTGACTCCATGAAATGGTCTATAATAGCGACAATGTCCTTTGAACTTATTGTTAGAAGTCTCCTTTTATTTTTTTATCACATTACATCACAAACAAACAATTTGTTACATCAGATTATTTCATTTAAAATATTACAACATGACATCAAAATTATAAATTTTCAAAATGACATAATTTCATGAATCCTCAATCCAATCATCAAATTAATCAATCAAACATAAAAGCATCATAAACATACACAAGACACAAGTCATATGATCAAAAATATCTCATCTTATATATCTCAAAAATATATGTACATCATATCAGCTAGATTGGTATGCCACAATCTATATCTTGGCATACTCAATCAAATGTCCTCCGAGCAGTGTCTCGAGAGCCCCTTGAGCTCTCAACCTCATCTCCTCCCCTGCCCTGCAGAGGACGAGGTGGCCCCATCGCAGTATGTGTGGTACTACGAGTCCTCATCGTCGATCGAGATGAGCTCCTCGATGACCCTGTCCTGATCAGATCTGCAATGGCAGTCGGCAGCTGTACCCTCTGGCCCTCTGGCACCATCTAAAAATAGATACCCTAGTAGAATGTGGTCTGAGCAACTAATCGCATCAACTCCTGAGTGCTCGCCCCTCCGCCCCATGCTCTGAGATGTGCAGCCTCATCTTTGAGTTGTGTAGACTCAGCTCGATGGCATGCAGCCTCATCCTATAGAGTCTGCACCTGTGCCTAGAGATAGATGTTCTCCACCCGAAGAGTAGCCATCTCGCTACTCTCCCCTATGTCGACGCCCTTGCCCTTATCGGGCAAGGGTGGTCTCTCTCTCTGTGGAGAAGGGGGTCTCGCCTCCCTCCTCTCCCACTGTTGCAGCCTCTCCTGTGCCTGTGGCCTCCTTTGCTCTCTCTCGTTGTGACCCTGGGCCGCCTCCATCGTTGCCTGACTTCGCCTCCCTATCCGACGCACAACTACGTGTATCAGACCCTAAGCCCTCATCATCCGAGGAGGGTGGATGCCTACGTACCAGGCATCGTAGCCATCGGCTACCCCCATGTCATCACCATCCACTGGATGGATGGGGGCATCATCCGCATCCTGACTCTAGAAGCGCTGCATGTCTGGAGCCCCGCTGACTGTAGTGTTATCCCGGATAGTCCAGGAAAACTCATAATCCCTCAGAGATGGGATCCCCTGCTGTAGACCGAACTGACAAAAAACTCGGTCATAGCGATGGAGCTCCACCTCTCCCCTCTCCATCCGAAGCTAGCAAACTCTCCTGATGTGAGCCAACTCCTATCCATCCTCGGCCCACCCTGGGTGCCCTCGCCATGGCCTCCAGGTGATCTGGTCTAGGACTAAGTCATCCAATAGTCTTCGAGACATCGAAAGGTTGATCCGCCATTGTGACCCTCTCCGAAGCCACCAGTAGAAGACTCGGGGCCTCTCCCCATCAACCCCTGTCAGAGGAAGCCCTACCGACCTCCGCACTGCAATGTGCTCCCAGAACCAAACTTGTAGGAGTGATGTCATCACCAGACATCGGCCGCCCTTGTACACGACCCCATGTAGGATCCTGTACAACCGGCATAGAACATAGCTACCCCAAGAAAACCTATAGCCATGGTCCCGCATATCGTAGATCACATCTGCCAGCATCCACGACACCCTGCACCCACTTTGGTGGCACAACAAAAGTCCACCAACCACTCCAGCTAGCACCCGTGTGAGTCTAGATGCCCTAGGCATCTGGCACAGTGCCTCGATGTTAACTCTGCCCTTCTCCAGGGTGAAGCTCGGGTCACCACACAGTCGTCCCATAGCGTGGCCCTAATTGGCCGTAGGAGTGATCAATCATCCTTGTATGGGGATTCTTAGAATCCTCCATACATCCTCCAAAGTGGGAGTCATCTCCCCTGTCGATAGCCGAAAACAGGAAGAACCCGGATACCATCTCTCTGCTAGGGTGGTCAGTAGCCCCATATCCGTAGACACCTGTGGCATCTCTGCCACATGCTGCAAGCCGGCCTATGCCATCTGATCCTGCTCTGCCTGTGTAAGAGCGGCCAAGTCATCCCTCAAACCTCCATACTTCCATTCCCTGCTTTTTAGCAAGCCTCTCTGCAACATAAACAACAAAACAACAAACAATCATTAATAAATAATTCAAGTAATTAATAATGCAAGTTAAAGTTCAATTTTTTTTGCAATTGATGATATCGCCCACTATTGGACGATATCATCCCAAATTTGAGCAGAATCGTCTCCGATTTCGCAAGTCGAAATCGTCTCTAATTTGACAAAATCGTCCCCCTTTCGCCGATTTCGCCCTTAGATGAAATTGAGATGATTTCGTCGAAATCGGGACGATTTCATCCCGATGACGTCGATGGCCCAAAAATGGCCACGATGCTCAAAATTCATCTAAAATCTACCTAAAAAGCATGTAAAATCAAATTAAATCATTCTAAGTTAAGTCTAGACTCTTACCCGTAGACCGCGTCGGACTTCTATGGATTTGTGCGTCGTCTCCACCATTTTTGCTTCCAGAACTCTAAAACCAGTAAAATGAACAGTAAAAATGAATTAGGGTTTTACCCTATTTTTCTTAATTTTATTCAAAAATAATTCAAAAATAATTTTGCTTTTTCGTGTTTTTACCTCAAACGTTCGATTTGGGTAAAAACACGGAGGGGGCACCATAGTAAGCTATCGTACGATTCGACCAAGAATCGTCGCCTAAAAATAGGAATAATTTTTGCTTTCTCGTAGATCGAGAAGAACTCATCTTTAACGCATTTTCTTCGGAAAATTCGCTAAAGAGGGGGCAAAATGTAGCACCCTAAAATTGGCGTAGTAAAATTGTAATAATTACATTCATCCTAGTAAATAATTTAAAATCAAAATTTAACCTCCCAAACCACTCGTTAACCGCCAGGAAATCCGTTTCCCCCTTTTTCGTGCCATTTTTAGAGGTTTTTTTGACCATTTGACGATATCATCGCCGATCAAACAATATCGCCCCAGATCTAACGATTTCTTCTGGGCTAGGACGTCCAGACGATCTTGTCATAAAACTGATTGTTCACAATTAGCTTCTGTTCCAACGGGTCTCTAATCCGGGCAGAAGCATGTCTGCATCGTTAGGGACCCTCCCCCATTGGAGATCTCCCAAATAGGGATGATCTCCAACCTCCTAACTACTCCCCTAAGCCTATTTAGTCCCTAGGACCTTCCCTTCCCAACCCCTGGCTGAAATTCTCTATAACTTAACTTCATGCACATTAAATCATCCTAAGTTTTCATTTGTAGTAGTCCTATATCAATTTTGTTGTAGGTACCATCTTGTTTTTCAGTCGGAGCAAGCATACATCATCGTCGACGAACCTATTCAGATCGGAGGCGATCCTGTCGAATCAGAGACGATTTCGTACTGATGCGAGACGATCTCGATTGTAGTCCACATTAAGGCAATCAATGCCATAAGTTTGCATTTCTTCACCTTTTCTCTGTTGTTTTATTCTGCAAATTAGCTAGTTTATTTGATATTTTATGTTATATTGCATTTTGGAGTTCACCCATCTAGATCAAAGGCATAATTAATCCATAATTGTGATTTAATCAACATCATTCATACATGTTTTGGTCTTTAAGTTTTAGTTCAGTGTTGTCATTGTTATTTTGCATAGTTTCCCTCTACTAGAACAGTAG
Organism: Wollemia nobilis; assembly: GCA_028583015.1. NCBI lineage: Eukaryota > Viridiplantae > Streptophyta > Pinopsida > Araucariales > Araucariaceae > Wollemia > Wollemia nobilis. Next base: position 30,753 of record JAQPPZ010012732.1, on the reverse strand, counting down.
TATTCTCTGTATTTTGCATCTGTTCTTATGTTTGCAAGTCTCTGATGAATTCGTTAGATCTCAGACGATCTTGTCTGATCTCAGATGATTATGTCGAATTCCAGACGATCCTGACTACTTCAACATCAGAATCTTCATCAGACATCCGGATCAGGTATTCTGCTTTTAATCTTCTGTAATTTCTCTATTTTTTGTCTTAAATTTGTTCTCTGTATTCATTAAATCTGCATTTTCATATAGATTAATTTAGACTCATTTGGCCAAACCTAGGATATGAATGCTTAAGGCTAAAAACGAACACATAAAAACACATTCCAAACCTAGGCGTGGAAACTGCCATTAAATGTTTCCTGGTGAACCCACCATCCATCAAAAAATCATCAAAATACACCTCCCTTGAGAGGCGGGACCTTCGCAAAGTCCTCTCAGTCCGAGGTACCATGACATCCTTTTCCCATCCTCCTTTCGGGCACGGATCCTATAGCCTGAAGGTAAGGATACAAAAAATTTGGAGCGATACAAATACCCTGTCTCTCTGGTTTGGGATCAACTCCGATGGATCCTTGTAGTGTGTGTATCCTTTGGAACCTCCCCACATATCAACTTGATGTGGCCCTATAGATGGGAGATGCAAGCCGTGCATGATGTATCCCATTTGTTATCCTCCTCCATGAGGGAATGAAACCTCCTGATATATGCCATAGGGTCTTGACCTACTAGCAGTAAAGAATATGGTGTGGTCGAAGGTATCATGATGGCCTGGGAGGATGAATGATCTCCTCTCTCTACCCTGAGTAGGTCCCTCTCAATAATAGCTATACTTAGTCATGCCTACACTAGATCATGCTCACTGGTGAGCTCCTTGACCTGTGTCTCCACTATTGTAGTCTATGCTATGAGATTTGTCCTTTCCTCTTGAGCTTGGTGTAGCTTCCTCTCTCAATGAGATAGCTTCACCTCTAAAGTGGTGATAGATGTGTCCCACTATAAAATATAAGTCTATAGCCACATAGCCTGACTCTAGAAGCCAACAATCTGGGATCTTAGCTACCTAATATTATTGTTTAGAGGTGCCTCACCATCCTCAGTTGTGTCCTCCTCTACCTCAACCTGAGGAGCATCCCCTGTAGTAGCCTCTATGCCCCATATACCCTCGGTACACTGGCGTATGTTGCACCCATATGGATCAACCTCTACTATATCATCTATCCATATGAGGGCCCCCTCTCCCTGCCACTATAAAAGTGACCATCAAGTGTCATACACTGTAGTGGTGCCATCCCTGGACACGCATGACTCCTGGAAGTCATCGTCCTCATCCCCTAGTGATGTCGACTGGACCCATGGTAGATCTCTCTCGAGTACCAGATGCATGTAGATAATAGGAAGCACTAGAATATCCTAAGTAATACCAAACTAGTGTAGGATGTGTGAGTAGTATTGGTACTCATGAATCTTGGCCTTGTGGCCAAGTAACCACACGGGACAATCCATGTATGGGCACCACTCTATATAATCCTATCGAAGTTGTACAAATCTAGAAATATAGTGGTTTAGGTCCCTAGTGTGAGACCTTCTCCAGAACCCCTCCTCCTCATGTTTCCAACATACCACATAGCATTGGCATGCGATAGGAACAATAGTAATGATGAGTGATAGGTATGTAGGCCACTCGACCTGAATGTGCTGCTAGCCCCAGATCTAAAGTAGTAGGTTGTAGCTAATATCAACCCAAATCCTATGGGTAATCTAATATAACTCATGATAGCATGATCCCCCATGCTAGGATCAAAGGACATCATGTGGAACTCTGAGTAACTCTCCTGACGATGTCCAGGAGGTTCTAGGGGATCCTCATGCCCGAGGAGTCTTGAAGCACAATCTAGATGGCTAAGTGCATAAAAATGGCCTCTCGTATTGATAAGATGCCCTGCTCCTACCAATATCCAACATGGATTCCTCCATGATCAATCCTGGTCTGAGCATCCTCGTTGCACCCATTGAAGATGGCATCAAAGACAACTCCTCTACTGGTGAATGGAGTGGAGGTGATGGGCTCCCCATCGATCGAGATCCTAAATATCTGGTAGAAATTCTCCAATTTCATAGTCATTTCACCTATGGGTAGGTGAAATGTGTTGGTTTGTGCGTCCCAACGCCAGGCCAATGCAGTCATGTAAGCTTGGTCTACCCTGATCATGGGTAGATCAAGCATGTATCCGAGGCCAACAAAATCGAACCACTCCCGCTCCTGGTTAATGATCTATCTATGAAGGGTGCGAAGGATATCTAGCTCCCTCGCTCTAGAGGTCAATTTTTGAAAAGAAGCAATGCATAAGAGAAAAATGTGACTAAAAATAACTAAAAATAGTTAAAAAATGACCTAAAAACATCAAACAAATCTAAAAAAATGCTAAAAATACAAAAACATGCAAAAAGTGATCAAAAATTCCAAATAAAAATTAAAAATACATTTTAGAAGTGCAATAAATGGCATTAATTACGAGTAAAAAAATCAAAAAAAGCAAAAAAATCAAATAAAAATTGAAAAAAAAATCAAAATATTAGAACCGCGGGTCAAATCTGTGGTCCGCATAATGGTCAAAATCTAACCATTGGGATTTGAATCGCACCATGGTTGAAAGTCATGGTTCCCAATCTGACAATTGGGATCCACGTATGCTAGTTGTGGTCTAGGAATGTAACCCTTTTAGGGTCACTTCCTAGACTGGCACCCAAAAATTTAAAATTCTAATCTAGCCTAAACTAATGTGAGGTTCTTTACGAGTAGTTTAGTGAAGTTAATTTGACCCATTACTTAATGTGGTTCATTTTTTAAGTTGGTAAGGAGTGTGAGGACTCGGTTTCGAATTACCTTTCCTACACCAATGCCTCTACTAGATGAAGTTTGCGCAGGGTCTACCATCGAGATGTGTGAGATGTTGTAGGTAGTTGTTTCAGTAGTGTTTCATGTCAAATTTTGCTTCCTCACCTCTCAGAGCTCTCCAATTGCAATCACTTTCAAGGAATATTAATGAAATTTTCAAATGAGAAAATTTATATACTTTTCTTAATTTTGACGGATTGCATCTGATAATCGTGATCCCAAAATTAGGGTTTGTCGACCGCAACTCTGAGTCGTGGTTCCCAAATTTGATATTTCAATCTTTCACCTGTGTGTGTGGTTTACAACTAGCATTAAATGCACCAAAATCCCACCATGGGAAGGTTTTAAATGATAAATTAATGATTCCTAATGGATCAAAATATCAATAAGAGCAATCAATTTAGCAAATTTGGTGATTTTCAAGCACTAGGATCAATTAAAAACTCAAATAGTCAAAAAACATTATTATTAAAAAAATCAAAATCCAAATGCACCTCGTATTCAATTATTTACCCTAGACACTTGGTGGTTGTAGTGACTGACACTCCATGCAATCTGACGAGATGAGTAAATAACCACAAGGACATTTGGGGTAAAATTGACATCGTTGACTTGATATGCTTATTTTCAATCTTGAAGAATGCCTTTGAGGCTAGACCACACCATGGGAATGAGGCGTTTCATGTCATTTTTCCTATGACATCATTTTAGTATATTATCGACAAATTGATTCAACATAAATCTAATTGGAATTGTATTATTTTGATTCCCTAAGAAGGCTATTGTAGCCCGACCTCTCCATGGGATAGAAATGTGCAATCACTATTAAAAGTTGTAATCATAAGCTAAACAAGGCCTAGCCAAGTAATTAAATGCTAAATTATAATATTGTTTAGATCATTCATTGTGGTCAAGTGACCTCTTCGCTTCATTCAATTTTTATTACCCTCATCGACTCATTTCTTGATGGGGTAGTCATACTTTCATAATCATAATCAAAATCAGTAGAAGATCCTTTGATCTTGTCAAATTGTGTTCATCCTTGCGAATCATTGTCAAAAACTATCATAAGCTTACCCCTTTGCTTTAGGTAAATAGCATATATGATATTTTATTTGTATAACTCCTATTGTATAACCAAAGCTACCCGAATTCATGATGACGAGTGTAAATCCTTTTAAATTAAGCCTCCAATGAGTTGGAAGCAATGATTCTAGGATGCGTGTCCTTTTGTAGGACCTAGGGCATCTAATATTGATCAGATCAATGATCATCATGCAACCTTCAACATCATTTTAGGTGGTGTATTTTTTCTCACATGTTGTTCAATCTCACAACACATCTCAAAAGAGGTATTTGTAGACACCTAAAACTCATCATTTCGATGGCGACTACTCATATGGGACATGATACAAGACCATATGGAAGAGCTTGGACATAATCCAAGATAGAGCAGTGGTTTTAACCACTCAATTTGGGCTCCTTGGCCTAATCAGCTCAAACCATTCTTTAGACCTATGATCTATAGTCTGAACCACTGTTGACACCTGTGATTTATAAGTTTGACTGCAGTTGGCACTCGTGGTCTAAAACTAAAGTTTAGTTGGCCTTCATCCAAGCCAAATTAGTTTGAATGACCATTTATTCTAGAAGAGGGTTGTTGAAGAATGAAATATTGTATAGGCTTTTAGTCCAATTATTCCAACCACCTCTTCTTGATCTTGTCTTCTCCATGTAGCCACCCCTAGCCCTTGGGTAATCCTATAAGTACCCCTTCATATTAGGGTAAAAGATAGAAGTGTGCATCAAATATTAAAGCAGTGAAGCCCTGTTGAATTTTAGAATCACTTGACTATATTGAGAGAGAGTTTTATTGCCATTTATTCACCAATTCATCAAGCATCATGTCAATTTTTGCCATGGATGCCCTAAGGAGCTAGAATGCAAAGAAACACAAATTCGGGCAAACGGAGGCCCAATTATGCAATTCAACCGCCAAATCAGTCAGAGGACATCAAGGTGACCCTTAACCATCAATTTTACAAGGAAGATCAAGACCACAACCTTGTATTTTGATGGTAAAACTAATCTATTTCTTTCCATGACTGATAGTCATGGTGTATAGTGCAGACCACTCATTTGAGCCACGGTTTACAACTAGTGAAATATTTCCTTACTATTCATTTTGCATTGTATTTCACTAGGTTATATTAAGCATCTTAGTGGTTTATTTAGTATTTTAGATACTATAACTAATAGAATTAGGATTTTCACCAAGTTTACTTCATTACGACAAATAGGACATAATTAGATCATTTTTATGTTATCATGCTTCATTTCATGTAATAAATCCATTAGATAGATAGTTGTATTTTCTAGTTATATGTATCAATTAATATTTTCAATTATTGCATAGGCTTAACATGCTTTATTCATTTTCTTGATCTTATTAGTGTTATGGCACCTTTATGTTCATATTCCTTAAAAGACCTCATCATGAGAGGTTGCCTATGCTTTTAATACTTTTATGTTGTTTATTGACTGCAAGAAAGTAGAATCAAAGGAGATTCAACCATCAAATTCCTTCCTCAATACTAAGAAGAGGGTCAACTCCACCCTAGAGTAGTTAGGGACCTAAAACTCACATTTACCCTTAAGAGGGAACATTGCTTTTTCCTACTGTAATAAGAGTATCAAAATGGTATCCCTAAGAGGGACGTAATTGTAATCGTAATTGGCTTATTTACAATGGAATAAAAGTTCTTTTCTTCTTCCCATTTTTTGTGAATTTTGCATGGATCTACTTTGTTTATCTTATTTCATTTTACGCAGTAGGAAGCATAGGTGTGAGGCTATTTTGGTGGTCACATAATTAAAGGACTAAAGATATACTATGAAAATATTTAGCATCTCTCACCCCTATGCACCTATGTACATTTCTTCTATTATCACCCAACATCACCTTTCAAATTATCAACAAATCTATTAACCTAGATTGCTACCCATGTTGTTCATTGCTTGTGTTGCTCACTATTTAGACTACTTCAAATTTGCCACGCTTCTCCTGCACATGTCATCCTTCTAGTCTGATTTATCATGTTTAAGTCTAGGTCAAAGAGTCCACATCATCCCAGTTCATGTTTAAGTCTTAGGTTACCATCATCCATGGTTATCATATGTGTTGTCTCGACTATGTCCTTGATATCCTCTTTGTCGGTCTGCCCTAACTACTGCTATGTTCATCTAGGTTAATGTATGCATGGTATTTTACATATAAGTATCCACTACAATTATCAACATCATCTCCAAGGTCTATATCTTTGTTTTGGCAGTATTTGTGTCACCATGCAGACCCATCGACAACCTTGTGTATAAAAGTAACACATTAATAAACCTTTTAAATAATTGGATTGCTTTGATTTAAAAACCCAAAACTAACATCTATAAAGCCAAAAATTTCATTAAGTTTAAAGATTAAAGGAATCTTGAATGACTTCAATTTGATTGATCTATATATACATATAAATAGATATATATATATATTGTTATTATTATATATATTTTATTCTATTTTATTCGTTTTTATTTTTTATTTTCTACTATATATATATTTAATTTAAAATTGGAATTAATTAAATTCAACATGCTTGAATTAATTAAAATATACAAGGAGAAACTATTAAGACCAACCTTTAAAACTCAAACCAAAATCCTTACCCAAAACAACACAACAATAAGGAATAAACAAGGAGACACTACCCATCCCAAGAACCTTGGAATCCACATTGCAACTCATGATATAGAGAAGAGTCAAAATTATCACCCAAAAAATACCAAAATTCCCAAAACTCAAAATTAAAAGTGGGTCCCCAAATTTGGGGTAAGTTGTGCAATGGCCACAACAAATGGTGACTCTATTGGGAAATGCTCCTGAGCATTTCGGATGAAGAACCCAATCTAAAACCAAAAAAACCAAATATCAATGAAATGAGAATCATTTAGCAATATCCAAAGAAGGTGGGGGTAGATAGCTTCTAATGAAAATAACTAAACCATTTGCCTTTGCTCAGTGTGTGGAGAGTGATTCATTTTGTATTCTGAAACAATCCACATTCCATCACATGTTTTGCATTTAGGCTTAAAAGTATCATTCATTAAAAAATAAACCTCTACATTGCTTCATTATTAGACAAGCATCTATAGCCCCGATGGAGATGACCTTGATCTCTTCTAGACCTTGCTCTACTGCCAACTAGGTATCTATAGCCCCGATAGAGATTATCCGAATCACCCAGGTATTAGATTAATTTTGCATCTACATTTTTATTTATTATCTCTTCTTTTATAGACATTGCTCCACTACCAGCTAGGCATCTATAGCCCCAGTGGAGATGACCTAAACCTTTGATTTATTTGGATTTTCTTTCCTTTTTTTATTGAGTATTGTATTGCTTTGCAAAATTCACCTGCCACCTGGGTTAGAGACCATTCAAGGCTAAAGATGGAGTGTGTTAGATTTTCACCTTAATTTGCAAACCAAAATGACTTCATACTTTAAGATTTCAAAGAATTACCCTTTAATATGTGCATTATATGTGGAGCTTTAGCGAAATGTTTCATTGTTCCACCTTCCACCATTTTGGTCCCAAAATCTAAGAATAATCACTAAGCAATTTCATCCCCCTTTTCCTCAGTTTCACTTGTTTTCAAACTAGGTAATCCAACCTACTTAACAAAGGACCAACTACCAAAAAAGGAACCAGGAGTTAGTGTCCATCACTAAACATTACCACAAATAGAGGGAGAAAACCAAAATGAGAAATTGAAAAGCAACACCCTATCCTAAACTAATGAAAACTGATAAGAAAGCAAAAGAACAAGCTTGCAAAACAATGCACAAAAGTGCCACACCAAGACAACAATAAAACAAAAGCACGAAAACCCCAAAGCTATATACAATAATATACAAACATGGTACAAATGATACAAGAATTCGACTGTCTCATGGGTGAAAGTAGTGCTTAAGAAACTACCCATTCACAGGCAAGTGAACATCATCTCCACTCAAGGTTTTCAACCTAAAAGTATTCTCACCAAGAATTTTAGAAATTTGGTAAGGACCAAGCCAAAGATAATCAAACTTATCATGGTCACCCTTTTTTCATGTGCCTTATCCCAAAGTAAAACCAAATCAGAAATTCTAAAATATTTAATTTTAGCCCTTTTGTCAAACCATATTTTAACAATGTCTTGATGTTTGCTAAAGTGAAGCAATACCTCCTCTCACTTTTCATCTAGGTGCATGAGGTGAGTGAGACGAGCTTCAATTTTATCATCTGTTTCAAGATATTCTTTCATGAATTGTAAAGTTTACAATTTAAGATTAGCAGGAAAAATTGGATCTTGACCATACACCAAATGATAAGGTGAAGTTCCAATGGATTCCTTAATTCTTATTCTATCTACCCATAATGCAAACTTTAATTTATTGTGCCAATCCCTAGGATTATGTTCAAGCAATTTTTTTATAATTGACAATAAGTTTTTATTAGAAGATTCAGCTAATCCATTACCTTGAGGGTAGTAATTAGAAGAATGCTTGATGCTCACCTTGTTATCATAAGCCCACTCTACAAAATGAGATGAAATAAAAGTAGAACCATTATCGCAAATAATTGAATGGGGCATTCCAAACCTGGTCATGATGTATTCTTCCATAAATTGAATGATGACCTTAGTAGTACAATTTTTTGTAGGGATAGCTTCCATCCATCTAGTACAATAATCAAAGGTGGTGAGGATGTACTTATGGGAAGCTAAAGAATTAGGACTTATAACCCCTACAAAATCTAGGTCCCATTGAGCAAAAGGTCTCATTTCAACTACAGGTTGCAATGGCATAGGTGCTTGTCTCTCTCTATTGGTAGCAATATGACAGATATGGCAAGACCTCACATGGGAATGGGCATCCTTAAATATATGTGGCCAATAGTAACCAGATCTTAGGATCTAGTGTGTCATGGCATTTGTGGAACCATGCCCCATCCCATACTTACCATGGAATTCATGCAAGATATGAGTGGATTCCTCCTTATTTAGACAATGAAGAAAGATTCCTTCATGATTCTTCCTATATAATACACCAGTGTTAATCATAAAGTTCATGGATTTTAAATGAAGAGCCCTTCTTTGTGTGGAATTCAAGTGTGGAGGACACTTACCATTCAATAATAAATAAACAATATCCATATACCATTCATCTTGCGTGATGTCCTCTACATTATAATGTTGGCAAGAAATTTGAGGATCTATCTCCGCAAGTGCTTTTGTCAAGCCTTGGCCTCGAACTAGCTTCATTGGGTGGATCTCAAGATCAAAATCTTGTAAAGTAGACATCCACTTCCCTCTTCTTTCGCCTAGTTCATTCTGCATTAACATATTTTTTACAATAGGGTCAGGTACAATAGCAAAGACTCTACTATGCAAAATGTAATGCCTAATTTTTTTAATAGTTTTAAATAAGGCATATGCTTGTTTATCTAGAATGGTATATCTTAATTGTGCATATTTTAATGGTGAACTCATGAAAGCAATAGGGTTTTCAGAATTACCTTCGCTTTTTTGAGTTAGCACACTAGCATACGAATGATCAGATGCAAAAGTGTAGATAAAGAATGGCTTCTTATAATCAGGACTTACCAAAATAGGTGCATTAGAAATAGCATATTTCACACTCTGAAAAGTAGTCCTAGCCTCACATGTCCACTTAATATTCACATCCTTTTTCAACATGTCATTCAAAGGTTTAACAATTTTAGCAAATCCATAAATGAATTTCCTAATAAAATTAATTTTCCCAAAGAATGACCTAAGCTCCTTTTTACTACCTAGAAAAGGGATCTTTTGAATTACCTCTATTCATGCAAGGTCTATAGAAATACCATCTTTCGATATCACATGCCCCAAAAATTTCCCTTCAGTCACTCCAAAGATGCACTTTTTAGGATTAAGTGAGATTCCATGTTCTCTGCATCTCTGAAGAACCTTTCTCAAATCACTAATATGATCTTCTCTTTTCTTTGAGAAGACAAGGATATCGTCTACGTAAACAACTATGCACTTACCAATGAGGTCTCTAAATGCATAGTCCATGGCATGCTGAAAAGTTGCACCTACATTGAGCAAACCAAAAGGCATTCTCTTATAAGCAAATGTACCCCATTTAGTGGTAAAAGCAGTCTTCATTCTATCTCTAGGGTCAATGAGAATCTGATTATAACCAGAATATCCATCAAGAAATGACATCATTTCAGATCCATTGACCATTTGTAAAATGCTATCAATAGAAGGAAGAGGGTAGTTATCCTTTTGTGAAGCTTTATTGAGATTTTTGAAATCAATACATAGTCTAATCTCACCAGTTTTCTTCCTAACAGGAACTATGTTAGCAACCCATGTGGAATGGTGAATAGGAAATATAATCTTAGCATCTAACAACTTCTTTACTTCCTTCTCTATGAGTGGTTCCAACAATGGGTTAATTGTACGTTGTTTTTGTCTAAAAGGTTTAGAGTCTGGCTTTAGAGGGATGGTATGCATGATAATATTTTGATTATAAGTCTTTAGATCCTCATAAGTCCATGCAATACAATCCATGTATTCTCTAAGCACATGCACTATTCCTTCCTTTTCCTGAGGTGTACATGCTTTCCCAATGAGTACATTATGTGACTCTTCATCATTTCCAATATTGACTACATCATATGCATCATCTCTTGGTGAGATTTTGCTAGATTTCTTGCCTTGATAGTCAATATCAAAAAATTTCTCAAGTGAGACAATACCTTTTGGGATAGCATTAACTCTCTTCATTATTTTCTCTTCTTCATCCTCATCCTCTTGTAATATTTGATCTTCATCAATCACTTGATTTTCAAAGACACCTGAGTTAGTCACAAAATCAAAGAGGTGTCTATCACTTTCAAATACTTGTAAGTTTTTAACATTGTCAGGTATAGATGGACAAGGGACCAATTCTATTGAAAATATTTTTAGTTTCCTCTTATCGATGGGCTTTAGTGTACTTGCAACAACTGCCAAAGATTTAGTGACCCGATTACTCTTTCTAGAGATTAGAGAAATATTAAAGGCTTCAAATTCATCAATCAAATCTCTAACTCTAGTTTTGTAGTGGGATAATATTTCATCTCGACATGTGTATTCCCCTTTCACTTGCTTAACAACTAGCACTGAATCCCCTAAGACTTTCAAGTATTTAATATTCTTATTCAGCACTAATCGTAATCCATATATCAAGGCTTCATACTCTGCTACATTACAAGTGCATGGAAATTGTAATCTAAATGCAGCAAGAGAAGACTTCCCTTTAGGGCTAATGAGTTCCACCCTAGCTCCACTACCTTGTTTGGATCTAGATCCATCAAATTTAAGTGTCCAAACAAGATTGTCATCATCAAGGGAGCTACAAGATAGAACTTCAACATCAGATTCATTTGTGACCAAGTTGGTATCCAAGGTGTAAACACCCAATTCCGACTCATTATAAAGAGTCTCATTTGGTCTATTATACTCTGTGATCATCTCCTTGAGCCTAGGCTCTCTTTCAATCCATATTTGATTGGCTACCCCTTTCCAAGGTAACCACATGTGTGAAAATTCATGGTAAGGTAACCATTCAAATTTTTGCTCCAATCCCTAGCCAGTAACATACCATATTTATCAGGAATGTCAACAACATGAATATCAATATATTGTTGAATTCTAGGTTTTGATGAAATCTGAATATGGATGTTATGAAGCATACCTACCACATTTACCTCAGATCTATCTAATTGTATCACCATTCTATTTGAAGGATTAGGTTTCAAGCCCAACCTCTTACAAATAGCATAAGGCATTACATTACCCGATGCACCTAAATCTACCAAACAATTATGTAGATTCTTTCCTACAATTCTGATTGTTAGGAGGAAAGGAGGAACCTCTCCTTTCTCCTTTTGCAAGGCAAAATGTGACTCTATAGTTTTCCTAGTATCATTTTTTCTTGATCCACCCAAGGCCTTAATCAAAGAATCTTGTTGATTAGTCAACTGTGCCACTTCAAACAAAGTGATATTAGCTTTTATTTTCTTCAAATCCTCAACAATGTTATAAGCTATTTTATCAAGACTTTGCACCTTTTGAGGTGGTTTAGATGAATCCATCCTAGCAGGAGGTGCTAGATTGTTATTGGCCCTAGTGTCTAGTGGAATGATGGAATTGTTTGGAGGAGTAGAAGAAGTATTTGGGGTCTTACTCTTATTCCTCAAGTGGTAGTTGTGATTCCCCTTTTGAAATTGCCTAAAGGCTTAAACTTCTTCTTCTATGAGATCATCCTCCTCCTCTTCTTCATCATCTTTAGGATCAAAGGTTTCAACCACTAAAGCATGTCCCTTGCCTTTGCTCGAACTAGCTTCATGAGAACAATCATCATTAGGTACTATTTCCAAATCATCAATATCTTGTTGGAAAATACCTATGGACTTTTGAAGCACTAGGTATTCATTTTCATTATGCTCATTAGTGGAATGCATCCTACACCAATTTCTCCTAGCAAAATCTAAAATATTAACAATCACCTGAGATTGGCTAGCATTATTCTGATTAGCAACCGGACTAGGTACCCCCCCATTATTTGGTCGTGTGTTCCATTATTTCCTTTGAAAACTAAAATTCCTATTTTGTTGGTTTTGTGGTACCTACTTTTGGGACTAAACCATATCACTACTTAGCTTTTGGACCAACCTCTTTAGGTCTTTTACTTCTGACTCAAGCTCATTGGGTTGAGTAGTAGTAGTGGTAGGATTAGTTGGATTCCAGAAACCTGGAATATTCTGATTTGGTACCACACTTTGATTTTGAACATTTGGATCCTATACCATGTTTTGAGCTTGAAGATTTGGAAATGGATTCAAGCTCTGTATGGGTGTTGGATTGACACATGTAGGTAAAGCCTGAGCACTTGTTGTTGTGGCTCCATGAGTGGCCAATTGGTTCTCTAACAGTAATGGAGTGGTTGGATGGATAGGTGTGTTCGGATAAGCGATTGTGGGAGGATAAGTGGGCATGGTAGGGTAACCCTGATTGTAGGGCAAAGCATTCAACATCGGATTCTGATTTGACAAAGCCTGGTTTATCATAGGAATCTGGTTGTAAGCCCCAAGCTATCCTACCATAGGTAATTTCCCTATCCCATAGCCCTGAGGCATCAATTATTGCTCAATAGTCATGGCCTCCATGTATGCTAAGGCAAGAGTAGTAACCAAAGGATTTCTCCTAGCAAACATGGTGGTCAAGGGATCTAATACCCCAAAGTATATCTGAAGAGCAACATCGATAGTAACAACAAAGTGACCAGTCAACCTCATGTAGATATTTTGAAATCTGGTGTTAAACATTCTTATTGGTTCACTAAGTCCCCTTTTGCAAGTCACGAATTGATTGTAAATTATGGTAGGATCTAAGGGTAACCTAAATTGGTTCACAAAAGAGGTTTCTAATTGGGCCCAAGAAGTAATAGAGCCTATGGGTAGACTGATGTACCAGTCATACACCAGGTCATCTAGGCTCAAAGGAAACAATCTACAAGCCACATCTTCATGTTCGACTTGCAACCTAATTAAGGTGTCCTTATAGGCTCGAATGTGCTCCTCTGCAAGTCTTGTACCATCATGCTTATACTTGGGTAAAATTTTCTCTATGCCCTTGGGTAAATCATGGGCATCTCCAGTAATGTTCAAAGGATTATTGTGCATCCCATACCAAGCAGTATTTACAGCCATTGGATTAGGTTGTGGGGTGAATACAGGAACAATAGAAAGAACAAGGACAATAGGTGGCCCAACAACCCCACTAGATGGAATGACGATCACCTCACTCTTGGATCTTTTTTGGTCTATGAGTAGGAGATAGGCTTTGGAAGATGGTATCTTCTATAGCCTTAGACCTAGTAATGATACCCTCAGGTTCCATATTAACAATGATAACAACAAATATTTGTTAACAATGCATCAACTAAACCATAACAACAAGAAATATTCTCAAGAAAATGGTTAGCATCAATGCATTATCAATCAAAACAATTTCCAATCAATGATCACAATCACCTGTCAACAAAATTCATTAGTCCAAAGCAATATCTTCAAGACAACCTTTCAAGAACAAGTTAGCATTTAAAACAACAATAACATAAATCATTCAATAGGCCCTCCTTCTAGCACCAAAATATTGAGTGATAATTTTACCCTATTGCAAAACCACACTCACAATTAGGATTTTGTTAGCAAAACCCTCTCTTGCAAAGAAATAGAAATTTCTCCAAGGTTCCTATAGGCCCAAAATGACCACATCCTTAGAAAGAATTGCAAATTTATTCTAAGGTACGAAGTTTCCTTTCCGCACACTTTTTAATGTATTTTGAAGAAAATATGCAACATGAGTTTCCTAATATACCAACACTTAGTGCAATTTTTGTATCGAGCAATTATGCTTAATTTATAATGTAAAAAGGTGTGGATTGGCAATGGGTCCCAATTCCACAAATTTTTTTGTCAATGATGACGTTAGCACAAATGAAAGTGTGGATTGGAGACCGAGAGTAATTTCTTGCATGCTCTAAGTGGATAAGTGTCGATAAGGCTAAATCCACTAAGTATCAAGACTATTTTGGTGCAGATTGATGATGAAGAGGTATAAGGTGCTACATCAATTCTAGAATGGTAATAAAGGGTAATTTTATACCAACACCAAGGTGAAATGGTGATAAGAGGTTGATTTACACTTGTCCAAGTGCATATTGGCAATTTTACATATTTACAAAGCAAAGGTGACATCATCATGCTTTAAGGTACAGATTTTAGAAGCTTTGAAGCCAAAGAAGAGAAAAGGAAGGGTAATGAGTGGATTCCATCCCACTCACCTCTTATTTCATTTTATGCTAGAATTATATTCCATAGGATCAAAGCTATAATGATGATATCAGCAACTTAAAAGTGCAGAATGGTATTTTTGGTTTTCCCCACCAATTTATAGAGGATCTGGGAGGTTTAATCATAACCGTCCATGTTGAAGATATATGATACAAGTTTTTTTGATGTTATTTAAGGATTTAAAAGGCCAAAAATTTTTGAATCAGAGTTCAATCAATTAGAGGGTAGGAAAACAAAGCATTGAGGGTTTCCAAGAACAAGAACCTAGTGTGGTTAAAAATCTATGATGGAGCCAAAATCCCAATAATGATCGATGGATGAGATGCAGTCTCCAACTATTCGAGCTCCAAATTTCACCAAAAAACCAACAAGTTACAAAGGTATGTTACCATGGTGGATTTCTCACAGTGGATTTCCCAAAGCCTTCTGGCCAGTAAGATGATGCCAACAAACTCTCTACTAAGCTATAAATATACAATCTTTGTAATGTCTCCTTAATATTCTTTCATTTAAAAACTATAAATGGAGGTTGAACCCTCACTTTTTAGGGCCGACTCTAGTGCATTTGATTGACCTACTATAAATATTCATGTGAGCTAATGGAAGGAGCATTACATTGATATTTTGACTCAAATTTGTCATCTTCATTATCTTGTGCAAGAGGTTCAAAGTCTTGAACTACATTTATGTTAATACTTGAATGGTTAGTTCATTCTAGCTTTTGGATTACTAGTTGTGAGAGTAATTGAAATATATTTTTTATTAGATCTGTATTGTTAGGAAGTTTATTTCTATTAAATCTAACTATTGGTCTATTCTTCTATTTGGATTATCAATATTGGATGTTGGAATTGCTTTCTACAATATGTCTCTATTTATGCTTTAATGTGTGAAGGTTTTATTGATTTGGGTGATGTTAATTTGAAATATGGGACACTGGAAATAGCCTGTGGGAGCATTTTACTATAGTATCCTATGTTGTTAGCCTATTCGACCACTATTTTTTTATAACATTTCTAACCCTAAACCTTTTCTACCCCTTATCTCAAAGCCCTATTTGAGCTTTAGTTGATTCAACACCATTTTTAAGTTAACAAGGAACCAACCTACTCTGGAGGTTGGATTGAATTTGTCTTTGGTCCATCCAATGCTTGAGTATCGAGCTACGACTATCAAGTGCATTCCTGGACAGAAAACTAGAAGAAAGATATTTGTAGTGTTAAGTTAAACTTGATGACATTTTAGTGCCCAATAGTTTTTGACACACCTAGTGGGACCAGTTCACAAAGAACATAAAAACACATCATATGAGTTATTATTTTATCTCTACCTAGAGGAATCAAGATTTGGTGAAATGTCTTAATCTTGTTAAGTGAATAATAACAAATTATCCTAGCGAATCCTTGGTATTTAAAACCAAAAAATTATTACCCCTATAGACCAGTATCCTTTCATGTATACTAGGTCTTTCAAAAGTAATAACCCTAAATCTCATTTTCATTGTGAGCTACCTTATAGAGGTTCTACTATTATGGAAGTTTGAATCAAGATTTCCTCTTAGAAGAAGAGCTTCTTGAGGAAAGTCCTACAGTTAATTTTGTATACACCTAAAACACATCATATTTAGGATACTACCCATATGGACACATTCATAGACCATATGAATCCTCTTGGACCTCTCCAAGAGTTAGTAGTGGTCATAACCACTCAAAAAGGATAGTTCTAACCCACTCAAGCTTAGCCACTCTCAAGCAAAGAGGTTGACACCTTTGGTTGTTGAAGCTGACAGTGGCAAAACCTAGCCACTACTCTTAATAGAAACAAGCACCATGCATAGTCTAGACTTGAATACAGACCCAGATCATGCATTATGAGTACATATTGCATTATTTATGGGTGGATTTTGGCATGGAACTCCTAGAGTTCCTCCTAACTGCCCCTTCAATGTAGAATTGTGATTGATGCTTTCCACCTAGGATGGTCAGTTGCATGCAAATTTGGGGCTTGGCTTATCTAGGAAGCTAGGGTCCAATTTTTAGATTTGAGAGAGAGGGAAGTCTACATATGGACTTTACCAAGCAAAGCAAAGGGAGATAATTTGAATTATGTGTAGTGAAACCCTATCAAAATGGAGAGCCAATCTACACCCTTTGGAGGAGCATTGGAGTGTTCTCTAGCTAAGATACATCCACACATTAGTATGTATATCCATCATTCCCCACTACCCATCAATGTACTAGACACAATAGGTGACCCTTGAACATCAATTGGATTAAGGGATATAGTGCTATAGCCCTTGATTAACGAGGAGAGCTTCATATCATGGCCGCTATCTTAGACAGTGGCTTGTAGGCATATTTTAGGGTATTAGATATTATTTCCCTTGGTTATAACATAGATCAGTTATTGATTGATTTATTTAATTATTCATAGCTCAGATCTAAATTCTTAAGCACATTTGCATCGTATTTCTAAGCTTTCAATGCATTTATTATTCATTTTATGCTTGTATTTTAATATTATCATGATCATTTACTTTATTTATTAGATTTACTAATAAGAGACTCCTTCAAAAAGGTAGCCCATACTACTTATTATGCTCTATTTTTTTCATACTAGTAGATACAAATTCACAAGATTTTTTCAAAGTATCCAAAGCATGAGATCCCTCCAGGACAAAATCAAGAGGAGGCATTTGTAAGCCCTCGGACAATTTGATGTGCAAGATCGGGAGGCCTACGAAGGTGCATCGTCCACTTGCAGGGGAATACATTCACCATTGCCCTAATTGCAATAGATTATGTCAAAAATGAATATCCCTTAGAGATATGTACATGTAATCAAGATCCAGAAGCATTAATAAAAGAACATTTTATTGCTTGTTACTTTTGTGTTATGTGTGCTTGTGTGCTTCTTTATTTTTGCAATTGATATAATAATAACATTGCAAGTAGGGTAAGTTGTGGTGTGTGCTTCCCAGGGTCGCATAGATGGTGATAATGATGGGACCCCCACCAAGTTTTTTATTTTTGTTGATTTACTAACATTTACATGTTTTCTATGTGTAGGTTTAGCCACTCTAGTTGATAGTGACCAATAGGTTTTGGCTGCTCTGATCGAAAACAACCAGAAGATCTTAGTTGTTCTTGTATAAAATTGCAAAAAATAGTCCCTCTGGTCAACAAAAACTAGAAGAGAAGTATAGAAAAGGGTAGAATTTCCATCATCATATCAGGATTTAAGGTTGGTAGCATTCTCTGTTTCTCTATGTTTTTCTATCTACAAATTTTTTTCTAGAAAAATAACAATTTAAATCATGTTTTATTTATTAAGGAAAATAAAAATAAAAATGGAAAAGAGAATGCATTGGATGTTTCTTAGAGTTTTCTTTATTTTCCTCTAGGTGCTGCTAGGAACAGTGGGCCTCTGCTTGTAAGGTCTTCCCTATTATCCAACATGCTAGGTTTCTGTGTGTTTAGTTTGCTTGCATGCAGCCCATCCAGTGGCCATTAATTCATGAAGTAGAGTGCTTTATTTGAAGTTCATATAAGCTAAATACATACATATTTCTAAAATGAAACATATTTTATTATAGGCATATAGAAAATATCATGTTTGCTTGGTGATACATTTTGTTTACATGCAAGGTTAAAAATAACCCCACACATCACACCTTATTTTTAACATCAGCAACATTGGGCTCTCACATCCAACCCATTGATCAAGACCAATAGTGGAGGTCATTACCACTTGTTTGGCTCGTGAGAAAGAGTATCATCGGGACCCATCTACGGATAAGGCCAACCCAAGAACTATCCATACCATGCAAAATAGCATGCATTCCTCTTTGAGGGGTGTATCACTATGCATAGCATGTTGTGTGAGGATTGGTAGTACCTATGCTACCTTTTTGAGTATGGAATTCACTACCATATTCAACTTGTACGAGTATATAGGTGAAATCCCTTAAACAATTTAAGTATACCATCCAACAAAAGTGTAAAACATGATGATATTTAGCTTATATATTCAACAAATCAAAACACACCAAATAGTTTAGGGAATACACATAAATATTTAAATGATATAAAACCTACTTGCCTTGTTTGGGTGGTTTAGAATTTAATTAAGAAGATAACTCATAATTCACCATGGTATACACATGGAGAAACCACCCTCAGTCCAATACCAAGGTGGAAATTGATGCTCCACACACTCAAAGTCACACTGGCATTGAGCCATCTACCCGTAATGTCATCAGATGAATTTTGGCAATTCTTAGGTGTGACAACTCAACCCTTGGGGGGACTCCTCGAGAAACCCCATCGAGAGAGCCACATCCTAGTTCCTCATCACATAGATATGAGGAGGCCTTAATTCCTCATTCATCATATAGATATGAGGAGACATCATGTCCTCTCTCATAAATTAGACACATGGAGGCATCGTTACCTCCCTCATCACACAAATATGAGGAGGCCTCAAGGCCTTCCTCATCACATAGACATGTAGAGGCATCATGACCTCCCTCATCACACTGACATGTAGAGGCATCATGACCTCCCTCATCACATTGATATACAGAGGTATCATGACCTCCCTCATCACATAGATATGCAGAGGCCTCAAGGCCTTCATCATCATGCTGGCATGAGGGGCATCAAGGCCTTCCTCATCACATAGGCATTCAGGGGTTGCAAGACCCCAAGCTTCACATGATACACATAGGATAGATTAGCCCACTAAGGGGTAATACATTAGGGCTATACCAAATCATAGACCCAAGACATCCTATAGCCTCCCTGTAGATGGGAGGGTACCCTTATATTATGAGCTCATTGGTACCAACGGGACTCCATGGGATTAGTGTGGAGAACTAGACAAGTTGATGATTTGGATTGAGTTCCCTTGAGATAAGATCCAATAAGTATTACTACCAAACATTCTACTTTAAGAAGTTTATGTATCATAATAACTAGGCACACCAATAAATCAAGGGAAGCTTCAAAGTGACCTTGTAGCACATACACTACTTCCAACCATGGGGGTACTCAACATATAACACAATACATAGAACAAGTCACCCTAGTGGACAAGGGTAAGAACACAATAGAAGCCTCCTCGAGGGATCTAAACATTATAACTCCTAACACAGAGTTATAAAGGCATGAAACTTCAATAGCATGTCGGTTCGACCATATATGTAGGTTAGAGGAAGCATTGTGCATCGAGCGAGAGCATGTAGAAACTCTTGAGCAAGAAGAATGAAGGAAGAGGTACATACACCTATATGAGAAATACTCAAGAAAAGAAAGAGCTTACCATGAAGAGTTATCAGAGAGGCTAGCTTGAGTGGATGTACACATAAGTGGTGAGAAATACCAACATGAGAGGTGTATCGATTCTCAGCAAGAGAGAAGCACTAGATAAATAAATGAGCATACTCACCACGCTTCATAACATCAACAACACTTGGAACTTAGACAAAAATAATTTAATGAGGGATAGGTAGGGATGGATGATCAAGAATAGACAAATCTTGAACCTCCATCCATGGTTATGAGGGATGAGTACAGATGCCCAAATCAAGAAAACATGAAATTACCTCCCTTACCACCATGGGTGAACCTTCAAGAACAAGATATTATTTCTTTGAAGGTATATCAAATACTCATTGAGAGGGTCAAGTCTCTCAAAAAATAGGATATGAAAGGGTAGAAGTTGATATTGAGAAATATACACAACTAGCCTCTGTACCCCTTAGTCCCAAGTCTTGCATATCCTAGGCACATTAATATGCCTAGTCTAGACTAGTTTAAGGGAGAGGAATACACGTAAGAACACATTATCAACTTCATGAATGCGTGCTTCCAACTTGAGTAGAATGATACCCTAATTCTAAGAATTTTTATCATGATATTATTGGGCATAGTGACTCAATGGTTCAACCAAATTCTCAAGCACAATATCATCAATTTTAAGCAACTGGTGAATACCTTCCTTGAATGCTTCTCCTTAAACACCAAGAAGAAGGTGAACCTATCTGATCTGGCCAACTTAAAGTAATATGACGATGAGCTAGTAATGGACTATGGGAATAGATGGAGGAAAATCATGGTGAAACTATCATTCTCTATTTCCATTGAAGAACTTATCTGAATGTTCACAAAGAGCTATGCAAAACACATCTTGATATTATTACAACTATAATAGTATGAATCATTCAAAGAAGCCTTGGCTCAAGCAAATCTTATTAAGGACATAAATGTTGATGAAGGAGACCTCAAGCTCTAGAACAAGGAGTGGAATAATGCCAACCATAACAAAAATTAATAGAAGCAGACCAAGCCTTATCAAGTCAACTAGTTCATTTTAAGTATGCCAAAGGAAGGCAATGGCCAACAACTACAAAACTATCAGGCTCACCTCCCATTGGCCAATTACAACCCAAAGAACAACCAGGGCCAAAACAAGGAGCATCAGTTGCCTCACTATTTCACACCTCTAAATAAATTGATGCAATCAATATTTAATCAGTTGAGTAAGGCATAGAGAATCATATTTTTTGATGTACAACTTCTTGACCCTAATCATACCAAGCCTAAGGGATATAGGGAAGATCAATACTACCCATATCATAGAATATAGGGGCATGACATCAAGACATGTATCAGATTCAATAATTTTGTGCAAAACATGATTGATAAGGGTGATCTAAAAGTTGACAAACCATTAGCACTTGATAACAGATATATGGGTATATTTAGGAATCCATTTTCAAATCATGAGATCCCTAGATATTAGGACACCCAGTTCAACCAGTTTTAAGTCAAGCCACCCATTCAGGGATGCATTAGAATGGTTGAGATAGTCAATGTGGAAACTATGGGTTGGTGATATGGTCAACCAAAGCCTTCAGTGGTTCCTATTCATATCCCAACTTCACCTCAACAAATATAGGTGCAAAACAATCCTCTAGATCCACTAGTATGACCTATGGTAACTGTTTGGAGTATACTAGAATAAAAATTAAAAAAAACTTTGGCCAAGTTTTCAATTTATAAGCTCATACAACAATCTCCTAGGCACAAGGATACTTTGATGGAGACTTTGAGATCAATCGAGGTCTAGCCCTAGAACCCATATGTGTTCACATATTTTATGGGGCAAGTGCAGCAGTGCCAAGAGCCCATGATCCATTTTTATGATCATGAAATTAAGGTAATTCCTACTACCTTAACATACCCACCTTTGCATATCATCACATAAATAAATGGCATACCATTCAAGTGAGTTCTAATAAATACGGGCTAGTCGATAAAAATTATCACTAAAAAGGCTATAGGGCACCTAAAGATCCCTAATTCCAACATTATCCGGACCTCATACACATTAAGGGCTTTCAATGATGCACTATGCTCCATAGTGGATACAATAATTTTACCTATAAAGGTAGGAAATAAGACCATCCCTATGATGTATCATGTGTTGGAAGGGGTGATGCAATACAACATCCTTCTAGGGAATCCCTGGATCAGGGACATGCAATACATACCCTCAATCTTGCACCAATACATCAAGTATATGCATAAGGGACAAGTTCATGTGGTTCCATCCGATGAAGATCCATTCAAGTATGTACATTAAGTCAACTTGTTAGGGTGATTTATCCTTCTAGTAACACATTTGTACATAAGGACTTAATCTCTAACCACATAGCCAAAAAATAAGAGTAAATCAATGCGAGGTGACCCATCCACATTTGCACCACCTCCTACATCTAAGATTACTGGCACTTCTAAAAAGCCTTCGAAATCTAAAGCAAAAGATAATTAGAAGCTGAAAGCATCCCTAGTGAAGGAAGCATACAAGGAGCTTCCAACTATAGTAGTTGTAGAAATTTTGAATCCTACGAAGGAGGAAGATTCCTAGGATATAGCCAAAGAGGTACCTCAACCTGCCTTGCCTACATCATCAACAACATCATCTACACCGCAAGTGATAGTTCACTTGGCCAACACATGATTAGGTGAATATCTTGTGTAGAATGTGACTTTCATGCCTATTATTGAGTCTACGCAAGACATGGTATGACCAAGATTCCAAAATTTTCTAGTGGATATAGTAGTTCCATTAGGGGTTCCCCCTAACCAAACCAACTTTATCTATGCTAGTTTGGATTGTGTCCATACTGCTACTGATATTGAAGGGTATGAGGATGAACCATTCACCATGAATATTCATTACTTTTTAGATCCCAATTTTGTTCTAAAGTACTTTGAGCAGTTTCATTGGCATGGCTATGGCCTAGGTCTATATGAGTAAGGACATCGACTTCCATTCCAACCACAATACCAACTGCCTACTGATAGGTGTAGTAGGGTATCAAATATAGAGCCATGATGATTTTTTGGAAACTATCCTAGATAGGATAAGCTTAGGGTTTGTAGAAGACGTTGACTGGAATCTCTATCAACCCCATAGAAAAAACTACTTGGGTGATAGATGGGTGTCTATGGTCAATATCACACCACCTGATTAGTATCACCCTAAATCCTCTCTTGAAGCACACCCATTAGGAGCCATACTATGAGAGGAAGAGCTAATCCATGGATATGAGTGAGAGGATTATGATTATGTCTCACTTTAGAATGAAGATGAAGTTGGCCTAGCCTACCATGGGCCTCGGTATGTGCAAAAACTTGCTTGGATAAGCCACGTAGAAAGTGGATACATCTCATATGAGAGTGGATACATCTCATATGGGAATGGATACATGTCGGGTGAGAGTGGCTATGAGTCAGAGGACTCAACAAAGATGGCCTATCTGGGGCCTAGACATATGAGACACATCATTGGATTGGAAGTTAAAACCAATGGATTATTCATAAGCAATGATGACTATGAACATGATACTGAGATGGACTATCTTGGGCATCAATAAACAAGTCACCACCCCATCCTAGGTCTAGAAAAAAATGCCAATGGTTTCATCATAAGTGATGATGAATTTAAGGATGATATCGAGATGGCTTATCTTGAGCCTCATCACTTGCATCCAATCAATCTGCTTGTTGAAATAGAGGTGATACTTCATTCCCTAGATCCTAATATTTACTTCCTAGGAAGAACACCAAACCTAGACATCATCTATCACATGGTCTTCCCAGATCTACTAATATTTATAGAGCAGTTGTTGCTTAACGATCCCATCATCTCATATATTCATAGACCAGATCCTAATATCCCCATATCCTAGAGCAACATCTTGGATATGGAAAGTAAATAATTAGTGAATAATTTCACCCATGTGGTCCTAGATATTTCATCCCATCCATCCACATGATATCCATTGATTTGACCACTCCACTTCACAACCTAGTATATCCTTCAAAACCATTGTGTCTTAAATTAGATGCAATTGATTAGGATCATGCTAATTCACCCTTAGAGCCTAAATATTTCTTCCCTAATGAAGAGATGCTACAACTGTTCCATTTTACACCAGGTTGCACATGTGATGTTTATCATGCTGGTCTTGATTTTGATTTAGTTGGACATATAAATCTAGAAGATGACATCCACTTAATCCCCACTCCTCACTAGCTTGAGGAGGGGTCACATATGACAATAGAGTCACATATGGTAGTAGAGGAGACTTTTGAGGTGGACATTAGCGATGATCCCTCTCAACCAAAGAAAGTCAAGTTTAGAGAAATCTTATCTCTAGAAGAATAGGCCATTATTATTCCTCTATTGAAAGAGAGGCCAAATATCTTTGCTTGGACCTACAAAGACATGCCAGGACTCGATCCAAAATTGGTTTTCTACAATATTTCACTAGATCCCATGAAGACATCGATTAAGAAAAAGCTTAGAAATATGCATCCAACCATTACTTTGATGGTTAAGAATGAGTTGCAAAAACTATTGGATGTAGTATTTATTGTTCCCATAGACTATCCAAAATGGGTATCAAACATGGTGCTTGTAGGAAAACCTGATGGAAGAATCCATATTTGCACAGATTTTAGAGATCTCAATAAGGCAACACCAAAGGATTCATTCATGTTGCCCAACATAGATGCTCTTGTATATGTTACTACAGGTCATGAGATGCTCTTCCTAATGGATAGTTTTTCTAGTTACAATCACATTCGGATTAAACCTAAAGACTAGCATAAAACCATGTTCACCACTCCATGGGAGACATTCTATTACAAAGTGATGTTATTCTATATTAAAAATGTTGGTGCCACATATCAGCGAGCTATGAAATATATTTTTCATGATTATATGCACAATATTTTTAAAGACTATATCGATGAATTATTGACCAAGTTGTTTCTACATGAAGAGTATGTTGAGACCCTCAAAAAGGTCTTTGATCACTTGATTGAGCACAATGTTAGGTTTAACCCTAAGAAATGCATCTTTAGCATGAATTCTGGAAAACTATTGGGATTCATCATTTCCAAAGGAGGCATCAAGTTATATCCAGTAAAGGTAAAGGCTATCCTAGAAATGTTCTTACCCATAAACATCAAAGAGCTACGAATCCTAGAGGGCAAGGTAGCATACATAAAGCGATTCATCGCACAACTATCAGATAAATGTTGACCCATGAATCGACTACTACACAAGGGGGTCCCATTCTAGTGGGATGAATAATGTCAGCAAGACTTTTTTGAAGTCAAGAAATACCTAGCAATGCCACCATTTCTAGCTCCACCAATGCTAGATGTGTCATTCTTGATATATATATCAGCTACCAAATTTGCTTTGGGGACCATGTAGGCTTAAAATAATGCACAAGATAAATAACAAGCAATATATTACATCATTCAAACTTTGGTGAGCTATGAAATAGGATATGCATATGTAGAAAATTTTTGCTTGGTAGTGGTATTTACAACCAAGAAATTGTGCCACTACATGCTGAGCCATACGACATATGTAATAACCAAATAAAATCCTTTGTAGCGTATGATGAGCAAGACATATCATAATACATGTATTGTAAAGTGGATCATACTATTGATAGAATTTAATTTGGAATTTTAGCTCTTAAATTCTCACACTCCTTTCCTTTGGGCTAATGGATCCATATATCAAAGGGGAATGGGATAATAGAAGATCTACACCTTTAAGAGAGACACTTGAGTTCATGTTTTCTTTGGTGATTTTTTTTATGAATTGTTTAGGGTTCACCAGGAAATATTTCTTGGTAGTTTCCACACCTAGGTTTTGGAGTTTTTTTGATGTGTTCCTTTTAAATTCTCACAATCACCTATTTTTGGCCAATATTCAACTATGCTAACCTATATACAATTTTTATTCATATGCAAACAACAAACAACAAAAAAAAAAAAACTTTAATGTACAATGCATTGCTTAAAAAATGATTTAAAGTTCTGACCTGTATCCAAAAGTCTGATGAAGATTCTAATTTTTTTTTATAGAGAATATCATATGTATCAAGGCAAGATTGTATGCTTTTGGTTAAGATCATACAATATAATTAATGATCGAAAGATCCGATCACAACAGAAACCTATAATTTCATGAATAGAGTGCAAAAATAGAAAACTAGGATATGTTATAGACTTCTCTAGATAAAAATCAAATTAGGAATGATCTATTGAATACCTTAATACAAATATCTAACATGTATATACCTTAAGCTATGTGAAATATGCAAGTGAATGCAATTTGGTGAACTCCAAGGATGAAAATGATTAAATCTAATATTATATGCAATGGAAAATGATAAATCAGATGATAAATATGCAAATTAAAGGTTAAGAAATGTAAACCAACACTTGGAATTACCCCCAAGTTATCTGTAAGTAGGATCATAACAAAATAACAATATCGTACGTAGAACATGGTTGATCGTATGCTCTGATTGTTGATCGTATCATTTGATCCCTGATCGTATCCTCTGATCCTGTAAAAAAATAACAAGGCCTAATTCAAAAATTGAGTGACTAAAATGTGAAAGTTGGTCGATGAGGTAGGATAGATTCAAGGGGAGGGATGCCTGATTAAATAAGCTAAGAAAGCTAATGAAATTGGGCTAGAAGACAAAGTGGGTTGCAACCTCCTCTAAGCTTGGACTGATCGGTGAATTCGATCCCATAACTATCGCACGGTTGCATAGGTAAAAACAAAATAGGTTACAAATTAATTTTTCATTTTAATAAATTGAGCATTTTTTATTTTTTAACAATATCGTACATATTATTAGGGATCATATCATATGATCATGGATCATATCATACGATCAGGGATCGTATGTACGATCACTAGGAGGTTAGACATGTACATAGTTTTTTGGTAGTTTGAGGGGATAAATGATGTCAAAAATTGACATATAATATACCATTGGAAATTTCTTTTCTACCCCTATCCAATGGTATAAAATTTTAGAAGAGTTGAGATGATTTTATTGGATAAAAAATATCTTGAAGATGACCTTGTTTTGGTAAGAGAGAAAACTTATCTTAATGGGTCAGTTTTTCTTGTCTACATTTTACCCTCTATTTGGCGTATTTATGAACAATAAATGCATCAAAGAAAAGTGTAAACACTTGAGTATAATTTATTATGATTGACATGGGCATAAATGAGTAGATAGTTTAGAATGAATAGTTCATGGGAAATTGATGTTTTAGAAAAATAATTACTAATTTACTTGAATAGGATGCCCCCTCGAGTTTTTGCGCCAAATTCTATATTTGGTGGAAAAATAAAAAATTTTAAAATTGAGGGTAAAATAGGGGTGATATACCAATATTTTTTTGTAGTATACCCCCTAATGACTAAGTATGCCGATTTTGAATATTGTGGCATACCATTTGACTTCATTTTGTACACATATTTTTGAGACATACATACATACATACATAACCACAACAACAACAACAAAAACATACATACATACATATATATATATATATATATATATATATATATATATATATATATATATATATATTATATATATATATATATATATATATATTGATTTTTTTGTTTATGCGAAATTGAATAATTTGATTTATTGGATGATTTATTGCACTTGCTTATGATGGTTTATGTTATATAATTTCTTGTAATTATGATTTGATTTTTGTAAAGTGTGTTTATGAAAAATATGTTTTTTTGTGGTGATAAAATATATGGATTAACAATGAACCTCGAAGGATATTGTGTTGTTATATGACTATTGGTGGAGATAAATGCTCACTGGGTCATGAAGTAGATCCTATTGTGAGGAATTTTTGTATTGCTAATACCAAAAATATTGTGGGCTCAAGAGTAACCTTGAGGGTTACGATGATGAAAGAAGATGTCGATTTTAAAATAAATTGATTTTGATAAAATAGGTTGATAAAGATTGTTTTTGTGAGAGATATAAAGTGATTTAAGCATAAAAATTTGAGAAGGATGACTTGCACTAGGCATAGAATTCCTAGTGTGAAATTTGAGAAAAATAGTTACTAGGAATTATACCATCATTGCGAAGTCAAAATGCAATGCATGATTATATATGATTTTGAAAATGCAAGTTGTATTTTGAAAATAAATCATTGTGTTACATGTTAGAAAAATTTGAGGAAAATATATATTGTAGGTGCTAAAATTAAGTAATAGGGATTTAATGTAAATGATTATAAACTAATGTTTTCTAGAAAAAATCAAAGGAATATTTTAACTTATTTCTAAGACAAAATAAAATTTATCAAGAACTAGTGTGTGATAAGTGAGTTCATTATCCATATTTATTTGACACAATGATACAAAATATCTCAAGGATCAAATGTGTGTGCTTGTGAAATTAATTTACCAAATTTGAGCAAGGTAGTGATACAAACGAAATTTTATGAACCAATGTGTGTGTAAGTGAAATGTTCATTAATCATGATTTTGTGCATGCCATTGTACCAAACTAATATGTAATTCAAGTTACCAAAAGCTGGCTAATCCACAAGAAGATATTGGTCTGTAAAAAATAATGTCACTAATGTGACATACATGTCATCATATAAAAGGGATTATCCAAGGTCAAGCGGGTTGGGCACAAACCACTTGTTATGGGGCTTACCTCATGGATTTTGAATAACTGAGGTATTACAGGGATTCAAGGTCACTACCCCTTTATTTTCTTATGATTTATTTGAGTAGGAATTTCTTGTCCATTTGTGAACAAGGAGATTTTATTGCTTTTTGTAGTGGAACTATTCTTCTTTTCTTTTTTTTTTAATTTTTATTTTTACTTTTTCTTTTTTGGGATACTTGCTTAAATTACATGTAGATCAAGGTATTTTATTTGTATAGGGAGGACCTTGTCCTTTTTCCAATTCTCAGTACTCTAGACCATGAGCATAATAGGATAGCAAGGGAAAATTTTTGCTTAAGGAACTAAGAATACTGTGTAGTATCTTTTTTTTTCAAATTTGCAACAAATCATTTTAAGATTTGATAGTGTGTTCTTGGTTCAATAAGTAACAAGATCAGTTACCAAAACTCAAAATTTATTTAGTGAAGTAATAGTGCTTTTTAATACAAGAGAGATTTATAATCAAAGTGACAAAATTAGAATTTAGTAAATATGAATTAAGTGCGTGGTTAAAGATAAATTTTGAATTTATTTGAAATAAAATAAAATATAACTTGAATATTTTGGAAAAAAAATGCACACTTGATACAAAAAATGAGAACTTAACAATAATTTGAAATATTTTTGGAAATTTTCATTTTTTGATTTTTTTGGTTGTTTTGATAATTTGATGACTGGAATTGGTGGTATATACAAGATGATCTATATACATTATACAAGGTGATTTGCATATAGCATGCTTAAGGTGGCTTCAATATCAAAGGAGGTTTTGAAGAACAATTTGGTTGTGGTGTAGATGATTGAAGCTGATTGGTTGATAGTTGAGATTGTTGTGATGAAGGATGATGATCATATATAGATGAAGAAAGGTGATGAACAAAAAGTGATGAAGAAGAAAAGAATAGAGAACTTGATGTGATAATGATAAAGGAAGAGAGAATGAAGAACAAAAGGTGTCAATGATGATAAAGAGGAAGAGAATAAAGAACCTGATGCAACGATGATAAAGAAAGAGATAATAGAGAATATAAATTCCCTATGAATGGGAGAAGTTTGAAAAAGTTCAAAAAGGGATATCTTAGTTGGGGGATTGGCCCATTGTGGTTGAATATTGAAGGAGACTTTAGGCTGAGATGTCAACATTAAATATGGGTTTTCTATGCTTGTATCCTCTTTTTGATTATTCTTAAAAACTAAGAGAGGTCTTTAAGGTTGGTTGGATGAAGGATTTATTTCTTTCTTGTCAAGATGATTAAGTTGGGTAATAACTTGATTTTTTGTAGTCTCTACTACTAAAATAATAATATCGTTGTGATGAGGCACATTATGATATGACAATTGATTTTCCTATTGTTGATGATTGGGTAAGGGATTTTATAAGATCCCTATGTCTTGATCAGTTGTTTGAGTTTGTGATTGAGAATTTTGATTTTCATATTGTTGTCTAGTGATAGCTCCAATGGTACCTACAATGTTATTGTTTTGTAAGTGATCAAAGCGGGGTCTATCATTTACTGCTTGTTCATTTGAAAGTGTTTGTTGAGATGAAGTTCGGGTGGTCATTCTTCTAAGGAATGGTTCTTATAGAACTAATAAATATATTATGGGAAGATTTTGATCTGACTCATATTCAAAACTATTTGAATGATTTGAGGTGATGTCTATTTCACTTTCTTTTTCACTTCTTGTATATTTTGAATATGAAGATTGAAAATATTGTATTGGTCTAGTTGTGACTACTAATAAAGTAGGTA
>JAQPPZ010012728.1:0-65776 GCA_028583015.1 Wollemia nobilis | reverse complement strand
ACTTACTTCTTCATTATTCATTTTCTCACTCCATTTGGGGTTATTTTCTAAAAAATATAAAATTATATTGGGTAACTCCATCAACATTGAAAGAGTTGATAAAATGTTGGATAAATTATAATAAAGCTAAAGCATTATGTATTCTTTGGAGGATTGGCCCTGCCATTATTTTTTGGAATTTATGGCTTGAAATGAATAATAGAATTTTTAAAAATAAATATCAAAATCATGCCCAAGTTTGGAACCGTATTAGTGCCTCTCTTGTAGAATGCCTAAAAATATGGTGTTCATAATGGGAAGTCTCAATTGTAGAAATAGAAAAATAGGTACTAATAACTTGGCTACAGGATTTGCACATACATGGAAGAGTCATTAGCAATAATAGAATTAAAACAAAGGATCTACTTTGATCTATGGTAAAATGGAAATGTCCAAAAATTGGGTTTATCAAAATTAATTTTGATGGTGCTTCTAAAGGAAATTTAAGAAAAGTTGGTGGAGGTGGTGTTTTTAGAAATAGTTAAGGCAAAATCCTCCATATTTAAAATCATATGGAACTTCAACTAACAACTATGCAGAGTCTAGGGTACTTCTTACATGGATTAAAATTGCAACAAAAAAAGGATGGAAATATATTTCAATTGATGGGGACTCACAAATTATCATCAACGCTATTAACAAAAATGGATGTGGAGACTGGATAAAAAATAGTATTATTGTTGATGTTCATTGTCTATTACTAGAGGTAATCTCCTGGTAGTGTGAGCATATTTATAGAGAAGGAAATCAAGTAGCAGATAAATTAGTGAATTATGGTGTTGATCTTCATCACGGTGAATTCTAAGTTTTAGAAGGTAACTCGCCAAGTGATATTTTATGTCTTAATAAAAATTATGTCAAGGATTTGATTATGGAAACAACAATTTGAGGAAGTTGAAGAATATATTTAAGAGAAAAAAGAAATTAAAAATTCATGATAAAAATGTATGCTACAACAAATGTAATATTTTGGTATTGTGATGGGAATGGTCTCCAATAAAATCCACATATAATCTATTCAAAAAAATTATTATTTATTTCAAATTCTGATTGAATTAATACCTTTTATTGGTTATATGGAATTGAAATTGTTACTTTATACGTAATTAAATTATATAGTTGTATTATATTAACAAGAGCTAAACCTAGATCTCAATATTAATTGAATTCATTGTGAAGCTTACAAACTTTGTGACTTTGAAGAAGATTGGCTTGAGCGCTTGTGGGATTACTATGGAAGGCTATGAAGAGATTTATTTTATAGTGGATGGTGGAAGAAAGAGAACTCCATGGGAATAGAACCAATATACAAAATAAGATAGAGGACGTGGACTCCAAGAAGGGACAAAATAATATGGAAAAAATAATACAAACTAGTGATTATATCCCACTATAGGAAGAGAAATCTATTTTTTTTCTAGTCCATAGTAACCAATCCCAAACAATGGAATAATCAAGGAAAAAAATACACAAGAGGTAGAGGACCAACTTTAAAACAACAAACTAGGGTTGAATTGCAACAAGTGGAAATGTCTCAATAGGGTAATAAACTTGGACCATTGGAAAGTAAACAAGGAGGGGCTAATGTTGTTGGTAATAGCATGGAAAATAGGTTTATCCCTACTATGGGAAAATAATCTAGTGAAACACCACCAAAAATGACCTTTCAAGATGCCTTGAGAGGAGGATAACCTCAAACAACTATAGTTAATAACACTAGGATTCCCCATAGACCTTTGAGAATGCTTAAAATAGACCCTAGAAAAGTAACCTCAAGGTGTATGAAAGCAATGGATGGCTCTACCATAGTACAACTATAGATGTCAAACATATAGACTAGGATCCAAACTATGGAACATAGAGTATTAATTTGTTAATTTATAAGTCTTCATCCAACCCTCCTTGCTTTCAAGATATGGGCTTCTATACAATAGAGAACTAGAGGTGACATAAATATTTCTACTCACCCCAATGGTTACTTCTTAGTTATTTTTTCTAATGAGGAAGATAGAGAGAAATTTTTACAAGGAAATCCTTGGTTTTGAGGTAGGGTAGGGCTTTTCATGAAGCCTTGGCATACTAAGTTCAAGGTAAAAGAGAAAATACCCTCAGTAGACATTATTTGGGTGAGAATTTTTAGGTTACCATTTAAGTTTTGGAACCAAGCTATCTTCATGGAAATAGGAAATAATATAGGATCTTATATGATAACCAAAAGTACAAGTCAAATTGAATAAATTTTCTATACTAGAATTTATGTTCTGATCGACCTTGACAAGCCCTTTCCAAAAAATATTACTTTGTAGGATAGAGAGGATACTTGGGAATAAGACATGGACTATGAGAACATCCCCTTCAGCTGTAGGATTTTTCATGAATATGGTCATCTAGGTAGGGACTATAAATATTGGATCCTAAAGCTAGCACAAGAAGAAATAACTCTCGTATGTATCCAACTACCTAAACAGAAGAACATATAGAGGAATAAAACAACTAAATAATAGGCACTCATCTCAAATAATAAGTTTTCTAACCTCCCAATAGGTTATGAGGAGAACATCATGGAGATGGAGATCCTAGAAATCCCACTTCAGGCCCTAAAAATAGAACCAATAGTTGAAGAAATGAATCATAAAATTGATCCAACCCTAGCTCTACCAAGTAGCCCACAAGAGAACCCAACCCAAAAATTAAAGATATTCTAAAGGAAAAATAGAATATAAGATAAAGTAACTCTAACAAATCAAATGAAGGAACTCATAAAGGAATAGATAGTAGAAATGACACCCAAGAATATTTTGACATGGCCATGATGATATACTCACCTACATTAGGTTTGGAGTCCATCCTAGAACCAATAGGAGTGAGTCAAGAAGTTTATTAAAAACATGAAGCTAGACATAAACCAAAGAGCAAATAGGAAGACTACTCCACATCAAGTAGGGAAATAAGGCTCAAAGTTGATAGCAATGGGTAAGGTCAAGGATCTTACCCACATATTTAGTCCATGCGCTTGATGAAGTACATCACTTGAAATATCTGAAGGCTTAAGGGTAGCCTAACAAAGCACAATGGAGTAAAATGAATGATGCATCATCATCCATAGATGGTTTTCATCCAAGAAACAAAAGTGATTATGGAAGAGATGATTATATTTGTAAAAATATCTAGCTTACATGTAGAGTGGAATCCCTAAGCTCCCAAGGAGCATCTAGAGAAGTGGCCCATATTTGGAATACAAAATAGGTAGTGACATACCAAACAATAGGAATCTATGGGATTATAGCTTTAACGACCCATAGTTTATAATAACCTTAGCATTGGTTATGTATCAATGTATACACACCTATCAACTTGGATAAAAAATGATAATAATGAAATAATGTAGCTTATATTATAGGTTATTTCCCCAATTTTTGGTTTCTTGTAGGTGGATATTTTAACACCAACCTCTCATTAGAAGAGAAGATAGGAGTAAATCACAACTTAGATATTAGTATTGACCTCATGATGGAGCATATTATTTCTCTTCATCTAGTAGACATCAAACAAGACAACAATATGATGACCTAGTCTAACAAAAGGTAGGGCCCAACATGCATTCTAGAAAGACTAGACATGTTTCTATTATCAGAGGAGTTTTTGAGCAATGGATACATTCCAAGAGTAAAAACACTGAACAATGTAGGATTGGATCATTGGTAAATATTGGTATAAGTGTGGAAGACTAGACCCAGTTATGCTTCTTTTAGACTCCAATTAATATGGTTTCAAGATAGTATTTTTTGAGATAAGGTTTAGCAATGGTGGTAGAAGGGTAAACCCAGGCATGGTATGAAGATGTACAACTATACATCAAGTCCAAATTGAGAATATGGAACTAGAAGTTTTGTGACATAAAGGAAAAGAAATAAAATATCTTAACCAAACTTGAGGAACTAAATAAGAAAATATACACTAATGGCACTACTAAAATCTAAAGCAAGGAGGAGACTAAGCTTACTACTTAGCTAGAAGAATAGGACAAAAGAGAAGAGATCCTATGGAAACAAAAATCTAGGATCCAATGGCTCTAGGAGGGAGATAGGAACACTAGCTTCTTCCATAAATCTCTCCTAGCAAGACAATCACACAATTTCATCTCATCCCTAAAAATCACAACAAATAATTCAATACACACATGGGATGATATGAAATATATAGAAAGATAATACTTTGCCCAAATTCTTTACAATAAAACCACTAAACCAATAGGCACAACAAGAAATACTCCAAAATATTCCTTCTCTTCTCACAAAGGAAGATAATGCAACTTTGATTGCCTCAATTACTACCAAAGAACTAAAACATGTAGTTTTCAATATACAAAAATAAAAAACACTAGGCCTAGATGGATTTCACATAGAATTCTACCTATAATTCTAAGATATCCTTAAGGAAGTTTTGAGCATGCAAATGACACATTGTCAAGGGTATGTCAAATTACTTGGAACAATGATCTATTCCCTATTGAAAATGAAATATACTTCCCCTAAGGTTTGGGTATGCCAAGTCTTGGCCGGTGTGGACAGACTCAGAGGTCAATGATAATTGTTCCTTTTAAGGGGCCTTTGTTGGTTATGCTTGAAAAATATAAATTTCTTGGTACAATGCTTGAAAATGAAATGCTTAACTATGAAAATAATTCTACTACACATATATCTTCACATACATGAGCTAAGTAGAATCAAAATGGATAACAAAGTTAATTTTTAAGCTATGTAAACAATGGTTTCCCATATAGTATTGTTCATTGCACTTAGATATATCACACATATAATAGCAATGATTATTGAATCTATATAAAATCTTAGAATATGTTGTATAAAATAGCTTCAATGCTTCGAATGAATACTAATCTACTCCTAATATAAAAGAGTTTCAAATAAAAGTCAAAGGTTGAAGGGTGAGAGAAAATAAAATAAAACAAGTTAATACTGCCTTGAAATTCCATCTTAGATCCGGTAAAGCAACAAACCCAAATTTAAACCAATCTTGACCCGACCAATATTCACACAGACTTAGGTTTGAGATGGTGCAATCTTCAGAGGAACAATAGACTGTGAAAAGGATTGAGTGCAACCACCATAAGCATGCATAGATTGGACACAATAAATCTCAAAGCCTTATATTAAAGATAGTTGTTGAGTACATTGTTTTAGGTTCATCCACTTTGATGGATTACAAATAGCAGATCTTAAAAATAATAGCAATTTGGTTCAGAAAAAACCATCCAACTACAAAGAGAAAAAAAAACTGAAGGGAGCTATCTAACAAATGATTTCTGACCCTTGTGACCAGCTAGTGAGCCATATACAATTTATGGCCTTCACATAGCATTAAATTTTGTAATTAGTTGTCCTCTGATTCTGGGATGGACTTACTGAAATTAAATCTTCCACCATATTGTGGATTTGCTTTCATTGAATGTGCATTACTTCAGCAATACCTCATGATGTCTTCATCTGCAGTGAGCCTTGAAATGGATGCTTCATTAAATTTTAGATCACATGATGCTTAGGGATTCTAGAACTACCATGCCTCATTAATTCTTAATTATCCCACAAAATCTAGGTTGATCATTGATTTCCTGCATCTTCCATCCTACTCGGTTGTACTTGCATTGAAAATTCATGCCCGCCATCATGTTTTCTGCAAAAATTTTGAAAAGGCAAAGATTAGAACATTAATATTATAATTAATTTGAATTAATTAATTTTCCTAAGGTGTAAACCTTTGTTTTTTCAATTATTAAATTAATTAATTCTTCTATAGTTTAAACTTTCTATTTTTCAATTCTTAATTAATTAATTATTCTATAGTTTGAACCTTTGATTTTTCAATTATTAATTAATTTGAATTAATTAATAATTTCAATTTTAAAATATCCTTAAGGTTTGGCATTTTAATTGTAGGGCAAAATATTAATTCAATATTTAATTCCAATGCCCCTTCTTTTGTCAAATTTGCGCTCATGCAAAGAAAATCCGAAATGCACTCTCAT
This sequence comes from Wollemia nobilis, assembly GCA_028583015.1. Lineage (NCBI taxonomy): Eukaryota > Viridiplantae > Streptophyta > Pinopsida > Araucariales > Araucariaceae > Wollemia > Wollemia nobilis. The sequence goes on along the minus strand of JAQPPZ010012728.1, from coordinate 59,694 downwards.
AATGAAAATACAATGAAAATTCAAATCCATGCTCTTATATGAATAAAAACACAAATGGGCGTGATATACTCCACACCTTGGAAATTCCCTTAATTTATATTTTTTCTAATGATTTGGTGATTTTCAGCAATTTGCTACAATCTCAACTTACAAAGAAATGCATGAAATCTTGTTTGCGCTCCATTTACAAAGAAGCTTAAGAATTTCTTCCAAAACCTTATTTTCTTGCAAAACTTCATTTTATTGCAAGACCTCATTTTCTCGCAAAACCTCATTTTCTAGCGAATCCTCATTTTCTCGCAAAACCTCATTTTCTAGCGAATCCTCATTTTCTAGCACATTTTTGTTTGTAGCACATTTTTGTTTTCAGCGCATTCTTGTTTCCACTCCATATACAAAGAGGTTTAAGAATTTTGCCCAAAACCTTATTTTCTCATGAAATATCATTTTCTAGCGAACCCTTATTTTCTAGCATATTTTTATTTGTAGCGTATTTTTATTTTCAATGCATTCTTGTTTGCGCTCCATTTACAAAGAAGCTTAAGAATTTCTCCCAAAACTTCATTTTTTAGCGGATTCTTGTTTTTCAGTGTATTTTTATTTTCTTGCCTTCCTTTGTAAGGTCCGCACATTTTTGTTTTCTCCCCTTCCTTTATAAGGTCGGCGTATTTTTTTTCTCTCCTTCCTTTGTAAGGTCCGCACATTTTTGTTTTCTCTCCTTCCTTTGTAAGGTCCATGTATTTTTGTTTTCTCTCTTTCCTTGGTAAGGTTCGCACACTTGTTTTTGTAGATATTACAAAGGAACAAGAAATCTTGGCTCGCCCTTTTTCTCCATTTATGACTCTTTTCAGTGCTTTCTTATTTTTTGGCACTTTAATCACCCAAAAAAGATCTTTCACTCAAAAGATATGGCATTTTAATTTACATCAAAAATAGGGTAAGATAGTGAAAATCAAAGAACCCTAAAAATTGAATTTAATTAATTTCAAACCTTAGGATAAACTTTTAAAATTCAATCTTCTAAGATATTATTCTGAAATAATGACCCTGAAGAGACAAAATTCTCTATGCAAACAATCTCAACACTTTGATGTAAGCAATTTTAAAAAAGGTGCAAGGAAAATTTAAAATATCGATGCAAACAAAAGTTGAAATCAAAACAAAAAAACATTTAAGTGGGTCCCCAGTCGATACTAGGGCGTGTTGTGCAAGTGCAACAACAAATGGTGACTCTACTGGAAAATTTTCCTAAGCATTTTTGGTAGTAGAAATAACCCTCTCTTAAAAATAATGAAACTTCCAAATCAGAAAAACCAAACAACTTGGCATCCACCCAAGGCTGGGGTTAGGCAATTTGTCTGAATCAATACTCCATTTTGTTTTAGAAGAATTGTGTGCATGTGAGTTCATTTTGTTATGGAATCGGTTAAAATTTGCCACCATGGTTTGAAAAAAAGGTCTAGTTTACCCCTAAGATAAAATTGGTCTACTTATTATGGGTTTTGTCACACAAGTAGACATGTCACTAATTTTCCTGGATATTGTTCCATTGCCAGCTGGACATCTATAGCCCCGATGGAGGTATCTCTAATCCCACTCTAGACCTTTCTCTACTACCAACTAAATGTTCATAGCCCCGGTAGAGGATGTCTAAATCACCCAAGCACTCGAACCTTTTCTTTTATTTTTTGTTTGAACATAAATTCTCTTTTTTTATATACCAAAAATTTTCAATAAGCACTAGGTTCTGCTTCTGGGTTGGGGATTACCATGGCAAATAGGAGGGTAAACACTTGAATAGACTTCATAATAAAATACTAAACCATGATGGTTTCATTTCTCCTGACTTGGAACTTTCCTTAAAGTGTATTTTCAATGTGGAGCTGCAACATCATTTTGCATTACTTTCAGATTCATTGTCTTCATCCCAAACAATGAGTAAACTTCAAATGTTTGGTTAAGCTAATTTCAGCTTCAATGAGCTCAACGTGGGAATTTTCATCCCAAAATTATGAAGAGACCTTATAGCTTATAGCAACCATAAGTAGGTTACACTTGGATTATTTAGATCAAACCCAAGAAAAACATAGAATAAACCAAAATTGAAAACAACAACAAAATGAAACTAGCATATTGAAAAACAAAACAAAGCTAAAGCTAAATAAAAATGAAAGCCACAACTATGTACAAAATTATTTACAAAATAGGACTTCAGATTTATAATATTTGAAATAGTCCTTGGTTGAAAGGATCAAATTTATTCATAATTAAACTTTCTAGGATCCCAAACACGATTACCACAATTTGAAAGATGCCTATCATGATAGGCATACCAGTTTTTATGGGCATCTTGAATACCTTCATTTTGCCTCTCTCACCCCACCAACTTAATTTAATTCCATCACTACTACCATACTTGGACTTTGATCCATTAAACTCAAGGGTCCATAACTGGTCTTGAATTATTTTTTTCTTTTTATGTGGGGTCTTTGATATCAAAAAATTACCTTTTCTATGGTTTCCACTACCACAATGCAAACTCCCTGTTCTGACTCAATGCATAAACCCTCATTGACATTGTTGTACTTAGTGATATCATGAAAAAATCATTGTTGTATAATCATTCAACATTTTTTACCATTCATGATTGAGCAACATCCCATAGGCCTCTGATATATCCACAACCTGAATATTAATGTATTCTTGCATCCTAGGTTCAGTAACCAACTACATGTGATTTTGATGTAATGACAAAACCATATTTACCTCTATCTTGTCCAATGTAAAAACCTTACCTCTTGATAAAGCAGGGGTTAACCCTAATATTTTGCCAATAGCATATGACATCACATGACCAGAAGTACTTGAATCCACAAGGTAGTTATGTAAACTTTTACCAGCAATTCTAGTAGTTAACAAAGAAGGTAGGGATTCTATGCTTTCTTTGTATATAGCCACCTCAATGTCGATAACCTTTGCATTTTCTTCTTTCTCAAACAACAAATCCTTATGGTTAGTTAGCTAAACTGCCTCAATCAAAGGATTATTTTTCTCGATTTTCTTAAGGTCTTCAATAGTGTCATGTTCAAGATTGCTTTATTTTGGAGAATTCTCTATCTATGGTGATGGCATATTTACTTCTAACTATAGAGGTATTATAGGATTCTTATGTGAAATAAGACTTTCAATTTCTTGCACATCAAGTGGGATGGAATTTTCTTTGGGAGGTGCAAAATAAGTCATTGAAACTATTGGTGAGTTTGCACTTCTTCCAAGCACTCTTTAGTTTAATATTCATCCACCTCTAAGGGTTCATAAGTCTCTAAAACTAGAGTTGTCCCTACATTTTTATTGACTTGATACCTACAATTATTATTGGTGGATACTGACTCCAAGACTTTCATTTCTTGGACAATATTTGAAGTAGTTCTAACATCTGGATAGTCAGTTTCACCATGTTAATTGCTCATATTAGACATAATTTGATTCAAGGGACCCAGATTGAAAGGTTGATACTAGTTGGGATACATGACTCCTAGAAAAGGGTTCACCATGGGAAGGTATTGTGTAAGAGCTTGATTCATTTGTGGTATCTAATTATAAGCTCCAAATTTCCCAAGTGATGGTAATTGACCCATACCAAAACCTTGAGGAATTAATTATTGTTCAATAATTACTGCCTCACTATATGCTTTGGGTAAGGATGTATTTTGAGGAACTCTCCTAAAAAATATGGAAGTTAATGGGTCTAGGGCTCTAAAGTACATCTGGATGGCTACTTCCTATGTAAGGATGTAAGGTGTCACAAGTCTAGTGTATAGCTTGTAGAACCTAGTAGTGAATAGTCTCAAGGATTCATTATTTTCTCTATGAGCAGATGCAAACTGATGGTATATCATAGTTGGGTCAACATATGATCTAAAATGGTTAATAAATGTTGCTTCTAGCTAAGCCCAAGAAATGATAGAATGTGAAGGTAGGTGGATATACCAATCATAAGCAATCTCATCCAATGTGTATGGAAACATTCTATAGGTAACATCTTCATGCATAATTTGTAAACAAATTAAGGTGTCTTTGTATGTCCAAATATGCTCTTCAGCTAACCTCATTCCATCATGCCTATACTAGGGAAGATATCTTTCAACATCCTTAGGCATATCATGTGTAGGCCCAGGTATGTTCAGAGGGCTACTTCCTACCATCCATGGAGCAAGAGCTGCCATCAATGGACCTTTGGTACTAACTTTGATAGTCAAGATGTGTAATATAAATAATAAACTAAGAAAAGTATAACATCTAGGCCCTTCTTCTAGTGCCAATTCTATTGAGCATGCAAATGACACATTTTCAAGGGCATGTCAACTTACTTGAAATAGGGATTTGTTCCCTCTTGAAAAGAAAATATCTTTCCCCCAAGGTTCAGGTATGCCAGGTCTTGGCCGGTGTGGATAGCCTCAGAGGTCAATGATAACTGTTCCTTTTAAGAGGCATTTTCTAGTTATACTTGAAAAATATAAATTTCTTGGTACAATGCTTAAAAATGAAATGCTTGATTGTATGGAAATAATTCTACTACACGGATATCTTCGCATACATGAGCTAAGTAGAATCAAAATGGACAACAAAGTTAAATTTTAATCTATATAAACAATGGTTGCCCATATAGTATTATTCATTGCACTTAGATATATTGCACATATAATAGCAATGATTATTGAAGCTATATAAAATCTTAGAATATGCTATAGAAAATAGCTTCAATGCTTCGAATGAAAACTAATCTACTCCTAATATAAAATAGTTTCAAATAAAATTCAAAGGTTGAAGGGTGAGAGAAATAAAAGAAAACAAGTTAATACTTTCCTTGAACTTTAGCTTAGATCCGATAAAGCAACAAACCCAAATTTAAACCAATATCGACTTGACTAGTATTCACACAATCTTAGGTCCGAGATGGTGCAATATTCAGAGGGACAATAGATTGTGAAAAGGACTGAGTGCAACCACCATCAACATGCATAGATTAGACATAGTAAATCTCAAAGCCTTATATTAAAGATAATTGTTGAGTACATTATTTTAGGTTCATCCACTTTGATGGATTACAAAGAGTAGAGCTTAAAAACAATAGCAACTTGGTTTAGAAAAACCATCCAACTACAAAGAGAAAAACAAAAAACTAAAGGGAGCTAGCTAACAGATGGTTTTTGACCCTTATGACTGGCTAGTGAGCCACTATTTATACAATTTTTGGCCTTCACCTAGCATTATATTTTGAAATTAACTATCCTCTAATTCCAGGATGGACTTCCTAAAAGTAAATCTCCAACCATACTATGACCATGCTTTCATTGAATATGCTTTAATTTGGCAATACCTCATGATGTCTCATATGTAGTGAGCCTTGCAACAGATGCTTCATTAAATTTTAGATTGCACGATGCTCAGGGATTTTGGAACTGACATGCCTCATTAATTCTTGATTATCCTGCAAAATATGGGTTGATCATTTATTTCCTGCATCTTCCATCCTGTTTGATTGTACTTGCATTGAAAATTCATGCCCACCATCATGTTTTCTACAAATATTTTGAAAAGTCAAATATTAGAACATTAATATTATAATTAATTTGAATTAATTAATTTTCCTAAGGTGTAAACCTTTGATTTTTCAATTATTAATTAATTCTTTCAATTTTAAAATATCCCTAAGGTTTGAGATTTTAATTTTAGGGAAAAATATTATATTTAATATTTAATTCCAATGCCCCTTCTTTTGTCAAATTTGTGCTCATGCAAAGAAAATTCGAAATGTGCTCTCTTAATGAAAATACAATTAAAATTCAAATCTGCGCTCTTATATGAAGAAAAACACAAATGCGTGTGATATACTCCACACCTTGGAAATTCTCTTAATTTACCTTTTTCTCACAATTTGGTACTTTTCAGCAATTCATTGCAATCTCAACTTACAAATAAATGCGTGAAATCTTGTTTATGCTCCATTTACAAAGAAGCTTAAAAATTTCTCTTGAAACCTTATTTTCTTGTGAAACCTTATTTTATGGTGAACCCTCATTTTCTAGCGCAATTTTATTTTCAGCACATTCTTTTTTGCGCTCCATTTACAAAGAGGCTTAAGAATTTCTCCTGAAACCTTATTTTCTCGCAAAACCTCATTTTCTTCATTTTCTAGTGAACCCTCATTTTCTAGTGCATTTTTGTTTGCAGCACATTTTTGTTTTCAATGCATTGCACTCCATTTACAAAGAAGCTTAAGAATTTCTCCCGAAACATCATTTTTCAGCGTATTTTTGTTTTCTATCCTTCCTTTGTAAGGTTTACATATTTTTTTTCTCTCCTTCCTTTGTAAGGTCCGTACATTTTTGTTCTCTCCTTCCTTTGTAAGGTTCGAGCATTTTTGTTTTCTCTCTTTCCTTTGTAAGGGCTATGTACTTTTATTTTCATAGAGATTACAATTTAAAAAGGAATCTAGGCTCGTCCTTCTTCTCCATTTATGACTCTTTTCAATGCTTTCTTGTTTTTTGGTGCTTTTGTGTAAATTTGACTTTTCAAAGCTTTTATTTTCATCGCGTCATTTACAAGGAATCTGGAATCCACCCCATTTAAAGCATATGTTGGAAATTTCCTTCTCTTCCATTGAACCTAGTGAATTTATGAATTTCTCCTTGTCTTTCATTGATCCCATAGATTTTAGAATTTCTAGATTTTGTGTGCTTTATTCACATGACTTGAAAAATAGGTCAAAAATTAAAATGCCTAGAATTCACACAACTTTGCATGTGTCTAAATGGGCCAAATGGATATCCAAATATGCTGATATAAGTCAAAAATTTGCTTTAGATCATGAGATATTACCTTTAGAAGTACATGGGTTGTAATCGAGAAACTACTATTTTTGGAAATAATTCTTGTCTAAAAATCTACACATTTTATATCATTGCAAAGATGCATTCAATACAGTCCCACCAGGCTTTGAATCACCCAAAACGGATATTTCACTCAAAATATATGGCATTTTAAATTTACATAAAAAAATAGGGCAAGATAGTGAGAATCAAAGAACCCTAAAAATTGAATTTAATTAATTTTAAACCTTAGGTTAAACTTTTAAAATTTAATATAAGATATTAATCCAAAATAATGACCTTGAAGAGCCAAAATTCAAAAATTTCAATGTAATCCACTTCAAATCCTCTATGCAAACAATTGCAACACCTTGATGTAAGCAATTTTAAAAAAGATGCAAGGAAAAAATTAAAATCTTGATGCAAACAAAATTTAAAATCAAAACAAAACAAATTCAAGTGGATCCCCAGTCCAGACATGGGTGTGTTGTGCAAACACAAAAATAGGAAAAACTATTGGAAATGGTAGAAGAGGCTAGGATAGCCAAAGTGGTTCTCAAAGAGGTGAACAAGACATATATAGCTTTGGTTCCAAAAACCTAGGAGTCCGAACACATCTTTGGCTTCCGACCAATAGCCCTTTGTAATATCCTATATAAAATTATCACTAAGATCATGGTAGAAAGGGTTAAACCTATTCTTCATTAAATCATTTCTCTAGAATATGATGGTTTTGTTTAAGTAAGGCAAATTTTGTGATAATTTGAATTCTAAACGGATTGGGTAGTTGGATCAAGGGATGTATTTTCTCAATATCTTATTCAGTTCTAGTAAATGAATATCCTACCTATATATTTACAACCTCCAAAGGTATCAGGAAAGTAAATACCTTATCCCCATACATGTTCATCATATTGGTTGAATGTATGGAAAGAACATTAGCTAAAAATAGGAAAACAAGATCTTTAGAGGGAATAATAATAAAAAATGGAGTTAGACCAATTACTCAACTATAATTTGTTGATGAATTTACTTTATTAGGAAAAGAAACAACAAAGGAGACATCTATATGTAAAATTATTCTAATATGGTTTACAAAAATGACTAAACTTAGAAATGAAGAAACATCCAAGGTCATATTTTTCATCGTTCACCTAGACTAGAGATAATGTTGTTGGATAAATTAAGATATAAGGCATCTCTTCCAATTACCTACCTAGGAATTCCACTTATAGTTGGGAGGAAAAAAAGGGAGGAATGGACTTGGCTATCAGAGAGAGTGAAAGCCAAATTGGGAAAATGGACAAATAGGTGGATTTCTACAAGAGGTCAGATGACCCTAATAAAAACACTCCTCAATGACATACCCATTTATTTCTCCGTAGTGCTAGACATCCCTATGGTTGTTCTTAAAGAATTAGATCTAATAAGCTATAAATTTCTCTAGAGTGGAATCAAGGAAGAACAAAAATTGACTTAGGTGAAATAGAATACTTTATACCTTCAAAAAATGAGGGAGGACTAGGAATTAGATCAACAATCAATAATAACAAGGCATTGACAACTAAGTTGTATTGGAGATTGCTAAAATTTGCTAAGGAATTGTGGGCTAAAATTTTGAGGGCTAAATATGTAGAGAATAAAACCCTGTAATAGCTTATTTGATTCTTTCTTCCTAGTAGAGGATCCCCCATCTTAATTGGACTCAAAATAGGAGAGGATATGATCAAGAAAATATTATTTTGGATTATCCATAATAGATAGAAGGATAATTTTTAGACAGATTCATGAGATAGTCATCCTCCTCTAATAACACAATTCTTGAAATGGAGATCATTGATGGATAATCTACATAAAAACAATTGGGTTAAGATAATCAATTATTGTAAACCTTAAAGTAGAAGTTGGGAGGTAGGAATGCAATGGATCCCAATAGAGGAGTAGTTAATCCAAGTTCTAGAGGATCATAGAAAAAATATATATAGGACCATCCAGACAAGATCACTTTTATGGTCTCAAGAGGATACTCTTAGATGGGGCAAGAAAAAATAGAGTGAATATACAGTTGCCTCTAGATACTTAGCCCTCTGCTAGAGTACCATGAAACCCTTAAGATATATATTCACATAGTTGTGGGTATACAACATTTAGCCCAAAGTGAAATTATTTATTTAGCTTCTACTTCATAGAAGGGTGCTAATAGGTGAAAAATTGATGAAAAAGGGGATGCATTGGCCTTGCAAATATGATATGTGTTTGGAGAATGAGTAAATTATATCTCACCTCTTTATAGAATTACCCATCATAATCAAATTGTGGAAATATATAGCAACTCTACTAGGAATCTATTGGTCTAGGATATCATCCATAGAACAACTTTAGAGGAAGTGGCCTAAATAGGAGGAAGTGGACCAAACCACTCGACATATTTTTTGGGTGGGGATAACTCTCCTTATGTGGAATTTGTGGAAGGAGAGAAATAATCATATCTTCAAAGAGGATTATAGAGACAACCATTTTTTGGTAAAGAATCAAAACCAATATGATGGAGTCAATAAAATACCTATTAAAAAGGCCCTAGAATCCTAACCAAAAGTGGATTAATATATATCTATATTATAAGTACCTCTAATAATGGTAACATAAAAAAGGGTAACCCCAAATTGCACATAAGTAATCTAAAATAAGAATTGGAAACCTCTTCCAAAGGGACTGGGTAAAATTAATTTGGGTGGAGCCTCAAGGGGAAATACAAGAAGAGCATGTATGAGAGTAATAGGTTGCCTCTCAAATGGTGCCCCTACTCTTATCTTCGTAAAAAAAGGAGGTATTTTATCCAATAACCTAGAAGAGGAACATGCCGTCTTAAGGGGATTATAGGAGGCTCTGAAGGTGGGATGGAGGAAAATTAAAGTGGAATTAGACTTCCAAATTATGATTAACCATTTAAAAGGGCCTAGAGCTAGCTAGGTGATTAAGGATAGCATTACAGATTTTCTTCTTATCTTCGAAAGCATTCAATAGTCCCAAAGTTGTCTTCTTCTCCACCTAGGTAGAATTTTTAGCTACATAAATTGATTTCACTGGAGAAGAATCATAATTTTTGCCTGGCTCACTAGTTTTGGCAGGGGAAACCATATCAATTTTGAGTTTTTTAAGCCATTGGGAGGCACGCGTACCGAGAGAGCTAAGATTTTGGAGGAATTTTGATGAGGAGAGTTTCACAACTCTCAACTTATGATCAAGGAATTTTGGGCTTTTATTTTTTATTGAAGGAGTAGCATGGGAGGGAAGCCTAGGTCTGAATTATCATTAGGGACCTGCTAGATGTTATTTTCAGTGTTGGAGCTGCTAGTAGATTTGGTAGGGGTGGGGTAGGGGGATACAGGAAGGGGTGGGCGAAGGAGCAGATGAAGGGGGATTGGAGGGTGGCCTGAGAGGGGCCAGGGGTAGATGAAAAAGGGCTAGGGGCAGACTGGGAAGGGCCAGGGGAGGTGTAGTGGGAGGGGCTAATGGGGGCAAGGGGAGCATCAGGAGGGAGGGAGGTTGATGGGGCAAGGGGAGCATCAGGAGGGAGGGAGGTTGATGGGGCAAGGGAGGAAGGGGAATCAATGATAATGTAAGCACAATGAGAAAAATTATCGAGAGTGTGCTTATATAGGATATAGTGTAGGCCTTGATGAATAAAATACTGGGATTTCCCAATGCAAATGTTTGTAATAGACAACTTTATTGATCTATAGAGGTAGTCAGGAATGTTAATTTTCCTATTGCCTCTAAAGTGGTTTAGGAAAGCAATATGGAAGCTTCTCAGGGTGCAATAAATTTTATCAATTGTAAAAAATTAGAGTCTAGGAATCATAACATGATTCCAAGTACCAGGGAACTTAGTTATCTCAATGCCATACCTTTGTCTGGGAAGAAGTCCAACTCTGTTGCCATAGAGTATTTATATTTGTGAATACTTCTCCCATATGCTGGAAGCCTGGTCACCTCCGTGAGTAATTGCATATCAATAGTAAACTCCAAGCCATGAATAGAGATGCATCAATCCTACCAAGAATTAACAATGGCATTTCTGATGTCTTCCTCATTGTCAAAAAAAATTTTGATAAAGGGGATACAAGTGTGGAGGATATCCTCAACCATAGGGTCGAGGTTCAGGATCATCAGTTCAAGGATTGCCATGGGGGGAATAATGTGAATGGTTCTAAACTTATGAGGAAAAGGGTGTAAGTGAAACTAAGTTAAATGGAAAGTAATCAAACACAACTTTATTTTAACACTCCAACCATTGTGCTTGCCAAAAAGACCAAGAATTAAGGTGTGATGAAGCGACGTGGGGTGCGAAGGATGGCAATTCGTAGGAAGTGTGTTTGTAAGTATTTCTATATTATTGTGCAGGGGAGGGATGATTGTGAAGTAATGCTAATTATTGGCACGATGGATAAACATGGAATGGGGAGTTGAAGCATCCATGTTAATTTTTTTTAAGTTAATTTCAAAGGTGGTGCAGATGTGGATGTTCTTGGAATCATACTTAGTAATCGGGCACATGTGACAAGACCTGGTTCTAAATTTTGCAAGGTAGTGATAGGATAGGTCCCAAGGATTAAGGTCATGAGGATGAAATTGTGTGACCGAGATGATGCAAGAAATATTGGATCTGGCCCCCAGGATAATGCAAACATTGGGACTCAGGGTGAGCAACATAAAATACTGATGGTGGATGATTATTGAAGCATGAGAGGGGTAGGGGTATGGGTGGGGATGGTACACATGAATCGTCAAGGGAGAGGGGGTAGAGAGGTGACATAGGGTGAACCAAAAAAATTATGCATGGGCAGGGGAGGTAGTGACATCTGGCCAATGACACTAACCCAGAGGCCAAAAACCCTTGGAGATCAGGTATGACCAAGGAGGTCCTATGATACAATTTCAATGAGTTCTATAGGAAAAAAATTATACCAAACATTAAGGCACCTCATAGAGTGGCCCATATTGGCTAGAAAATATACAACTCCATTAGCTTATTTGAACACATGTTGTATAATAGTCTCAAAATGACTGAGGATAAGTCATCTAACTTCAGAGATGATGTTCGTATCTCTCTAGCTAGGGTTCTTATTGGTTTTAGAATAGTTGATAATGTTTAGCAAGTATCCTTCAACAAATAACTTGCATTGAAGGTTGGTTGTGAGCACGAATCCTCGATAAATAGCTTTGGATTCCACAACATGATTAATGAGGAAGCCAAGATTCTAAGCATATGTGAGGATTATGTTTTCTTCATGGTTTTTGACAATTCTACCTCCACCATCTAACCCAGGGTTGCCTCTAGAGGAGCCATCAAAATTTAACTTAATCAATCCTAGTGGGGGAGGGATCCATTTTGAGTTAGCTCTAGGGTTAGGGTATGAGGGTGGGGTGATGGGATCCATGGAAAGGTGGAGAATGGAGGCAATGGAAGCTTTAATACCAGGGCTAGGGGGTCTAGAGCACGGGCACAAGGAAGCATTTTTCGATGGCAAATTTGAGGATCCTATTTGCGATCATGGATGGGTACCTAGGGAAGCTTGAGAAAGTATTACTGTTACGTTCCAGCCAATTTTACAAAAAAAAATTATAGAGGCACAAAGACCATAGGGATTTAATTTTAGGGTTTTTGAAGGGGTTTGTACATTGATTAAAAATGTCAATCAGTGTGTGAGGGTGAGTCTAGGTAATGTTGAATATGGTGAGGATTGAGTTCATGACCGAGTCAGTAAAGAAACACTCAAGAAAGATATGTTAAACTAATTCCCACTTGGATGTATAGAGATAGCATCGGTTAGGAAGCTAAATCCCACGGTGTATGAGGTTATCCAAAGTTAGGATTTTATTTTAGGTAGCTAACTAGGAAAAGAACCTGATTTTGGGGATGAGGTTCTTGAGCCATATGGCCTTAATAGGGATGATGGTATCGATGGGTTGGTTAATTATAAGGTAGGCATATTTGATCATGAATTCACCATTGTCGTAAGCTTTCCAAATAGGATTATCAAGGGTGGGATTAGGTATGGGGATGATGAAGGTATGAAGAATGGAGGTTAGGGTAGAGGTGATGATGTGGAGGTTGGGAGGCAAGTAGGAGGTGGGGATGGCTTTCCAAGTGGGTCTTCCAAAGGATAAATATATGAAGTTGGCAATTTTGTGCCTGAAGAGAGTGTCGGTGAAGGGTTTGAGGGGGGAAAGGGTGGAGTCAGTAATGAGGGGTTGATCAAGCATCCATGGATCAAGAAAAAAATAAATAGTCTACCCTTTAGAAAGCTACCACCTAATTCCTTTAGATATAATGTCTTTAGTTTTGGTGATTGAGTTCCATAAGGGAGAGTCAATAAGGGGATCATCCTTAATGAGGTTGAAATATTGTATGTATTTTATTTTGACAATAGAAACCCATTCCAAGTCAGCATTAGTCATAATTTTCCATGTTTGTTTGGTGATGAGGGTGAGGTTCATCTTGTTGATTCTTCTCAGGCTGAGTCCCCCTTGAGATTTGGACCTATAAACTCTGTCCCAGGAAACAAGGTGATATTTTATTTTTTATTTTTTGGTCCTATCCAGAGAAACATTTTTTGAATTTGCTCAATCTTAGAGTTGATTGATGATGGGACTTTGAATATGGACAGGAAGTAAATTGGGACACTTTGGAGACATGCACTTACAAGGATGGCTTTGGAGGCTTGACTAAGGAGGGTCCCTTTCCACCCTACAAGATTTTTGAGGAGCCTTTCAACCATGTTTTTCCACATGCCATCTATAGTACTATTGACAAAGAGAGGAAGGCCAAGGTAATAGGTGGGTAAATTACCAATGGGGCATTGGAGGACTTCAAAAATTCAACATTGGTGGGTAGGGGGCATGTTAATGAAGAATATTTTACTTTTGGTGTTATTAACCTATTGGCCTGGTGCATCTTTGTAAAGGTTGAGAATAGATTTAATGATTCTAGCCTCTACCACCAAATCTAAGGTGGCTAAAATAGTGTCATCAACGAATTGTTGGTGGGTGATCAGTTCAATATGGGAGGCAAGTTTGATCCTAGATATGGCTCCATTAGCATGAGTAACTTTGAGAGTTATTCCCAAGGCCTTGACTAAGATGATGAAGAGGCATGGAGATAGGGGGTCTCCTTGTCTATTCCATTTGCTACTTCTAAAGTATCCTGCTACAAACCCATTGATTATAATCGAGAACTAGATCGAGGATATACATGCTTTGATAAAATAAATCCATCACGAACAGAACCCAAAATTTATAAGTACCACAAGGATAAAGTTCCATGAGACACGGTCAAAGGCCTTATTCATGTCGAGCTTGAGGCGGAAAAATACTTTCTTGCTCTTGGATATGGAATAAATCATTTCATGAATTGTGATGACCCCATCGATGACATTCATCCCTTGGATAGTGCTCCCTTGGCAAGGATCAATGATGAGGTGGAGGACTTCTCGTATTCTAGTATACATAGCTTTGGTTAAAATTTTGTAGAGGATATTGCATAATCTGATGGGCCTAAATCTGGAAATCATTGTAGGTTATTTTGTGTCATTTTTTCTAACATCATTTCATATGTTTTTGTCCATTTTTATTCCTAAGCATATCTTATTCCATTTGCAACATACTAACTTGTTATCTCTTCCATGCTCATCTATTTTCAAACTACTCTCATTTGTAGGCATTTAATCTTAGTTTAAACTCTCTTTTAATCATACATTGCATGGTTTTTGTCAAATTTTAGTCATAGAGGCATTCATTTTCAATTCCAAGCTATTGTGGTGTAAGTACAATGCTTTCATTGTCTTGTTATCTCATAATTCCTAGTTTGTATCCCTTTTGTTTCATCTCCCTACCCCTTTTATTTTTTGTTGTGGATTTCTATGTTTATGAAAACATTCATAATACACTGCATTAACACTTTTTGTGCATTTATTTTCATTCAATTTGCTCTAGCTTGGGGGTTAATTGGATTGTTTCCTTCATTCCTAAAACTTTCACAAATATTCTAGACCATTTTTTTGCATCTTCAAATCATCTAGATTTAGCCATTTGGGACTTCTTATTCCATCTTGCATATATACTTATTTTGATAATTAATTTGTAGGATTTTGTAGCCATAATCTTAAAATTTGTGGATCCCAGACCTAGAAGACATAGAACCTTATCCTCCCATTACATAAAAAATAACCCAAAACAAATTCAAAATCAATCCCAAAATCATTCTAGGCTTGTTTTAGAGCAAAAATGCCAATTACTGTAGTAGTTGGTAATTTTGACTCTCTAGAATAGATAGAGCAAAACACCACTTGTCAAAAATACCACTGGCATTTTTGCCACTCATTGAATTTTTGATAGGGCTATGTTTCCATCCCAAGGAAGACATTCATACTCTATTTTTTCATAAACAGGGGGTATGATCAATTGATAAGACAAAAATTCTCAATCAAACCCCCCAAATTAGATAAGCCTCAATTTTTTTTATTTTCTCTTGTAGGTTGTAAAAATATTAGTCAGAGTAAAAAAATACCAGTGGCAATTTTGCACATCAATGACAATTTTGATCAGGCATTGGTTGAGGTAATTCTACCACTTGGCACTTCTTTGAAGCCTATTTTTTTAGCATTTATTATTTTCATATCTCTATCTACATCTTCTCTCTACTTAAAATCACATCTCCTATGGTCAATTAAGGAATCTTAGCTTAGATCAAATTTGTCTTTCAAAACACATTAACATTAGGCAAAAATCAAGAAATTTTAGATTAGATCTGAACCTTTTCATTCCAAGTACTTAGGCAAGAAATCATAAAAATATATAGTTGCATCCTAGGCTAGATTATATTCTCACATCATTTCTTATTTTCTCTAAATATAAAACATCTCTCTTAGCTTAGACCATCATCCAAATGAAAAAACATTTTAGGTTAGTTCTTATTTTCTTTCATTTGTGTATTAATCTTAGCATTTATTTTTAGTGATATTCACTTTAAGTTAGAATAAGTTTTTAAGGCTCAATAAAGAGTCATATTAGCAGTCCAAAAACCTTAGATGTTTGTTGAATAAAACTCACAAAATACCATCAAGCATAACATCAACATTAACACCTTGAAAAATTGCATTGAGTAGAGCCTACTTGCTTTGAAGATACCCATATATTTGGGGTCTCCTTTGGAAAGATACTCTCAAAGTGGGCAAGTAGGGGATATCCCAACATATATTCCCCTCTACTAAATGCTACATGAGGTTTTCCAAATCTACACCTATATATTTTAGTTTTGTTTCAAAATCCATTCCCTAGATATTTTTAGGTTAGAAACCTTATACGGTTTTAAAAATCATGGGTAGTCATTTATAGCGAAGATGGATTACCGATGAAGCATCTAGTCAATTGATGGGTGATCATACTCAATACTTGTAACAATCCACAAATTTAACCCACTCAAGAGAGAATTTTTTTTTTTATATACTCGTTAGGGCTCTACATATCCCAACCTTGTATAAGTCATTCTATGTAGGTTCCTATTAATTCCAAGCCCTATGATTAAGTTATTTGTCTCATCTTCACAATGAGCCAACTTATCCATTTTTTTCTATCACAAAGGGTACACCCATCTCTACACCATATATAAGTCCATCTATGTAGGTGCACTAAGCATCATGCAAATAAGCTATCTATCTCATCTCCATGATGAGCTAACTTATCCCTTTTAGTCTATCAAAAGGGTACACTCATCCCTACACCATACATAAGTCCATCTATGTAGGTGCACTAAGTGTATTTCTACTAGGCTATCCCAAAATCCTTTAGTCTATTCTCTCACTCTCTTTATGCTTCTAATCCATAAGCTTAAACATTATTAAATGCCATTTTCCATCCATCCATGTCATAGCCCCACCTTGTTAGGACTTTTTGCATAGGATAATATGTTGATGAATGACTATTTAATGCTTAGTTTTGATGAATTTGGAATGGTTATGCAATGTTTATATTGATTTATCTTTGAATAATATAGTACATCTAATGTATTTTTTATGTGCAAGACTAAGTACATCCATGGGTAGAAGAGGTAGAATCAACCACCAAGAACAGGGTACTTGAAAAGGGAAATTATGGTTATGATAGCTCAAGGTAATATGAATGACTGCCCTCGTATAGGCATGCATTCTTACTTTTAAGGTGATCATTGGTAATCCAACCATCTAGAGCCAAATTTGGTAACCTAGAAGTTATCGTAAGTCCTCAGCTAGGATAGGTGATTGGGTTTACGATAAATCACCCACCTTGTTTTGATGCACTTGATTATCCAATTTCACTTGCATATGTATTGTGTGTAAAAAGGATTAGGTAAAGAATACCCTTTATAAAATATAAATGGATATAGAGGTTCCACTAATACTTAGTCCTCTTAGATACCATACTAATGCTACATATTAGTATAGGTATCTCATTTAATTAAGGGATGATTAATTGCTTTTAAATTAAAATTCAATACTATAAATATTAATGATATTTTAATCCTCTCTTTACCTTTTAATTAGATAAATAAAATGATTAGTCGTATCTTGTATTAATTAGATAAAGAAATTAATAACTCTATCCTTTATAAAATTGAGAAATAAAATAATGGTTTTATAAATTAATTAATGAAAAACAAATAGATTTCCATTTAAGACAAGATATTTGGAAAAAGAGAAAGAACCTTTTTAAATTCAAAAATCTCCTTTTTGGAACACCTTGGATAAGGATAACATTACTCTTGGTAGGTTGCATTTATGTTAAAATGAAGACTTTGGAAAAGGGTAGATGGATCTTATTGTTTAATAAGGTCATAGAAATAAAATATGGGAATGATTCTTCCTTTGAGCGACTGCAAGAAATGAATCAAGGATAGAGACAAGGGACCAACCCTTTGAAATAGAACTCTAGTTTTGCAAAGAATTTAGGTTGGGAAATTTTCCCTCGCCTACATTTAATACCTTTGTGCTATGTTGTTTAGCTTTAGAATTGTTAATAATTGGTAGAGTCTTGTGTTAGATTTTTTTTTTATAAGAAGAAACTTTATATTATGCTCCATGATTTTGGCCTATTTTAGTCTTTGTTTTTACAAGAAAAAACTTTATATTATGCACCATGCTTTCAGCCTGTGTAAGCCTTTGTTTTTGCAAGAAGAAACTTTATAAAATACACCATGATTTTGGCCTATGTTGGGCGTTTATTTTGCAAGAATAAAATTTATATTATGCACTATGAATTCGGCCTATGTAGGTATTTGAATTGCAATGAAAATCTTCTCATTATTTTATTGTTGGTCTGAGTTATTAACCTATGATATCGACTTGTATCTCCTTCTTCAACCAGGAATAAAACCCCCTATTCCCATACTCTCCATTCCAAGTGGACTGGTATCTGATGCTAAAATATGTCTAACAAATCCCTTTAGCATCTTGCCATGATTTTTTTTAAGTTGCATTTCCCCCCTCAAACCCTCATGGGTGCTTAAGCTCATGGATTATTTTGTTGGGTCATTTGGGTTATGCAACAAAATCATCATGGTTGTTATACAACCTACAAATCATTGTTCATGACATATGTGGTGGTGATAATCAAATACACCACCATGTGGTAAGTCCTCCATAAGGTTTAACCTTAGGGAGGGGCGTAATAATAATCAAGCACCATAGTTGTGATGCCACTAAGTGATGATTCATGGGTAATTGGGAATGACCAAAGGGAGACTTGATAGGATTTCCTTAGGCAATATCCCATATGGGATATGCCCAGGTGCGTTAATCACCTTAAAGGGAGTTTGCCTCCCTTAAGCCATTGATCATAGGTTATGGTCAAGGAGGGTCACCCAACTTAATGGGTGCCCCTACACCATTTGAGGGTGCCTCTAGCTTCATGCCATGTGGTTTGACCCTTTTGTGACCCCCCTACATATTTGGTTGTCTCTATGTGCTACATGGTTCTTTGTTGTCATGTTGACTATATACCTTGCTTTGTGTTGTTGGACCACCACCAAGATGGCAAGGTATGTTGTGTTGTTGGCCATTGGATTATGGTCATAGCTTTATTTATAAAAATCCCTTTTATTTAATCAAATTAATTATTGAAAGGATGTTGCCCTTTTGCCTTTAATTAATTAATGAAAGGTTATTTTAATTTAGTTAAGAAATGGTTTATTGTAAATAGACCTTTGGAATGATTAAATAAATAGGTTTCTTAATGATACCTTAATTAATTAAAGTAAAAGCTTTTAATTGATTACAAATATTACTCTTAAGTATGTAATTATCTAAAAGTGTGATTAATTTGTATGGGTACTTTATTTAATTAAGGGTATGGAATATTAATTGATTAAATAAATGGCTTTTGCAAGTATTTTATTAGTTAAGGATATGGGATCTTAATTGATTAAAGAAATGGTTTTGTAAGTATTTGATTAGTTAAGGGTATGGGACCTTAATTGATTAAAGAAATGGATTTTGTAAGTATTTGATTAGTTAAGGGTATGGGACCTTAATTGATTAAAGAAATGGTTTTATAAGTATTTGATTAGTTAAGGGTATGAGACCTTAATTGATTAAATAAATGGCTTTGTAAGTATTTGATTAGTTAAGGGTATGTGACCTTAATTGATTAAAGAAATAGCTTTTGTAAGTATTTGATTAGTTAAGGGTATGGGACCTTTATTTATTAAATATATGGCTTTGTATGATGAAAAGAATGAACCTTTGACTCATTGAAGGAAGGCTTGTGAATTACTCCATGTTGATAATATGACTCTCCTTTTGTTAATGAGATAAAGAATGAATGCATGATATTTCCTTTGTTGTCAAGTGAATGATTCATGAATAGACATATTGAATAATTTGTATAATTATAATTTGAAATACAAATTATAAATGCACATGTTTCACAAGTTATTTAGAAGATGCATTTAGATGCATGCTTCATAAGATCCATGAGTTTTCCTGATCCCTTACCACCATCAATTGAGCGATAGAAAAGTGAAAAGAACCAAGGAGGACACTTAGATCTGAAACATTGACCTTGATATATGTTGTAATGAAAACTTGTTATTGAAAACATATTATGGAGTAAACCCTAGTTGAGCAACCTCCTAGTTGGATAATGTTGTAATACCTTACTTTTTTAAAGTATGGAAGATTTACCATACTTGTGTTATGTAATTATTTAAAGTATGAACGAAATATGTATCTCTTATTTGTTATTTTAAAAGCATCTGTGATGTCGTAGTTTCATAAACTATTCTATTTTGTTATATATTTTAGTTAGATCATGATGTCTTATTTAAGTACCTTTTTTTAATATTTTTGTAAATACTATTCCATGCTTAAATTAAGTAGATAGTCTTAATCATACCCTTCTAAGGAAATAAATATTTGAATATCCTAATGATTAAATATAGTATAGATGATTAAATTTGCTATCTAAATATGATTGTGCTAATATGTTATAATAGTAAAAGGAACCTAAGGGATTATAGGGTCCCTTAGGGAGAATCTTAAAGTAATATTAATTTTAAAGGAACCTTCTTAGACTGAACCATTTTAATGCATGGAAATATTAAGTAAGTTAAGATATATGAACTCGGGTATCACTGGGAGTGAGATATGGAATAAGTTAGCTCATCATGGACATGAGATTAATAGCTTATTTTCACTATTCGTAGTACACCTACATAGATGGACTTATGTATGGTGTAGTGATGGGTGTACCTTTTTGAATGACATAAATGGATAGGTTAACTCATTCAGGGAGTGGAACATATAGCTTATTACAATACATGTAGTACACCTACATAGATAGACTTGTGTATGGTGTAGGTATGGACATATCCTGTGATAGAATAAAGAAAGAGATAAGTTGATTCACTACAAAGATGATATAGACAACTTAAAATATTATATTAGGTTTTAGACAACTTCATAGAATGACATATACTGGATAGGGATATGTAGATTCCCATTAAATTTATGTTTGTAAAAAAAAAACTTTTTACCTTAGTTTAGCCAGCTATTTTTTTTTTTGTTGTTACATTTGGTATCATATATCTAGGTATGATGGACTAGAATCTTCATGGAATGTTCTAAGGATTTAGGTATCTTCGAATTCATGCCCTTTCTTAGTTCTTAAGCTAAATATGGGAAGACCTAGAGTTTCCAATTTCTAGAATTCCAGAGAATTGACCTAGGAAGGGTAGCTCTTTTCAATTTGGCATGTTGCTTATAGCAAGTGTGGCCATTAGTAATGAAATTAAATGGAAATTTTAGAATAAATACCCTATGTAAATTAAGGGTGGTTTAAGTATGAAAAATTTGTAGGTTAGCTTATGCGGATGATGTATTTAGCTAGAGTTAGTAGTACAGTTTAGAGATGAAGTTGTAATCTAACATAGTATTCTTTCTTTTGCATGATCAAGATAATGACACCAAATACAAGAAGAGGGAAGTCTATTTTATTGAATAGACAAACCCATCGGGGTAATTTTTAAGGAAGAACCTGAGATGAAGTATCGAGCAATTATAGCAAAGAGATGGAGAACCTCACTATGGTTGTCACATTATTACAAGAATAAATGTAGTAGAAATAGTTGTTGGAGACCATAGCAAACTAGGATTCGTAAGCTAGGAATTTGCAGGATGGGTAAGCTAGTGGATAGACCATTGAGGAGCGAGAGGCCAAAAATTTACTAGAGATAGAACTAGCTAGATATATAATGAATGTCCATACCTCAAAATTCAATGGAGAGGGGGAAGGTGATGAAGCTGAAGCTTACCTAAGAGAACTAGAAATCTACTTCACTATGAACAACTACTCTACTATAACTTGAATAGTGTAGGCAACACTATATCTATAAGGGGTTGTATTGGAATGGTGGGAAACCTTCCATGAAGAGGTTCCTTACAAAAGTGGAACAAGTTTGTTATATTCTTCAAGAAGAGGTTCCTTACAAAACATTTTTATGCAGCAAAATTTGAAGAATTTACCAACCTTCAGCAAGGGACTAAATCAATCGAGGTTTACTATATGAAGTTGGTTAAGTTGTTGAAATACGTATTCACTTATGATGAAAATATGAAGATTTATAAATTTATCTTAGGATTAGAAACTAGAATTAGACATGATGTAAATATGCATGAGACAATGTCACTACAGAAAGCTTGTGACTTGGCTAAGAAGGCAAAAATCTCATCTTCAATTAAATTATGCAGTTTTGTTAGAGCAAGATCAACAAGCACTCAAGAAGAGAAATAGTGTTGGATTTATTAAGTGGGAAGGAGAACAAAACCATAAGGTAAAAATCTTCCTAAAATACAAAAGGAGGAGTGATGGGAAGCAAGGAAAGTTCAAAAGGAACTTCCAAAGAAGAAACAACAATAACACCAACAATAACAAACCCCAACCACAAAAGCAATTGAATTTGGTACCGATGGTTAAAACTAGGGAACAAAAATAGGAAGTACTCCTAGGACCAAAGAGTGGTTGCTACAATTGTGGAGCTCCACATTATGCCAACTGTTATCCACACAAACTAGGACCAAGTACATCTGGTGCAAAGGTAAAATAACCTACTCACATGATTTATGTTGTGATCAAAAACCAAAAATTGGAAGGGAAAGCCACCCTGTTGCTCTTAAGGGTAATATTTTAAATAAACAAGTAAATATTTTAATTGATTGTGGAGCTACAGATAGCTTTATTTCTTCTAGTATACTCAGGGATATTTGAGAAATACTGATAAATTTGGCACAAGTATGGAAGGATGAGTGTGGTTATGGATAAACCTACTCAATGGATCAATTACTTCCTATGGCTAAAATAGCCCTAACTAATGGTTCTACCATATGATGTCTTTTTATAGTGCCGCTACCCACTTTTTATGTTATCTTGGGGATGGAATAGTTACAAGCTCATAAATCCTTGATCAATTTCCAAGATAGGTGGATAGAGTATTCAAAAAATGCCAAGGGAAGACTAATGATCCATAGTAACCAAGGATATTTTAAACCCCAATTGCTTTTTTCTATGCAACTAAATAAAACCATCAGGAATGGAGGGATGGTTTACATGGTGAAACTCAATGAAGTTAGGGAGGATAAAACAGGAAGAAGTATTTAGGAAATACCCAATATTACAAGAATTTAAGGATGTATTTCTTGAAGACCTAACTGAACTTCCTCTTGTGCATGAATTCAACTTCACTATTGAGTTAATTCCAATAGTATAACCTATTTACATATATCCTTATAGGATGAACCCTATAGAGATGTAGGAGTTGAAGGTACAACTACAAGGCTTGTTAGAAAAAGGATTGATAAATCCTCATGTGTCACCATGGGGTGCACCAGTAATTTTTGTCAAAAAAAAAAATGGTTCATTATGGTTATGTATTGACTATAGAATGCTAAAAAAAAAAACCATTAAGAATAGGTATCCTTTACCTAGGATTGAAGATCTATTTGATTAGTTAAGAGACACCACAATATTTAAAAATATTGATTTAAGGTTGGGGTATCATAAATTAAGGATACGTGAGGAGGATACTCAAAAAATGATATTCAAAACTAGATACGGGCATTATGAATTTACAATCTTACCCTTTGTGCTGACTAATTCCCCAGCCGCACTCATGAACCTCATGAATAGTGCATTCAAGAGGCATATGGATTGGTTCATTCTCATATTTTTATATGATATTCTAATATATTCTCAAGATAAGAAATAACATGATAGACATCTCAAAATCATTTTGGAGTTGCTAAGAAAGAATCAACTTGATGGAAATCTCTGAAAATACGATTTCTATGCCTCAAAAGTGTGATACCTAGGATATATAATATCTATCAAAGGAATTTTAGTAGACCTAGAAAAAAATGAGGTCATTCTAAATTCGTTGTTACCTACCAATGTGATTGAAGTGTAGAGCTTCATGGGTATGACGGGCTATTATAGATGATATGTGAAGGATTACTCCAAAATAGTCGTTGCAATAATCAATATCCAAAATAAAGGGAAGGAATTTAAGTGGATAGAGAAGTGTGAAGTTGCTTTTGTATTTCTTAAATAGAAACCCACCATAGCATCGATACTAAATATTATAGATCCTCAAGGAAACTTCTCAGTATGCACTAATGCATCACTAGAAGGAATAGGAGTTGTGCTCTCCCAAGATGAATTAGTCATAGCATATGCATAAAGGAAACTCAAGAAACATGAAGTCAACTATGATATACATGATCTAGAGCTAGTAGCGGTAGCACACACTCTCAATATCTAGCATCATTAAAAACCTTTGAGCTAAGAACCAACCATTAGAGCTTGAGGTACATATTTATCCAACCTATGCTCAATGTAAGACAACGAATATGGATAAATAGTTTAGCTGAATATGACTTTGATATTGAATATATCAAAGGGAAAGAAAATAAAGTGGTTGATACCTTAAGCAAAAGAAGGCACATAGCAACCCTGATCCAGAGTCATGTAGATTTATTAGACCAAGGGAGATGCAGTCTCAATATGAGTATTGCAAGGGAATTTAGATCAAAATGAGAGGAAATTTTGAGGAAAATAAGGATTTTGACATAAATTATGGTATTTTTAAATTATGGTATTTTGTGCTATAAGGATAAGGTAATCATGCCAAGGTGATTTAAAGAGACTAATAATGCAATAAGTGCATAGATATCTTTACTTTGCTCATCCTAGAGGGACCAAGATGAGGGAGAATATGAAAAATATATTCTTTTAGATAGGAATGAAGAAGGATTTCATTGATTTTATCACTCAACGCTTAGAATGCAAAAATATGAAGGCTAAATGTAGACATATTATAGGACAATTGTACCCACATGATATACCTATGCAAAAATGGTAGGTTATATCTATGGAATTTATAGTAGGTCTACCTGATACTAGGTATAAACATGATGCAATCCTTGTATTAGTCAATAGATTGACTAAGGTTGCACATTTTATACTAGGAAAAATCAAATATAATGCTCATGTTGTGGCTAATATATTTTCCAAAGAGATATTTAGGTTGCATGGGTTTCCTAAAATGATTATTTTCACTATTGAGTTTTGGAAAGCCCTACATAGTGTTATAGGTACAAAACTAAATATAAGCTTTGCATATCATCTTGAGATCAATGATCAAACTAAGAGGGTAAACCAAGTACTAGAAGATATGCTTTCCATGTACATGGATTAGAAGTCTCGATGGAAGGAACACCTACATCTTGTAGAGTTTACCTACAATAATGGTATCATTCTTCTTTGGGTATGGCCCCATTCGATACCTTTTATGGCAAGAGGTGTAGAAAGTCATTGTCTTAGGATAATTTAGAAGATCAGGTCATGATTAGACTAAAAATTGTCAAAGAAATGGAATATCATTTTAAGATAGACAAACAGAGGCTTAAGGAAGCCATCGATGATTATTAAGCCATAAAATCCATTAAGTTGGATCCTCAATTTGTTGGATCCTTTGATATCATTGAGAAGATTAGTCTAGTTGCATTCAAACTCACCTTACCACCTAACCTATCAAATATTCATGACACCTTCCACATATCCCTGCTTAAAAGGTACATTGTTGACCCTGACCTTGTGTGGGATGTTTCTAAATTGTAGATGGCAAACCTTAAGGCAAGTAAAGTGATGTTGATGAATATTCTAGAGTTCCATTCCAAATAAATGAGGAAATGAACTCTAGAATAATGTAAGGTCCAATAGGACAGATATTATGAAAGGAGTACCACTTGGGATAAAGTGGATGATATGAAGAAACATTTTCCCTTTTTATTTGAAAATATATTGTAATAACATTTTTATCACATTCGACCAAACCCCATAAGGGGGCAGAGGTCCAAGGTTCAAATATCGGGCCTCACCGGACTGAACGCTTATCCCTTTCCTGGTGCTTTCAGTGACGTAAAAGGTTTAAAATGATTGTGGCATGGTGGTTATAGGGGCGGACAACATGAAGATCTGTGTGGTGGCTTTTGGGGTGGACAACGTAGAATACTATGGTGGTCATAAAAATCTAGTCAGCCTTCCCAAATTCGTGGCTGCTACCGATTCCACCATGTTAAATATATATATATATATCACAAGAAACACACAATATTGTGTTTAGTCCAAGGGGGTAGTATGTCATAGCCCCACCTTGGCAGGACATTTTGATAGGATATTGTGTTGATGAATGACTATTTAATGCTTAGTTTTGATGCATTTTGAATGGTTATGCAGTTTTTATATTGATTTATCTTTGAGGAATATGGTATTTTTAATGTATTATCGATGTGCAGGACTAGGTACATCCATGGGTGGAAGAGGTAGAATCAACCATTGAAAATGGAATACTTGAAAATGGAAATGATGATTATGACATATCAGGGTAACATGAATGACTACCCTCATATAGGCATGCATTATTGATTTTAAGGTGATCATCGGTAATCCAACCATATAGAGCCAAAGTTGGTAACCTAGAAGTTACCATAAGTCCTCAACTAGGATAGGTGATTGGGTCTAAAATAAATCATCCACCTTATTTTGATGCACTTAATTGTCCAATTTTGTTTACATATGTGTTGTGTGTAAAAAGGATTAGGTAAAAAATATTTTTTAGAAAATATTCATGGATATAGAAGTTCCACTAATCCTTAGTCTGCTTAGATACCATACTAATGCTAAATATTAATATATGTATCTTATTTAATTAAGGTATGATTAATTTCTTTTATAGTTTGAACTAAATTGAAATTCAATACTGTAAATATTAATGCTATTTTAATCCTCTCTTTACCTTTTAATTAGATAAAGAAAATGAATGACCTTATCTTGTATTATTAAATAAATTAATTAATAACTTTATCCTTTATAAATTTGAGAAAGAAAATAATGGTTTTATAAATAAAATAATGAAAAACAAATAGATTTACATTTAATACAATATATTTGGAAAAAGAGAAAAAAAATTAAATTAACAAATCCCCTTTTTGGAACACCTTGAGTAAGGATAGCATTACTCTCGGTAGGTTGCATTTATGTTAAAATTAAGACTTTAGAAAAGGGTATATGGATATTATTGGTTAATAAGGGCATAGAAATAAAATATGGGGATGATTATTCCTCTGAGAAACTACAAGAAACAAAGCAAAGACAAAGACAAGGGACTGACCCTTTGAAAGATAACTCCAGTTTTGCAAAGGATTCAGGTTGGGGAATTTCCCTCGTCTAGTTTTAATACCTTTGTGCTATGTTATTTAGCTTTAGAATTGTTAATAATTGGTAGATTCCTATGTCGGCCTCTATTTTCACAAGAAGAAACTTTATATTAGGCACCATGTGTTTGACCTGTGTCAGCATTTGTTTTCGTAAGAAGAAACTTTATATCATGCACCATGCTTTTGGCTTGTGTCGGCCTTTGTTTTCACAAGAAAAAAATTATATTATGCACCATAATTTTGGCTGGTGTTGGCCTTTTTTTTTGCAAGAATGAACTTTATATTATGCACCATGACTTTGGCCTATGTTAGCCTTTGAATTGCAGTGAAAATATTCTCATTCTTTTATTGTTGGTCTAAATTCTTAATCTATGATATCGACTTGTACCTCCTTGTTCAACCAATCAAAAAACCCCCTATTCACATTCTCTCCACACCAATTGGAATGGTATCTGATTCTAAAATATGTATAATATATCCCTTTAGCACCCTACCATATTTTTTATTTTAAGTTGGGTTTCCACCGCCCTCAAACCCTCATGGGTGCTTGATCCCATGGATTTCTTTGTTGGGTCCTCTAGGCTATGCAACAAAATCACCATGATTGTTATAAAATTTGTAAATCATTATTTGCAATATCTATAATCGTGGCAATCAAATCCACCACAATTTGGTAAGTCCTCCCTAATTTCTAACCTTAGGTAGGGTCATAATAATAATCAAGTGCCATCATCGTGACATCACTAAGTGATGATTCATAGGCAGTTGGGTGTGACTAAAGGGAGGCCCAAAAGGCTTTCCTTGAGCAATATCCCACATGATATATGCCTAGGTGTGTTAAGCACCTTAAATGGAGCTAGAATCCCTTAATCCATTGACCATTGTTTGTTTTCAGGGATGGTCACCCCACTAAATGGGTGCCCTTGCACCCGTTGAGGGTGCATCTAGCTTTATACAATGTGGTTTGACCCTTCTATGACCCCCTACCTATTTGGTTATCTCTATGTTTCGCATTGTACTTTGTTGTCATGTTGACGGTGTACCTTGCTTGGTGTTGTCCAATTACCACCAAGATGGTAGGGTCTATTGTGTTGTTGGACATTGGATTATGGTCATAGATTTGTTTATAAAAGCCCATTTTTTTTAATCAAATAAATTATTGAAATGATGTTCCCCTTTTGCCTTTAATTAATTAATGAAAGGTTATTTTAATTTAGTTAATAAATAGGTTTCTATATGAGACCTTAATTAATTAAAGTACGGGCCTTTAATTGATTAAGGATATTACTCTTAAGTATGTAATTATCTAAAAGTGTGATCTACTTGTATGGGTACTTTAATTAATTAAGGGTATGAGACCTTAATTGATTAAATAAATGGTTTTTGTAAGTATTTTATTAGTTAAGGGTATGTGACCTTAATTGATTAAAGAAATGGTTTTGTAAGTATTTGATTAGTTAAGGGTATGGGACCTTAATTGATTAAAGAAATGGGTTTTGTAAGTATTTTATTAGTTAAGGGTATGGGACCTTAATTGATTAAAGAAAATGTTTTGTAAGTATTTAATTAGTTAAGGGTAAGGGGCCTTAATTTATTAAATAAATAGCTTTGTAAGTATTTGATTATTTAAAGGTATGGGACCTTAATTGATTAAAGAAATGGATTTTGTAAGTGTTTGATTAGTTAAGGGTATGGGACCTTAATTTATTAAAGAAATGATTTTGTATGATGAAAAGCATGAACCTTTGATTGATTAAAGGAAGGCTTGTGAATTACTCCATGTTGATAAGATGAATCTCCTTTTTTTAATGAGATAAATAATGGATGCATGGGAATTCCTCTATTGTTGAGTGAATTATTCATGAATAGATGTATTGAATAATTTGTATAGTTGCAATTTGGCATCCAAATTATAAAAGCACCTATTTCACAAGTTATTTAGTAGATGCATTTAGAGCATGCTTCAAAAGATCCATGAATTTTCCTGATCCCTTACCACCATCAATTGAGCAATGGAAAAGCGATAAGAACCAAGGAGAACACTTAGATCTGAAACATTAACCTTGATATATTTTGTAATGAAAACTTGGTATGGAAAACATATTATGGAGTAAACTCTAGTTTAGCAACCTCCTAATTGGATAATGTTGTAATAACTTACTCTTTTAAAGTATGCAATATTTACCATACTTGGGTTATGTAATGATTTAAAGTATGAATGAAATATGTATCTCTTATTTGTTATTTAAAAATTATTTTTGATGTTGTAGTTTCATAAACAATTCTATTTTGTTAGATTTTTTAGTTAGATAATTATGTCTTATTTAAGTACCTTCTTTGATGTTTTTGTAAATATTATTCCATGCTTAAATTAAGTTGATAGAATTAATCATACCCTTTAAGGAAAGAAATATTTGAAGATCCTAATGATTAAATATAGTATATATGATTAAATTTTTTATCTAAAGTTGATTATGCTAATATGTTATAATAGTAAAAGGAACCTGTTGGTCACAAATTTGCCTAAGTACAAGATTTCATCACTTGTGCTCCCTAGACTCGGCCAACATTGAAATGCCGAGAGAAAGAGAAGTCTCTCGGTCCAATCTCCAGAGAGGTTTGGCTTCCAAACTAATATAAACTAGTTTCAAGATTAGAGATGCAGGAAAGAAATGGGAAAATACAAAAAGAAATGGAAAAATGCAGAAAGAAATGGGAAATAATGGAAAGGGATGTAAATATAGCCGAAGCCGATCGTTGATGGGGAGAACAACCTCGAACAACAATAACCTCAACTAGATCCTAAAGCTAAGCAACAACTGACTCTTAGAATATGTATACAGAAATTGGATCATGCATTAGCTGTGAGTTCACTTCCAATTGTACCCCAAATGCTCAAATGCAAATACAGCCAAATTCAAAATAGCAGAATTTAACTTATATTAACACTGGACTAATAGAAGTGACTCAGATAGAAAGCAAAACATGCACAACAATTTAGATCACCAACTCCAGAAGACACTAAGAATGGAAGCAAATGCATCTAGGACTTCTATTTCAATTTCTGCAACAAGATCCTCCTCCCTTTGCTTAAGCTTTTACGTTGGTATTTATAGAGGCCTTACCTCTTCCTTTCGCATTACAGAATTCAATACATGAAACTATTTTGAAGAAACGATCCCCTTAATCTGCCTCGAAGAAATGACAGTCCCTGTTTTTAATGGATTACAATTGAAAATAAATAGAAACAAGGGACCATATTTCTTAATTAAATGATTGTTATCAAGGGAAGCTGGAAGTTGTTAAGAGATCACGAACAAGAGCTTTTAATACTGGAGGTGTATTTAATTCTGGTGGCTTCAAAAACTGCTTCATGTTCTTCCATCTTGCGCACATCGGTAATCAGCAACATTTAATCTTGAAGCTTCTTTGACCATGATCTAAAAATCAGTTGTAGAGCTTTTACTTGCATTACTTTGTTTGATCCTTATCTTCTTTGCATGTTCTCCTATGCAATTCTGAAGTAAAATGCAAAGAGAACTGTATCAGGCCTTTGTTATTGCTTCAGTCGCAAAAATGTGACAGGTCACGAAAATGTGACGTGTCACAAAATTGTGACACTTTTACCTTGCTGCCTTCTCTTTCTACCACCAGTCATGAAAATGCGACATATCACAAAATTGTGACATCTTCTTTTGTTTAGCTTCGTCTTCCATGATACATCATGAAATCATGACGCTCTCCTCTGTCTGGCTTTTTCTGCTGCTCCTTATCATGAAAATGAAACATGTCATGAAATCACTGACATTTTCCTTTGCCTTGTACGGTTCAGATTTCATTCCATGAAAACGTGACAGGTCACAAAAATGTGACATGTCATGAAATCATGATGTTTTTTTCATTTGGCTCTTTCATCTTCAACAAGTCGTGAAATCGCGACATGTTTCTCCATTTGGCTTTATCTCCACAATATGTCGTGAAATCACGACATTTTTTGTCTTCTTTTACTTTGATGCTTTTAGGCCGTGAAAGTTTGACATGTCATGAAATCGTGACATTTCGTACCATCTGGCTGCCTCCTTGCTTCCTCATCGTGAAAACATGACATGTCACAAAATCATGACATTTCTCTATGCTTTTCCCTTCCTGTCTAACATGTCATGAAATTGCGACAATTTCTTGCCTTCTCTATCGTTGCTGCTTCCTGTTGCGATATCATGACAAGTTCCTCTTGCTTGGCTTCATTTCCAAAAATGTCGTGATATCGTGACATCTTTCCATGCCTTGTGTTTATCTTTCAATCCCTTCACGATAATGTGACATGTCACGATATCGCGCCAATCCATACAATTAGCTCCTTTTTCGCTTTCTTGTTGCGATATCATGACATTTCCATTGACATTGCCTTTTGCTGCTTTATGTCGTGATATCATGACATTTTCTATCACTCTGCTCTGTGGCCATCGTAAGTCATGAAAACACATGTCGTGATATCGCGACAACTTTTCAATTTTCACTTTCTCATCGCAACAAGTCGCAAAACTCTAACATATCGCGATATCATGACAGTTTGGCCTCTTTGCTTTCGTTGACTGTTTTGATCATGAAAACGTGACAGGTCATGAAAATACGACATGTCATGATATCGTGACGTTTTTCATACTTAGCTAATTTCTGCATTTGATGTCACAAAACTGCAACAAGTCACGATATCACGACAGTTACAGTTACTTTGCTCTAATACAAAACTTATAGATATTTTTACATTTTCCCTTTCAAAGTGCATGGAGGGACAAACAGAAGAATTAGTATCTCTACAATTTGTGCATTTTTTTACATTAATAGTAACAACAAAAATAATGTGGCAAAAATTGCAACATTCTTGGCGGCTCGCGGGGTATACAGTTCTGTTGTATGCACAAACCTCAGGCCTTTATCCATTGGGCAACAAAGTCAAGAAATTGGAGGATCAGAAAGAACTAGTGTTGGTTGATGCTAGACGCATTTGCAGGCTATTGCAACAAGCTCTTGCTGGTACTCGGCTCTCAAAACAGGACCTTCAACAAAAATTTGTGGAAGAACAGAACTTCCTTTATTTCTTTAGAACTACTACACTTTGCCTAGCTCGGATGAGCTAGGTAATCACCAGGTGCTATGCAAGGATATCCATGGCAGTAGTGAAAAGCACCTGAGTTGCAAAAATGGAAATGAATGGAATGGATGACCGAAAGATGTGCAGGCCATGGAACGAGAATGGGGAATGATGGGATGGTGAAAGATGGAGGAGTAGAAACAGTAAATACAGCAACAGGATGCTACTGTGCTACTGGGTTTTGATGAAAATAGAGAATTAAATGAAAATAGATGGAATGGAGGAGGTGGTAGGAACTATGGAGAAGTTCTCAAAAGACAAAGAATTGGAAGAAAGGGGAAATGAAGGAAAGGGAACATTAGAAAGGGGAGTGGAAACAACGGTAGTGGCTTGATTAATTACAAAAGGAGTAGGAGAAGAAGGGAATCAAGGAAGGAAGTGGAAGAATAAGTAAAGGAAAGCCACTATCTGCTAGGAAGGAAAAGAAAAGAAAAAGAAATAAACATACCTGCAGGCTCACATGCAAAAGGAGCCAAAGTTAACGAATTTTTTTTTCTTTTTTCTCTTTTTTTTTCTTTTTTTTATATATGTACAAGGTAACCCCTGAATTAGCTGTGAACTCTCGGAAGAGACACGTACCCAAACATGGCTCTATGATATCCTGGATCCCAAACCTTGGACAGACACTCAATGGTCTCCTAATTGATAATCTGCTCGGAGTCACCAAGGATTTACAACTGTCGCGTTCCAAGTGTATCAGTTGTCTTGAAACCTAAGAATAAAGCCTCATCCTTTGCAGTATTATATGTGTAGCTCCAGGTCAACTGATATGAATAGGATTGTTGAATTCCATAAGGTAACATTAGAACAGTCCCAGTGCCAGTGCCATTTCTGCATTGTGCTCCATCGAAATACAACTTCCATAATTGATCGGGCATAGAGTCTTGACCAACTTGATCAAGAGGCAGTTTTACTTCAACCTCTTCAGGATTTGTAATGGAGTAACAACCAATATAAGTTTTCACCATGGCATTAAAATCGATCATTGAAAACTCATCCTCCAAGCAAAGTTCATCCAGGACTTCACCCATCAAATCAGGATCTTCCAATTCCTCAGTTATCATATTGATAGAATGTTTAGATATTTCTTCTTCTTCCATATTCCCTACATGAAAAGTAGAAGGATTCTTATTGTAGATATGAATTCTTATTCCTTTGAAAGGAATCTCCAAGTGAGAATAATCTAGAGAAATATAGCCTCCCAGCTTGGAAGTGAATTCTCTTGACAAACACATACTGAAATATGGTTCCAAATCAACCACAACTATCTCCTGAATTACTGTAATCTGAGGCATACTATGTAGAGCAATAGGAATATCCTTGATTACACTCACTATTTTCATAGGGGTCCCATCCAACTGCAAGAAACCAGGGCTACTTCTTGTATACTCCATACCCATGGCTTCACAAATTGCCTTTGGCATGATAGTTGTCGTAGCACCAGAATCAATCATGTAGTTGTGCACAATCCAACCCTCCATCCTGAGTGACAAATAAAATGGAGGTGGTCTATTCTTTCCAGTGGCTGAAGTGGTCAGAGTTTGAGCAAAAATCATCTGGGTAGGGTTCTTCTCATTATATTTCATAGACTTCAATGATTCTTATAACTGATCAACTTGCCCAGGTAATTGTAATGCATCATAGAGACTAACCTTGACTGGAATCTTCTTCAATTATTCAACAATATTGTATGCAGATGCACCAGACTCCATTTTTTTAATAATATCTTCATATTTGCTCCGATATTGCTGAGTGGCTTCTACCCTCAGTCTCTTAGTCAAATATGGGTACTTGAGTTTTTCTCTAGACCGTTCCTCTGTTTGAGCTCTTGCCTGCGAAGCTAAGGCTTTTTCTTGCAATTTTTACTTTGCTCATGGTGGCAAAAGATATTTTAATAGAACAGGTGAATCTGGCTTTGGTACTGAAATAGGAGCTTTCACTTGTACTTGTCTTCTTTCATTTTGCATCTTTGGATCAGCCGGTACCCTTAATGGTTCCATCTCTGCTGGATCTACAGTGACTGGATTATTCCTAGTTATCATGAGAACTGAGACTTGTTCTTCATATGGAACCATAAAATTATGATCTACCTCAGTAATCATATTAACTTGTCCTTCAGAAGAGCTTGTAGCAAATGTTTGTACATAGTTCAAATGAACCATAAAAGTCTCCTCACCGTGCAGATCATTACATGTAGAGCATCAATATGTTCTTTCTGCAAGGCCAACCTCCTCATTTGTCAACATAGTCGAGTTCTTTTCTGGAACTTTGCTTGTTGATGCCGCTTGTTCTCTAGTGATTGGTAGAGGTTGAAATCTCTTGGGTTGGAAATCTCTCTCGGCATGCTTTCTTTCAATGATTGTAATTTTATTTCCCATCGCTCTTATAGCTGAATTAGCAGATTGTACCTCTTGTAACAGGATTGTGAAGGGATCAAGATTTGAGGGTGTAGGAGGTATCGATAGAGGTAGAGGTGTTGACGGTGCAGGTAATGCTAGGAATGAAATAGGAGCTAGTAATCATGGAATGCTTGATGCAGGAAATTGTGGAACAGTTGGAGTAGGGAGTTGGGGAACTGGAATGGGTGCAATCTAAGGTGCACTTGAGCTCCATGATGGAATAGGATACATGGGAGGCATAGGCTATGAAAATGAACCAAAATACAAATGCTTAGGAATATCAGGTAAGATAGGCATTATTACCTTTGGAGGAAGCCTACCTATGGCAATCAAGTCAGCTTCCATCTTTTGTGCTTGTTCAAACAGCTCTAGAAATGTAGTCACGTTGGACTACCAGACAGCCAAGCCGATGTCTGTGTTGAAATCTCTGAGATAATAGAATATAGCTATCTCATGAGTGGTCTGAAGACCATCAGGAATTCTCTGCTATATTCTAGTAAATCTGACATTGAATTCGACTATCTCCTCCTGTGGGTGCCTTTAAATAACATGAAATTGATGCAACAAGGAGTATGGATCAGCTTGTTCATGAAAGTTTTTAACTAACAATTCTCCTAATTCATCCCATGATGCAATAGTGCTTGGTTGCAATGATCGGTACCAATACAACAATTTACCTCTTAATGACAAAACCAATAATTTTATCATTACATCTTCGTCCGTTATGTCATGGATGGCCGCCAAAGAGGCTACATCATTAATATGCTAATAAGTAGTTTTACCAGTACCATCATAGGTCAGCAAAGCTTTCAAAGCAGGTTGAGGGACTGTATTTTGTGCCTATAAATTCAAGGCTCCCGAACTATTCCATGTTGAGATCTTCCTTGGTGGAGGATGCTGGGCCATTTGAACTACTGGATATAGATGTAGCAAGCTCGTAGCAGTACTGGGAGGAGTCAAAGATGGCACAAACTGACCTACCACCTATGAAGAAATAACAAATGATGGGTTCACAGGAATTACCAATATTGAGTGCTCCCTCCAGTTCTAAACATCAATATCAAAGAATTCGACTGGATCTTATGATTCTTTGGCACTTGATCTCGTGATCATGAAGCAAATATTTTCACCAGATTCATGATTAGAAATTTCTAGGTACTATACAGTCACCTTCAACAGAGTCACCAGATGAACTTACAATCTCCACTTTGAGGTTAAGACAGTTCATCAAAATCTTGATTCCTCTGGGTGTCAAAATATGGGACTTGTGAGTCCCACCGATTATGGATATTTCTGAGATAGAAATAGTTTGTCCCATCAGGTGTGCCAAAAACGTTGGTCACAAATCTGCCTAAGTACAAGATTTCATCACTTATGCACCCTAGAATCGGCCAACATTGAAAGGCCGAGAGAAAGAGAAGTCTCCCGGGCCAATCTCTAGAGAGGGCTAGCTCCCAAACTAATCTAAACTGGTTTCAAGATTAGAGATGCAGGAAAGAAATGGGAAAATGTGGAAAGAAATGGGAAAATGCAAAAAGAAATGGGAAATAATGGAAAGGGATGTAAATATGGCCGAAGCTGATCGTTGATGGGGAGAACAGCCTCGAAAAACAATAACCTCAACTAGATCCTAAAGCTAAGCAGCAACTGACTCTTAGAATACGTATACAAAAATTGGATCACGCATTAGCCATGAGTTTGCTTCCAATTGTACCCCAAATGCTCAAATGCAAATATAGCCAAATTCAGAACAACTGAATTTAAATTATATTAACACTGGGCTAACAGAAGTGAATCAGATAGAAAGCAAAACATGCACAACAATTTAGATCACCAACTCCAGAAGACACTAAGAATGGAAGCAAATGCATCTAGGACTTCTATTTCAATTTTTGCAACAAGATCCTCCTCCCTTTGCTTAATATTTTACATTGGTATTTATAGAGGCCTTCCCTCTTTCTTTTGCATTATAGCATTTAATACATGAAATATATTTTGAAGAAACAATCCCCTTAATATGCCTCGGAGAAATGACAGTCCCTATTTTTAATGGATTACAACTGAAAATAAATAGAAACAAGGGACCATATTTCTTCATTAAATGACCGTTATCAAGGGAAGCTGGAAGTTGTTAAGAGATCACGAACAAGAGCTTTTAAACTAGAGGCATATTTAATTCTGGTGGCTTTGAAAACTGCTTCATGTTCTTCCATATTGCGCACATCGATAATCAGCAACATTTAATCTTGAAGCTTCTTCGACCATGATATAAAAATTAGTTGTAGAGATTTTACTTGCATTACTTCATTTGATCCTTATCTTATCTGCACGTTCTCCTATGCAATTTTGAAGGAAAATGCAAAGAGAACTATATCGGGACTTTGTTATTGCTTCAGTCGTAAAAAATGTGATAGGTCACGAAAATGCGACATGTCACGAAATCATGACACTTTTACCTTGCTACCTTCTCTTTCTGCCACCAGTCGTGAAAATGCGACATGTCATGAAATCATGACATCTTATTTTTTTTAGCTTCGTCTTCCATGATACGTCATGAAATCGTGACACTCTCCTCTGTCTGGCTTTGTCTGCTGCTCCTTATCATGAAAATGAAACATGTCGCAAAATCGTAACATTTTCCTTTGCCTTGTATGGTTCAGCTTTCATTCCACAAAAATGCGACAGGTCATGAAAATGTGACATGTCGTGAAATCGTGACATTTTTTTCATTTGGCTCTTTCATCTTCAATAAGTCACGAAATCGCAACATGTTTCTCCATTTGACTTTATCTCCACAAGATGTCGCAAAATCGTGAAATTTTCTATCTTCTTTTACTTTGATGCCTTTAGGCCGTGAAATTTTGACATGTCATGAAATCATGACATTCCATACCATCTGGATGCCTCCTTACTTCCTCACAAAAATGCAACATGTCATGAAATCATGACATTTCTCTATGCTTTGCCCTTCCTATCCAACATGTCATGAAATCATGACAATTTCTTGCCTTCTCTGTCGTTGCCACTTCCTGTCGCGATATCGTGACAAGTTCCTCTTGCTTGGCTTCATTTCCAAAAATGTCACAATATCGTGACATCTTTCCCCGCCTTGTGTTTATCTTTCAACCCCTCCGCGATAACGTGACATATTGCGATATCGCGCTAGTCCGTATGATTAGCTCCTTTCTCACTTTTCTGTCGCGATATCGTGACATTTTTCATTGAAATTTCCCTTTGCTGCTTTATGTTGCGATATCATGACATTTTCTATCACTCTGCTCTGTGGCCACTGCAAGTCGCAAAAATGAGACATGTCGCGAAAACGCAACATGTCGTGATATCGCGACAACTTTTCAATTTTCACTTTCTCACCGCAACAAGTCATGAAACTCTAACATGTCGTGATATTGCAATAGTTTGGCCTCTTTGCTTCCATTGACTGTTTTGACCGTGAAAATGCGACATGTCGCGATATCGCAACATTTTTCATACTTAGCTGATTTTTGCATTTGACGTCGCAAAACTGCAACAGGTCATGATATCACGACAGTTACAGTTACTTTGCTCTAATACAAAATTTATAGAGATTTTTACATTTTCCCTTTCAAAGTGCATGGAGGGACAAACAGAAGAATTAGTATCTCTACAATTTGTGCATTCTTTTACATTAACAGTAACAACAAAAACAATGTGGCAAAAATGCCAACAGAACCTAAGGTATTATAAGGTTCCTT
The DNA here is from genome assembly GCA_028583015.1 of Wollemia nobilis. Lineage (NCBI taxonomy): Eukaryota > Viridiplantae > Streptophyta > Pinopsida > Araucariales > Araucariaceae > Wollemia > Wollemia nobilis. The sequence goes on along the minus strand of JAQPPZ010012728.1, from coordinate 21,234 downwards.
AGAGAAAATATTAAAGTAATCTTAATGTTCAAGGAACCTTATTAGAGTAAACTAGATTAATGCATGGAAATATTAAGTAGTTTAAGATATATGAACTTGGGTATCATTGGGAGTGAGGGATGGAATAAGTTAACTCATCATGGAGATGAGAATGATAGCTTATTTACACTATGCTTAGTACACCTACATATATGGACTTATGTATGGTGTATTCATGGGCATACCCTTTTGACTAACAAAAATGGATAGGTTAACTCATTTGAGGAATGAGATTGTTAGCTTATTGCAATATGCGTAGTCACCTACATAGATAGACTTGTGTATGGTGTAGGGATGGGCTTATCCTTTAATAGAATAAATAAAGGGATAAATTAATTCATCATGGAGATGAGATATATAACTTAAAATATTGGATTAGTTTATTGACAACTTTGTAGAATGCCATATACAAGATAGGGATATGTAGACCACCATTGAATTTATATTTGTAAAAAAACACTTTTTACCTTAATTAGTTTAGCCAATTGTTTTTTTTTGGTCTTTACAATCCAAGATTAAAATATTAAGATAATACACACACATTTAACACATCACATATCCTAGGAAACCCTTACTAAAAAAATCTAGCCTTAAAATATACCCTTTTCATTTCATAACTTTAGATGTATCCAACATCTATACAAAGAAATCCTATAATTCCCTTTGATACATCAATACCAATATAGTTCTCTAAATAGTTCTCTAAATTTATATCATATATCAATGAGGGAATCCCATAATTCCCTTGAATGAATTCCACATTTGTTCTTATTTCTCCAAAACCTCATCATCAAAATAAATACATAAGAATCCCATGAATCTTATGTCCTCACTACATGAATAGTTCATTTTATTCATTCTAAAAATCAATGAGGAAACCCCATAATTCCCTCAAATGAATTTCACATTCATCATTATTTTACAAAGCATCTATACAAACACATAAGAATCCCATAATTCTTATGTCCCCAAAACATGATTTGTCCCTTCCATTCATATTCCCATAATTTGACTGAATGAATTCCACATTCATTCTTCTTTTTCAAATGAAATACATTATCCACTAACATATTTCTATCAAATGAAATATATTATCCACTAACATATTTCTAACTCTTTTTACCAAATGAAATACATTGTCCACTAACATATTTCTCACAAATGAAATATATTATACACTAATAGATTTCTTAATAAAAGAAATATATTATCCACTAATATTTTCCTCTTTTCCAAATAAGATATTTTATCCACTAATATGTTTTGAATTTTTTCAATCCCAAAGGAAAATACACCATCTGCTAGTATAACTCAAATTCATTTAATTCACAAGAAATTCATTATCCAAATAAAATATATTATCCACTAATATTTTCAACTCATTTAATCCAAATAAAATACATTATCCACTAATGTATTTCTAACTTATTTAACCCAAAATAAATACACTTTTAACCACTCTTAAAGGAATAATCAAGGTCTATAATCCATCCCTTTAAATTAATCCATAAATAACCTTTCATTTAATCAAGGTTTAAAACCAATGGATATCCTTTCATTTAATCAATAAATAACCTTCCATTTAATCAGGGTTTAAAATCAATATATAACCTTTCATTTAATTACAAAATACTATAAACCTAAGTTATAATAAATTTTTTTCCACAAAATTGATTCCAAGTTAACATTTAGTTTCTCCACAAAATTGATTCTCAAAAAATCACTCAATTTCTCCACAAAATTGATCCCAAATAAACACTCAATTTCTCCACAAAATTGATCCCAAAAAAATGCTCAACTTCTCCACAAAATTGATCCAAACAATTACTCAATTTCTCCATGAAATTGATCCCAATTCCATCCAATTCCTCCATGAATTGGACCTATATATTATCTTTATATACAACATGTAATGGGAGATAGCAATCACAATATGCATAATAATATGAAATAAAGTAAATCTGTGAGATGACTAAAAATATAATATAAATAGAAATTATGGAGATGTTTACAAAAGTAGTTATGGAGGAAATTAACACTCCATGAATATAGCTACAACTCAAGAATGGGCATTGAGCATATTACACTCCATCACAATATATCACACTACTACATCATATCACACTGGTCTACACTAATTTCTACTACTCTATACTACTTCCTACTGCTCTATCTTTCTCTATGTCTATGGCCCTTTATATAGAAAATAGGCTCCTTGGCCAACAATCTACCTAGATGTGCAAGGGGCAACTTGCACTTTGACACTTGTGCATTTATTACATTGCATGAAGTAACTAGATAACTCCCCCCTAAAGTAATCTAATGTCCTAAGTATGTACCAAGAAAGGTACATTTACATGATCCAAATGATGTAATATAGTTTATTTCTAACACCCCCATGTATTACATTATTTGGATATTTGAATACTTTAGTCTTCAATGTGGATCTTTTTCCAGTCCTTGAAAATATGAATCTTCTTCTCTATTTTCTGCAACCTGTTCAAGCAAGTGAGTAGTATCTTCATAATATGTCATTCTTATTGAGAGAGCGTTGATTTCAAAATAATTTTTTGATTCTTCCAATTCTTCAATTTCTTCTATCCTCTAAGCTAGATGTCATTTTTTATTTCTTTTTTGATACTCCAAATGAGGATAATTGATTGGACACTGAAATTGTTGTTGACGAGGATTTTGATATTGTTGTGCCTAAAATTGATTCCCATTGTTCATCTAATTTCCTTGATTTTGATTTTTGGGATTGAACCTGTAGTATTTGGTGCTATGGCCTTTTCTCTTGCATATCTGACAATACTTGTTGTACCATGCTTTCCATAATTTTGATGAAGTAGCAATGTTTCTCTATGGATTTTCTTTAGATGATAATGCATTGTTAGATATTTCACCTTTAATTGTATTTTCCACTTCATATTCCTATAGAATATTGATTAATTCATCAAAATAAGTATCTTTACTTAGAACTTGTAAAGATGTTACCAATTGTTTATAGATGTCTGGAAGTGCTCTCATAGTTATTTGAGTAAGAAGTTCATCTTTGATTGTTTCTCCTAAGGTAAATAATTTCCCTTTGATATTTGCTACCTTCCTTAGGAATAGTTCTATGCTTTATTCATTATTCATTTTTAATGAATGAATTTGAGTCTAAATATGGAGAATGGTAGCCTTATTATTTCCTTCAAATATTTTCGCTAGGCATGTCCATGCATCTGAAGATGTTTTTTTTGAATTGATATAGGGGTGTATTAGTTTTGTGATTGCAAAGTTTATTATCATTAGTGCCTTTGAATCATTTTATATGAAATTTTGGATTTCAATATCATCTGTGGTAGGTATTTGTGTTTTCCCTTTGATGATATCCCACAATTTTTCATATACCAAGATAGCTTTCACTTTATTCTTCCAAGAAAAATAATTAGGACCCTTGAGTAATTGAGATTCTGCTAGGAAGAATTTATTTGAAGCCATTTGAAAACCCTAATGTCAATCCTTAGATTTTGTAGAATTCCTTATGACTCCCTAGTATGCTATGGATAATATATAGTGCTTTTGTAGAAATATAGTTCAATATTTGATTGATTTTGTAAAGTTTTGTAGAATATCAAAATCAATTCCTATTATCCCTTATTGCTCCTATTGAACTAAGAAATGTTCCCAAATTTTAAAGAGGTTATAATTTTGGATTTTTGTTTTCTTTTGAAAGGATTGAGACAATAATATTATGAATATCCAACCTATGAAGAAACTCTATTTATAAATAACCCTTTGGGAATTAGGTTAAGTGTATCTAATTTTCCAATTAATTGATTTTATGTAGTAGACCTTATGACTCCCTAATCTTTGGATAAATTAGATCACAATAATATTTGCAAATATTCAATATTTATCCATGTAGAAAACCTTATTACTCCTAGGTTTTATATTGCAAATATTTGATTCATTTGATAAAATATTTCCCTTGATGTATGGCTTTCAATGTAAATAAATTCCTTTGATTTAAACCTTATAACTCCAAGGAAATAAAGCACATATAAATGGAAATAATTTTACCTTTCTCCAAGCAATGTTAAATGTATATTTTAGAGAAGCTTGGACTGTATAATTTATGTAGACATCGTGGATTCTATGACTGTATCCTCCAATGGAAGTGCTTTGAGTTTAATTAATTGTAATTATGATGTCTTCTAGTCTCTTCTCTTGACTTTGGTTGCCTTGAGCATTAAAGGCTCTAACACCTTCTTAACATGCTGCAAATCAACCCTTTTTTCTCAAATGGTAAGATAGTAAATTTGACAACGAAGACTACTTTTTGAATTTGGTCATTGAAAACCTTAAAATGGAGAAGATTCTTATCTGATGTGCCAAGTGGCATGACCATTTCCATTCGAGTGATTGAGGAGAGTTTGGTGTCAATGAAATGTTTGTCTATCTTCTTGTAATGTAAGAATGTTATGTTATTTAGAAAAATGCTTAGTATTCTTCTTTGACAAGTGTATACCATACACTCAATGCACCAACCTATTTGTGTAACTCATCCTTGAATATGAGTGCTCTCTTTATTTGAGCGTTAGAATTTTCCTATAGTCATAAATTTCACTTTCTTCTCTACATGGACGTAGTCTCTATTGATAGTTTGAACAGACCCTTTGAGACATTTTTAGCTTTATAAATCCCCACTTTTGCTTTTAGACACTTGCATAGATTACTACTAGGATATAGAGCAATAGTATGGAGGCCTTGAGCACCACTTTCAATGAGTTTATATGGAGTAAAACTCCAATGGTGCTTCAAATTTTCTTTTGCATTATATTTATTTTTCATCCTGCTTACGTAGATGATATTACTCATTGAATTACGTTGTTTCTCCCTTGCTCTTGTATGTGTATCTTGTAGTTTTAGCCATCTAGGATGTGAGGATTATGAGCCCTTCGAATGGTTGCTAGCATACGATCGCTTCTATCTAGTTTTTATATCAAGTGTAGTACCTTTGAGGCACCTTGAAATCTACCTTCTCTCCCTGTATAACTAGATTATAAATAGTACAATATAATGTAAAATAGTTTTAATACAAGATGACCTTGTTGCACCTTCTTTTGCACTCCTCTTTGTAAATCTGAATTTTTGGTTTTTGAGGTAGAATATTGAGTGCAATATAGGGGTTTTGAGGTTGTCTCTTGATTAGACACCTTCCCCTATTTTCTTGGATATTTTATAAATGAATCCAAGCTTGTAACCACATGATAGAAGCTATTTTTTTGCACTATTTATTGTACTTTGAACTTGAGACTCACCAAGTCTCGTTTGAGGCTTCTTTTTATGCTCTTATTATGGTTACTTTCTTCTCCAATTCTTGGAGGATTGATCTCATTTTGTGGCTTCATTAGGCCACTTCAAAGTTGCTGATCTCAATGCATTAATAGTTTCTTTAGGCACTTTTACAAATATATGATACATAGTTTTTTTTTTTTTGAATTTACATGGTGGAATCGGTAGTCGCCACGAATCTGGGTAGGCTGTCCGGCTTTTATGGCTACCATAGTATTCTATGATGTCCACCCTAGAAGCCACCACATAGATCTTCATACAGTCTGCTCCCTATAACCACCATGCCACAATCATTTTAAACCTTTTACGCCATTGAAAGCACCAAGAAAGGGACAAGCATTTAGTCCGACGAGGCCCGATATTTTAACCTTGGACCTCCACCCCCTTATGGGGTTTGGATGAACCAATTGTTCTACACCTCAGACATTATATGATAGGTAGTTGATAGATAGTTTGAGATTCTAAAATCTAATCAACTCCTAAAGTGCAAATGAACCTTAAATAATCCTTTATTTTTGCACATTTTAAGACTCTTAATTCAAATCTCCTTTTTGAAAATTTACTCCAATAAAGGTGCTTAAACAAATCTGATAAGTAATCCACTTAATGAATTTACTTGCACCAATAGTTGCTTACCTTTTTTTGAAATATATTTTCACCACTTCTATAGAGGATGTAGATCTTGGTGTCTAAGATCACCAAGTTGTTGTCTTGAGTAATATTTTCCAGCTCTCTATAGGCTACCTTGAACAACTTCGTCTTCACCAAAATATGGTCTCCAACTCTCTTTCATGAGCCTATGATTTTTGTGGCTTGTTCTCCTCTTGTAGTATCCTCATTTTATTGTAGATTAGAAGAGATATTTTATTCTAAAGTGGTGTCTTCTTGCTATGAAAGGTAATCTCCAAATATCCTAGATTTTGTAGGCTTCTTCAGTCTGAATCTTCCTTCAATCTTGTAAAATTTTGAATTCAAATAGTATCCTCTTCTCAATATTCTAAATGTCTTGAGGTCTTCTGAGATTTGTCACTCCTTGCCAAATTCTTCTTCTTGGGCTTGTTGTCGAATGGTAATAATTGTCCCAAATATTTTGCTATCTCTAATAGTAAATTTCTCTAATGAGTTCTCCTTGGAACTCCTTTGATGATTTCTTTAGTAAGGATCTCCAAGCCTTTTACTGGATTCTCATAGAGACCTCTCCAATACCTTGTAGCTTATTCTGGTCTTATTTGAGACATTATATTCAACCTTCTACTTTTGGAAGTGTTGGTGGTGAGATCTTCTCCTGGATATCTGATTCTACTATGTCTCTGTATTCGAGTAGGACTCTCCTAGTCCTTCTTCATCAATGAGATCTTCTCCCGGTCTCTTTTTATTTAGGTGCTATATTGATTCTAAACAATATAATCTTCCTAACCTTTTTGCAGGAAGCTTTCCCAACTCATTGAATCTCCTTGTTCCTACAACAAAGTATTAATATTGAAATATACTTCTAAATTATATACTCGCTTCTGGAGTCTTATTTAGGATCAAGGCTTCTGTGGCGTTTTATTCAAGGCTTATGTGGCATTTTCTTAAGTACCAATGCTTTTGTGGCCTCTTCTTTTGGATCAAGGCTTCTATGGACTTTTATTCTGGATCAAGAATTCTATGGCCTTTTCTTCTTGTGAATTTTCCAATCTAGTAATGGATATTTCCTATCTCCAAACTTCACCACAATTCTTCTCCAAAAGTATCTTCTGTAGTATTTTCTATTGCAACAACTAATATATACACTATGAAGGCACTCCGACCTTTGGGTAACGAAGTTGAAACCTCCTATATTTCTATTGTAGGAGGTGTCCCAATCATTTGAGTATTAATTTCTTATAATAAAATAATCTCCAAGTTAATTTCTCCAGATATCTTAGATGAGCTTCAGTAGTTGATTCATCAAACTAGTGAATCAAGTGTTGAGTCCTAGTATTCACAAGTTTTCCCTTGAAACTCTATGGAAAGACTCTAGCTATATGCAATCTCAGTATTTCAAAAACTAAGATTTCTTACTTGTAGATCTCCTTAATTTTACCACCTAGATTATTCTAAGAATTTTTGATAGTGACTAGTCCAATGGCACGTCAGGTTATTAAAAAATTAGAGTCAATAATAATGGTGGTTTTCCTATTGACCTATCGTGGCTCTAATACCACTATTAATTTTTGATGCAGCATGTAATGGGAGATAACAATCACAAGAAGCAGAATAAAATGAAATAAAGTAAATATGTGAGATGACTAAAAATATACTATCAATAGAAATTATGGAGATATTTACAAAAGTAACTATGGAGGAAATGTACACTCCATAAATATAGCTACAACTCAATAATGGGTATTGAGCATATTACACCCATCATAATACATCACACTACTACATCATGCCACACTGGTCTACACTACTTCCTATTGCTCTATACTACTTCCTACTACTCTATCTTACTCTATGTCTATGGCCCTTTATATAGGAAATAGGTTCCTTGGCCAAAACTCTACCTAGATGTGCAAGGGATAGCTTGTACATATACAACTTGCACTTTGATACTTGTGCATTTATTACATTACATGAAGTAACTATATAACTTCTTGAAGAACATGAGCTTATACTGAGAGGGGGGTGAATAGTATAAGACATAACTTTTTACTTTTCAATCCATATGATAACATTAGCAATATTAAAGTAGTAATAATTCCACAAAACATCATACACATGAGAGACATGATTTAAAGTGGTTCACCCAATGTGGTCTACTCCATGGAGAAAATATTCCTTATAAATTTTCTCAATAAATTCTTTTGGAAATCAATTCCCTATTACAATGTTTATGGATCTCTATCCAAAGGAGACACCAATCCCATTGCTTTAATTTATGGATCTTTGTCCACAGGAGAACTATTTCTCCTCTACTCTGGTTGGTGCTCTTCTATAAGACTTCTACCTCCACTACACTGGCTTGTGGATCTCTCTCCATAAAAGACCTCTGTCCTCACTTAGAAGACTTGTGTCCTCACTACCTTAGCTAATGGATATCTATCCACTGGATACTATTATCCTTTGCTCTATCACCTCCAAATATTGCTCTAAACTCTACTCAATCTCTATCTCAATTTTACACTAAACACTATCCTTGGTCTAGCACAAACCTACTCATAAATCTATCTCTAGTTTGGCACAAATCTGTCCTCAAATCTGTACCAAACTCTATCCTCAAATTTACCTTAAGCTTTAACACAAAGCTTAATCAATTCTATCCAAATATGCACAAAAACTCTATCCCAATTTTAGTACAAATATGCTTTCAAGTCTTCACCAAGACTTCCTCAAATCTATCTTCAAGCCTTTACCAAGACTTGCCCAAATATGCTTTCAAGCCTTTACCAGGACTCGCTCAATCTTAAAAATACTCAAACCAATATTCAAAAGTTTCATTTAATTATTCAACCAATGAAACACAACTTGCTTACAAACCCTAACCAAGTATTTCATCCTTCTTCTAACACAAAGCACAATGTCGGTCTAAAACCCTAACTCAAATAATCCTCAATATTTATCTCCAATATTCTCTAAACATTCACCAATCATGCATATAAAACTCACTCAAATATTTCCAACAATACTATCAATCAATCATTTTCACTCCACCTTATATTCCACAACATTCAATCCAACAATACTTCATTTGAAACATGATATGCTCATACCTATTGTTTTTATGGAGATATATCTTCAAAACCTGTTTTACTCACAACCAAATCCTTTTGCCAATTCTAGGCTAGATAGCGACAGTCTATCTCAAAATCTCCACAAGAATATTTTACCTCAACAAATATTTCACCACACAAGAAATACAATAAAATGTCAAGACACAAATACACCTTATTACTCCTTCCTTAAAAATAACTCCAATCAATAGATCATTCACTCACTCAATCAAAATGACAATATCCATATAGCTCCTTTTAACTCCAACTCAACATAGAATATTTTAGTCCAAATTTCAACCTTCCAAATACTTTAATATTCTAACTCAAAATAAATTTCAAAATACAATAATAAAGTCCTTTGAATATACCTTATAATCTCCAATTCTTAACCCAACATACATATCAAATTACACTAATAAAATTCCTTGCACACAACTTATAATATCCAATTCTTAATCCAACATATAGCAAAAATAAAAAATTTGATCATACCTTAGCCACTTTAAACAAACAAAAATTTGCATGCCTCAAAATACTAACATGCAGTCCATGTGAATCAAACTCGCGTTCACCACCTTCCTAGTGTCTTAGCCATGGATATACTGCCACTTGGGTTGCACACCCACATGAACACTAATATGCACTTGCTGCCCTTTGTATCCTCCACAAGAACCAGAATTATTTGAAACAAAAAACACTTCCCTCTACTGCCACTAGGAATTGAACATGGGACCTCTATTTCGCCAATGCCTTACATTACCAAGCCTTGCCACTAGCCCAACCACGTGGTTGGTAATTAGGATGGGAATTTTTCTCCCTTTATTCATCCACGGTCTACCTTTAGCTTTTAAAAAAAAAAAAATTCATCTTTCGTTGCTCACAAAAATCGGATCAATAATTTTTAACCTTTCAAATTTTCAATATCGGAGACTTGCCTTATGCCATTAAACCTTATGGTATAAATACCATACTCCTTCCTTGCTCGAATGTCAATGGGAAAAATATTTAAACTTAATGTTTTGCACCCAACCCTTACTTAGGGTTTTAATTAATTTATATTATAAATTAATTATAATATAAATATTATAATTAATTTACAAGTAACCTTAGGCTTTTATTTTAATACTTAATATTATAATAATAAATATTATAATATTATTTCCTTTGGGCCTAGGTATCTCCTTCCTTCAGGGTATTTAGCCAACCTTTTGACCAATCATGTGAAGCTTTAAACCAAATCTCTTGGGCTTAAAAAATAAATATTTTAACCCTCATTTTTCAATCCATTGCATTGACTTTTGACATCACTGACACTGACTCTTGACATCAATGACAACACAACTACTCAAAATTTCCAACAATCTCCCTCCTTTGTCATTGATGGCAACCCTTTTTATTTAACCATTCCTTTTTATTTTTCCAATTCTACTCCCCATGAGAAACTACTCTCCCTGACTGAATGCTCTCCCCCTAACTCAAATATCTCCCCCTTTGACATCAATGGAAAAGGGACTCCTTTGGGGCTAAATATAAGACTCTTAGCTTAGCCCCCTCCCCACCTCCTCTTCTTGAGGTGATTAATTTTGGAGTGGGAGTAGAACTACTCCCAATTTTACTCTAAGATACTCAAAAATCTCTTTTGGAAGTGGCTTAGTGAAGATATCTACAATATGCTCCTTTGTAGTAACATATTCTAGCCAGACTTGCTTATCCATCACTTGCTCTCTCAGAAAATGATATTTGATCATAATGTGCTTGTTCATGTAGTGCATCACTATATTATTTGAGATATTTATAGCACTTGTATTATCACACAGTATGGGGATAGGGTGATCATGCTCTATCTTGAAGTCCTCTAAAGTTTGCTTCATCCATAATACCTATGTATAGCAAGAAACTACTACAATATACTTTGCCTTTGTTGTGGATAATGATACTAATGTATGTTTCTTACTTAGCCAAGAGACTAAACAATCTCCAAGAAAGAATGCTCCTCCACTTGTGTTTTTCTATCATCAATGCTACCAGCCCAATCTGCATCTATATATTCTATGAGAGTGAAATTATTGCTTTTGAGGTACCAGAGCCCAAAATCCATAGTCCCTTTTAAATACCTAATAATCCTTTTTACTGCTACTACATGTGTTTCCTTTAATTTCCCTTGAAACCTTGCCACTAGTCCCACTACCTGCATTATATCTGGTCTTGTAGTTGTGACATACAATAAGTTGTCATTCATAGATCTATATATTTTTTTATTCATCATATTTAATTAACTTGCATCTTGTAACCATGGGGGTATTTACTGGTTTGCAATATTCTATCTTGCATTTCTTTAGCATCTCTTTTATATACTTGGTTTGTGAGAGAAACACACCTTTCTCTGATTGTGAAATCTGAAGTCCAAGAAAGAAGGACAACTCACCAAGAATTGACATCACAATTTCATTCTACATGCTCTTTGAAAATTTCTAACACATCTTATCATTGTTGCCTCCAAAAATGATATCATCCACATAAAAAACCATAATTAGTAAGTCATTTCCTTCATTTTTGATGTATAAGTTACTATCCACTATTCCTTTCTTGAAACCATGTTCTTGAAGGTACTTATCCAATATTGAATACCAAGCTCTAGGAGATTGCTTTAGTCCATAAAGTGCTTTCTTTAATTTGCAAATATAGTCTGGTTTGTCAGTTAGGCTGAATCCCTCAGGTTGCTCAATGTAAACCTCTTCTTCTAGGATACCATTTAAAAAGGCTAATTTAACATCCATATAATATACTTTGAAATTTTTGAAACTTGAGAAAGCTAAAAACATTATTATAGCTTCAAGTTGTGAAACTGGAGCAAACATCTCATCAAATTCAATCCCCTCAACTTGTGCATAACCTTTGCATACTAATATTGCTTTGTTTTTTACTACCTAGCCATATTCATTTAACTTGTTTCTGAAAACCCATTTAGTGCCAATCACATTCTTACCTTTCGGTCATGGGAAAATTTCCCAAGTATCACTTTTTTCTATTTGATCTAGTTCCTCATTCATTTCTTTGATTCAAAACTTATCCTCTCTTGCCTCATTGAAATCTTTGGGCTCAACTTTAGATAGCAAAGAGACATTTGCATGCTCACTTGTTCCTATTATCCTTCTCCTTGTCTGTATCTCATTTTTATTTCCAATGATTAGATCTCCTGGATTATTTTTCTACACATACTTGGATGGAGTTTTGGGTAGTAGTCTTTGTGTTTCTTCTTCTTCTTCTGATTCTTCACCTAACTCTTCTTGACAATTTTCTTCTTCTTGATACACAATTTCTCGAGCTGGTTCTCTTGATCCTATTTTCTCATCAACTATCACATTTATGCTCTCTATGATAGTATGTATCTTTTTGTTATAGCATCTATAGGCTTTGCTCTTAGTAGAATAGCCAAGAAAAATACCATCACATCTTGAGTTAAACTTACCCAAATTTTTATCTTCTCGTCTTATGTAACATTTGATTCCATAATTTTTGAAGTATTTCACAGTGGTTGGTCTTCCTTTCCAGAGCTCATATGGATTTTTATGGTGATTTAATCTTATTTGAGCTCTATTTATGATATACACTGTTGTATGTACTACCTATTTCCAAAAACCATATGAAATATTAGACTCATTTAACATGGCTCTAGCCATATTCTTAACAGTCCTATTTTTCATTTCAACTACTCCATTTTGTTGTTGAGTTCTTACTATTGAATATTCTCTTTTGATCCCATGTTGTTCACAAAATTCTATGAATTCATTTGAGGTAAATTCTCCTCCTCTATCTGATCTTAAACCCTTAATCCTTCTACCTATTTCATTTTCCACTAATTATTTAAAAGCTTTAAACTTCTCAAGAGCTTCTAAATTTTCTTTCAATAAGGCTACCCAAATCATTCTAGAATAATCATCTATAAATAATATAAAGTAAATTTCTCCTTGTAGACTCTTTGTCCTTGTAGGACCACATAGGTCAGTGTGCACTAGTTTCAATGGCTTATATGACATAAATTTTTTTGACTTGAAACTTGTTCTAGCTTGCTTCCCATGTTGGTATTATGCACAGATTATGTTTTGTGGCCTTTTTTATCTTGGGTAAATCTTTGACAGCCTGCTTATTGCTTATTTTAACTATTTTGTCAAAGTTCAAATGACCTATTCTTATATGCCACAACCAACTCTCATATCATTGTGATAGAAAGCACTTTTCTTATTTAATATCACTTAGTATGTGGAGGTTGTTTATAGTTCTATTTGCATTTGCAATAATTTTTCCAGTTTTAGACTTTTTTTGATCTCACACCTATTTGGAAGAAATGTAATCATATGTCCTTGATCACAAAGTTGTCTTACACTTAGTATATTGTGCCTCAATTCCTTGACATATAATACATTCTCTCTTTGTTTTTCCATTATCTAAACTCAAAATCCCTTTCCCACATATTTTTTCTGAATCATTATTGCCAAATTATACTGATCCTCCATCAACTTATTTGAGTACAAGAAATTTACTTTTGTCACCTATCATATGACTAGAACATCCACTATTAAGAAACCAATAATTTCCCTTATATTGTACATGAAGAGCTATTTGTACTAACATTGACATAAATTTCTCATGCTCTTTTCTCTCTTTCATAATTGTTGGAGTTGTATTCCTTTTTTTTGACTTAGGAAATGCCATTTTGAACCATTTGGCCTTGTGCCCAAAATCATTGAATTTATAACATAAGATATTATAATTCTTAAGAGGTGCAAAAGAATTGAAATGTCTATCAACATTATTTTTCACATAACCAGTGCAATGTATAGCTCTATGACCATATTTATTACATGTATAGCAATAGCCATGGAAGAGATTTTGTAAAACCTATTTGAGTGCCTTTGAAAATATGGTTGAGTGCTTCTTCTTTTGTTGTTATTGTGATTGAATCTTGTCCATGGTTCTTAATTAACCTCTTCTTTCCTGATGCATTTTCCTTCCATAGTATTAGTATGAGTCATGAGCTTATCTTTGTTTGATGTCTCTGTTTCTTGAGGGCTCGACTCCTCTTTCTATTTACTTAACTTTATATCTTGTCGTAACTTAGTCTTTTCAACTTCATTCCTTAGAGAGACAATTTTTTATTCCAATATTTCATACTCTGCTTCTCTTGCCCTTAATAGATCTATCATATCCTATTCAATTTTCTTTCCCTCTTACACCTTTATCTTGAGTTATATGAGATTCTATAGAAGTTCCATTTTTTATTCTTCATCCTCTTGAATTTGATCCTTCAAACTTGAGTTCTTCTTTCTAACCTTTTCCAAGTTCTTGAGAGTAGCAAAGAATTTCTATTTTATGTTGATCATGGCTTCTTCTTAATTTTTTGAAGTCATGTGTGTTCCTTTTAGATCCTCCTCCAATTTATTAGTCTTTTCACAGAGAGACCCACTCTAATACCAATTGAAGAACATGAGCTTATACTGAGAGGGGGGTGAAAATTATAAGACATAACTTTTTACTTTTCAATCCATATGATAACCTTAGCAATATTAAAGAAGTAAACATTCCATAAAATATAACACACATGAGAGACATTATTTAACGTGGTTCACCCAATGTGGGCTACTCCATGGAGAAAATATTCCTTATAAATTTTCTCAATAAATTATTTTTGGGAATTAATTCCTTTTACAATGTTTATGGACCTCTGTCCAAAGGAAACACCAATTACCTTGCTCTAATTCATGGATATATATCCATAGGAGAACTCTTTCTCGTCTACTCTGGATGGTGCTCTTCAAGAAGAAATTTGCCCCCACTACACTGGCTTGTGGATCTCTCTCCATAGAAGACCTCTATCCTCACTCAGAAGACATGTGTCCTCACTACCCTAGCTAATGGATATCTATCCACTAGAGACTATTGTACTTTGCTCTTTCACCTCCAAAGTTTACTCTAAACTCTGCTCAATATCTATCTCAAATATGCACTAAACACTATCCTCGATCTAGCACAAACTTGCTCATAAATCTATCTCTGGTCTGGCACAAATCTATCCTCAAATATGTATCAAACTTTATCCTTAAATCTACCTTCAGCTTTAACACAAAGCTTAATCAATTTCTACCTATATCTACACAAAAACTCTATCCCAAGTAAAGTATAAATTTGCTTTCAAGTCTTCACCAATACTTCCTCAAATCTGTCTTCAATCCTTTACCAAGACTTGCCCAAATCTGATTTCAAGCCTTTACCAAGACTTTATCAATCATAAACATACTTAAACAACCATTCAAAAGTTTCATTCAATTATTCAACCAATGAAACACAGCTTGCTTACAAACCCTAACCAAGTATTTCACCCTTATTCTAACACAAAGCATAATGTGGATCTAAAACCCTAACTCGAATAATCCTCAATATTTATATCCAATGTTCTCTAAACATTCATCAATCTTGCATATAAAAACTCACTCAAATATTTCTAACAATACTATCAATCAATCCTTTTCACTCTACATTATATTTCACAACATTCAATCCAACATGTTGTGGCTGATCCACAACACATCCCAAAATTGGGGTCCCACTTTTTTTGCATGCTTTCAAAGAAAATCTCGATGACCCAGATGCTAAAAAATCAAGAAAAAGGGGCAAAATTGCACAAGGATGAAAATTGTCGTGATATCGCGACATGTCGCACCATCGCTGTCAAAAAATGAAAAGTGTCACGATTTCACAACGTGTTGCGCGGTCGCTGGCAGAAAATGAAAAGTGTCACGATTTTGCGACGTGTCGCGCGGTCACTGGAAAAAAATGAAAAGTTTCACGATTTCGCAACATGTTGCACAGTCGCTGGAAAAAAATGAAAAGTGTCACGATTTTGCAACGTGTTGCACGGTTGTTGGCAAAAAATGAAAAGTGTGACAATTTCGTGATGTGTTGTGCGGTCGCTGGCAGAAAATGAAAAGTGTCATGATTTCGCGACGTGTTGTGCGATCGCTGGTAGAAAATGAAAAGTGTCGGGATTTCATGATGTGTTGCGCGGTCGTTGGTAGAAAATGAAAAGTGTCACGATTTCATGACGTGTTGCGCGGTCGCTGGTAGAAAATGAAAAGTGTCACGATTTTGCGACATGTCGCAAAATCATGGGTCAAACCAGTCAAACAGGGCAAGGCATGAAAAGCATAGCGATTTCGCGACAAAAAAGCAGCAAAGGGGCACAAAGTGAAAAACGTCGCGATTTCGCGACATGTCGCGTTTTCACGGCCAAAACAGCAAGAGCAGCCCGAAATAGAAAAGCGTCACGATTTCACGATGAAAAGCTGGCAAATGGTACGAAATAGAAAAGTGTCACGATTTTGCGACAGAAAGCTGCCAGAGTGAAAGAAATGAAAAGGCGTAGCGATTTCATGACAGGTTGCGACCGAGGGCATACGGAGAAGAAAAGCATCACAATTTTGCGACATGTCACGTTTTCACTAGGCGTGATGGCATACAAGGCTGTTGGCCGAAAAACGTTGTGATTTCGCTACCTGTCTCATTTTTGCTGTGCTGGCAGAGGAATAAGCTGCATGCATAAAAACGTCATGATTTACATGGGGCCATTATAGAACATGCATAGGAAGTGCAAAACACATGGCATACAGGTGTCAAGGTTATAGAAGCATTACATAAAAATAGAAAATATCAAACGTTTCAAAATCGAGCATGAATTCAAAGCAACAAAAAAGTGGGAATACAAAACGATGCACTCTGGGAGGTGAAATGAAGAGACGCAGGGAGAAATAGAGATCCGTGCCAGATAGTATAAAATCAGAAGCGTAGATTGATACGGGGGTTGGAAATTGTTGCTAGCGGAGTTGCAGAGACAAAGGCCACCAACCATTCTGGGCCTGTTATTGGAGCAATTTCCTTCATTTGTTCTGGATTTGTTAAACCTGGAACATTCTGTCATTGTAACTAATATATCATTTTAATACAGAAATACAGAGAGTTGGCATCTCATTGATAAGAAAGAAGAAGTCATTTTTGCATGCTAGATTTAATGTCTTACCTTTCCCTTTCAGATTTCTAGGCTTCTAGGTGAAGTTTAATGCAAGTGTTCTTGTTTGCTTCATGTGAATGTCAAGTCTGAAATTACAGTAAAAACCCTAGAAACCCACACCTAGCTTATCTGGATTGTGTGAATTTGCAAGTTCAATAGGTTAGGTTGCATGCAGAAACCTCATTATCTTCGGTTTTGTCAAATCAAGATGGTAGCACTCTGGACGTAGTTTAGTTTCATTTTCATTTGCATTTCTTTTATTTTCAATCCCTTATTTTATTTTTTGCATTTTAATTACCATCATTCGAATAAATAACTAAAATCCATCAAATCTCAAGATCGAAATAGATTCAGTTCTTAGATTTATTCACTTTGAGTCCATTGTAAATTCAAATTAAAATAAACCATAGTGCCCCTTGTTAACATCCACTTGCAACACTAAGGTATTCCCAACATTTAAAATAAATAGCATCATTGGTATACAAAGAGCCAGCATAATAGGAACCTTGGAGAAATTATTCTGTTATAATTTCTTTGCAAGCAGAGGATTTTGGGACTCAGATCCTATCGGAGAGTGTGCTTTTACAATTGGGTGAAAACACAACTCAACAGATTTGTGCTAGAAGGAGGGCCTGATTGGTTTACTTTATTTTGATTTTCATGCATAAGTAATATCTTTTTGATTCGATTTTGAAATTATATCTTAAATCTTACAAACAGCTAAACTGCAGCATTTGTTTTTTCTGTTGCAGGTTTTCTTGGAAATAACTGAGGGTTTCATCAGGTAGGCTGGACCCATCGCGTCATATTGCGACTAGGTCCCAAACAACTGAGGAAACCATTTTTCATGACCTTACGCTCACTGGTACTCCCAAGAATAAAACCAAGCAAGTTGTAAGCTTACCAGTCACAAAAGACCTTTTTGCTCCAAGAACATCGAGTGGACCTACACCAGTAATATTAGTTGCCACTAGTGTACCTATAGTCAGTAATATTTCCACTGCTCTTGTAGGGTTGTCCTCATCAATTTTGAGTCAAATGGCTCAACCTCTAGCAGCTCCTTGGTATGGAGCTAATAACATTCCTTTGAACATTGCAGGGGATATCCATGAAATCCCCAAGAACATAGAAATATTTTTGCCCAAGTATAAACCAGATGGCCTAAGAACTACAAAAGAACATATCCAAGCCTATAGGGATGTTTTAATAAGACTGCAAGTCCAACATGAGGATGTGGCTTGTAGACTTTTCCCCATGAGCTTAGATCCAATAGCATATGAATGGTATATATGCTTACCAACTGGTTCAATCACTTCATGGGCATAAATGGAGAACACCTTTGTCAATCAGTTCAGGTCACCTTTGGATCTCGCAACCATTTACAATCAGTTTATTACATGCAAAAGGGGCCAGGGTGAACCTATCAGAACATTTAATCAAAAATTCCAAAAGTGCTATAATAGAGCAGTTTGGCATTTTGCCATAGATCCCGTAGTGGCCTTGCAAATATATTTTGGGGCATTGGATCCCATGACAGCCATGTTTGTGAGATGAAATCCTCAAGTCACCACGCTCGTGTTAGCCTACAATGAAGCCATGACCATCGAGCAGCAAATGACACCACAGGGCTATGGATTTCCCTAGATGCCTATGATGGGACAATATGCTCCATATGGTCAAGCTCCCTTGGAAAATTAGATCATGGCATCGCAAATGCCAAGCATGAATGCCTTCCCATATTAGCAACCGTATCCACCAGCACCTGCATATGCACCCATTCCAATCCAACCAATTACATCCATTCCACCTGTTCCCGCATTTTTGTAGAATAGTCAATCGACTATGCAAGGAACCAACCAAGTTAATTCTCAGGCTATAGTTCCTTTCCCAAATCCAACTCCGATTCAAAGTGTCAATCCATACGGGAATCAAATTCCTCAAAACCCGACCCAAATTTTGAATCAAGACCCCACCAATTATGCAAATCCAACGGGGGTTAACAACAATGTGATTCCATCGAAGGAGATTTATTCAGAGGTCGAAGAGCTCAAGAAAATAGTTCATAAGCTGAGCAATGACATGGTTCAAAAGTAGAAGTATGAATCCCATGCCCATCACTCAAATCAAAATTTTAACAATAGAGGGAGACATTGGAACACAAAGCCAAACAATGGGGGAGTACCTGCTCCCATTGCTAATCAATTAGATACTTTTGCAGGACCTAGTCAATCCAATTCCCTTTTGAATCTTTCAAATTTGGCATGGGAAAAGGGTGTACGTTGCACAACACAAAAGAACACAATGAGAGGAATTGTCCTAAAATTGCTAGATACACTCATTGTCTTCAGGCCCAAGTTGATGATTTGGAACTGGTATCAAATGAGGGTTCATCGCAACATCAAGATGATAACATTATGGTGGTGGAAACTTTGTATCGTCAAGAAGGTGAGAGTGAGGAAGAAGAAGACGAAATTTTGGAACAGGAGGTGCAAGCTTTTTGATATTTTAGAAAGGGGAATCATGGATACCATTTGATACCATCAACACCTCCAAACAACTCTATTCTTCCTCCGGATACCAAGGCAGATAATAATCCTCCTCCACTCATAATAGAAATGTCTAATGACGTGTAGAAGACAGTCAAATTCGAAAAACCAAACTATGACATAGTGGAGGATTTAAAGAAGTCTAAATCTAGCCTTTCATTCTTGGACATGGCTAGATTGCTTGGCCAAAAGGAGGCATTGATAAAGGCTCTGAACTCACCTGATCAAATGTAGAAAGGAAAAGGAGTTGAGTCCCATCTGATTTTACGAAAGGAGAGACAGGATGTCCCGCCATTCTTATAGACTCTGAGAATTGTAAGTAAGAATTTGCATAACTGTTTAGTGGACACGGGTGCCACGAGCAACCTCATGCCTTCGAAGATATGTCAAATGCTAGGTTTGCAACCTGTTTCATCCAAATGCAAGGTCCTGCAATTGGACCGATCAGAGGTAAATGTGGTAGGGACCCTATACGATGTCAAAATTCAATTAAATTCTGAACCCAGGGTCTAACAAGTTTTCGACATTCTGGTTGTTAATATCCCAAGTAGATATGGAATGCTACTTGCAAGGGATTGGATGAAAACTCTGAATGGCTATTTTTCAACAGACTGCTCACATATGTGGCTACCCTGGAAAGGAATTGCAAATCAAATCAGAGTGGAAAATGAACCGAGGCTTAAAGAAATCATAAAAAAATTTAACAAGCCGAATGAAGTTTAGTTTTCTGAGCCAAAACTGGGGGTTTATGCACTTGATGTTGAGGAAGCTACTGAAGAGCCTAAAAAGGAAGCATGTCATGGTGGTTCTTCTGAGGAAAATGATTGCACGTGGATGTAACATGAATGTATTATCTCTTGAATTGCAGATGAAATATTTGCCATACAAAACTGACTACTTCATGCATCACAAGTTTCAAACGATATAACTTAAAATGTTTGTGCTACTTGTGGAGCTTTTACAAGGCAATTCCAATATTTCATATTCTCCTAGTCTTAAGCATAAGTTGACATCTCAATTTTATTATTATTTATTTATTTTTATTTTTTTATAAAAATAAACAAAAACTTGTCAATTGAAATCAAACCCACAACCTAAATCCTAACTAGACTAATCAATCCTAAAAAAAATGAAAACAATATCTGAAAATCCCCACCAAAACCGAAAAGAATAACATCAAACTCTTACAACCTAAGGGCTAAAATAATGCTTTAAAATCTGCCCATTAACCGGTAACATAAAATCCTTCCCCTCTAAAGTTTTTAGCCTGAAGGTATTTTTCCCGAGAATTTTTGAAATCTGATAGGGGCCTAACCAAAGACAATCAAACTTTTGATGATTCCCTTTTTCCTCATGTCTTTTGTCCCATAGTAATACCAAATCTGAAATTCGAAGGACTTAATTTTAGCCCTTCACGTCAAACCATCTCTTGATAACTTCCTGGTGTTTATTCATGTGATTCATGGCTTCTTCTCTCTTTTCATCAAGGTGCAGCAAATGACTTAAC
>JAQPPZ010012727.1:0-66880 GCA_028583015.1 Wollemia nobilis | reverse complement strand
CCCGATAACATGGCCTGATGAGGTACTCATTTACAATATATATAGATGGTGAAAAACCCATTAGGAAAAACCAATTATCGTAACTTTTTTGAAGAGATGGTAAAAAAACCTATGGGAAAAACCATAAATCAAAAAGGAAGTAAGGAATAACCTTGTCTTCGGATGGTGAATATTGTCCTCTTAATACAATAAGAATGATGATTCCCGGAAACATGGCATTATAGTATATAGATGGTGAAAAAATCCCTTAGGGAAAAACCATATGTCACATAAAAAAATATCCAAGATAGAGGTATGTCTTCAGATGGCAAAGATTATCCTCATAATCTACATGTTGTTGGAGAGATGATAAAAAAACCACAAGGGAAAAAACCATTCTCCAAACAATATAATGAGAGATGGAAGACCTCTTTGTCAATGTAGTTGTATTACTCCAAGTTTATCTCGCAACTGAAGGTAATGCAGAGAAGGAAATTACTTGGTGAAGATATCTGCAATTTGATTCTCAGTTGGAATATCGTTCAAGCATATATCCTTGTTCTGAATATATTGTTGTATTAAGTGCATGTGTATCTCAATGTGCTTTGTACACTGATGCTCAACCAGATTGCATGCAATATTAATTGTGCTTTGATTGTCACACCAAAGAGTTATAGGCTTTTCATGGGAGAAACCAAATTCTCTCAGAATTTAACGAAGCCAAAGAGATTCTTGACTAGCTAAAATTTTTGCCCTATATTTTGCCTTTGTAGAAGATAAGGCTACTGCTTGTTGTTTCTTGCATAACCGGACTATTGGTGAAGAACCAAGGCAAAATACATAGCCTGAGGTTGAACATTTGTATTCTATTGAACCTGCCCAATCTGAATCTGTGTAGCCAATGATATCCATGGATTTTCCCTTATATAAGAGCCCAAAGTGTGTAGTGCCTTGCAAGTAATGGAGGATTCTTTCTGCTACTTGCCAATGACTGAAGTGAGGTTGGTGACAGAATTTGGATACTAGGCCAACAACTTATGAGATATTTGGGTGAGTATGAGTAAGGTATAACAAACTTCCTACAATTTGATGGTATAGAGTTGCATCACATAGAGGGGATGAGCAAGAAGTACTAATATTTATGCCAGATTAAAAAGAGGTAGAAGAAGGTTTACAATCTGCTTTTTTAAATCTTTGAAGAAGATCTAGTGTGTAATTTTGTTGACACAATGAAATTCTTGCATCTATTTGAATTATTTTAATCCCAAAGAAGTAATGAGCTAAACCTAGATGAACCATTTCAATTTTTTTTAGAGAGGGAGTATTTTATAGTCTGAAGGTGAGTAAAGTTAATACCAGTGATAACAATATCATCAACATATAGAACAATAATAGTTATTTTACCTTCATCTCTCTAAATGTAGACCGTGTTATCATACTCACAATGAGAAAAAATGCTAAAAGAAGGAAGGAGTCCATCTTTTCATACCAAGCTCTAGGGGCTTGTTTGAGGCCATAGAGAGACTTTTTTAACCTACAAACAAGAGAGGAGTCATGAGTGAAAGTAGCAGGTTGTTCCATGAATATTTTTTCTTTTAAGTCCCCATGTAAGAAAGCACTTTTTACATCCATTTGATAGATAGACCACTTTTGGGAAGCAACCATGGCAAGAACCAGTCTAACAAAATCCATTTTAGCAACTAGAGAAAAGGTTTCTACATAGTAAATACCTTTAATTTAAGAAAAAAAATTAGCTAGTAGGTGAGCTTTGTGTTTGTCTATTTCTCCATTAGGCCCATTATTTGTTTTGTAGATCCATTTACAATGAACTAACTTCCTTCCTTTAGGCAAGTGAACTAAATCCCAAGCTTTGTTTTTGATTAAGGAAGAAAATTTGTTTTCCATGGCCACATCCCACTATTTTATTCTTTTTGCTTCTTTGAAGGACTAAGGATCAGAGGAAATAGACTAACAAACAATATCAGTGCCTATGGGGTTGGTTGATATGGTTGATGGAAGATTTTGGATGTAAGGAGTAGCTTATTTAACAATGGTGTGGGACATTTTTGGTATAGTGGAAGGAGTAGAAGGAGTTGAAAGACATTGAGTTGGAGTTACAGGTTCCTCATCTTGGTTATCAATTTTCAAGTTAATCTCAAGAGTTGGCTCTTCATAATATTAAGGTTCTACTATAGGAGAAGGCTCAATGGAGGAAGAGGGGGATTGAGGATCTTTTTGAGGGAATGTCTAATCAAATTGGACATTCCTATGGAAGAAGACCTAATGATTTGAGGGATCAAGGAGCCTATATGCTTTCATTTCCTAACAATAACCGATAAAGATGAGCCTTTTGATTTTCTTATCTGGAGCCTTCATTTTCTTCTTTAGGATGTGTGCCCAAGTAGTACACCCAAAAATTCTAAAGAAGGAAACATCTGGTTTTGAGCCATACCATGCTTCTTTAGGATTTAAATGGTAAATATCTTTATGAGGTGTGTGGTTTTGAATATAATTGGCATAGTTAATAGCTTCTGCCCAAAAATTTTTTGGAAGATCTCTTGAATGGAGCATACAATTTGCCATTTCCTTTAATATTCGGTTTTTCCTTTCTGCAATGCCATTTTGCTGAGGATTATGGGAGATAGAATGATGATGAATTATGCCATGATTTGATAGAAATATTGATAATTCATTATTACAGTATTCCCCCCATTATTAGTGTGAATTTGCTTGATATTGTAAGAGGCCTGATTTTCAACTAAGGCTTTGAAGACTTTAAAGTGGGATAGAACATCACTTTTATATTTTAGGAAGTAGAACCAAGTTCTTCTAGAAAATTCATCAATAAAGGTTAGATCATATTTTTCTCCTTTGAAATAAGGTTCAGGAAAAGACATCAAGTCACTATGGATTAGTTCTAGAGGGGCTGCTGCTTTTAGAGAACTAATTGGGTGGAAAGTATCTTGATGTTTCTTTCCAAGAGCACATCCAAGATAAAATCCATCAATAGAAGAGACTTGGGGTAAACCTATTACCATATCATGGGTGCTCAATTCCTTTAGGTAGTTGTAACTAATATGACCAAACCTTTCATGCCAAATTTTGCTTTCAAGATATTCATGATCCACAAAATAGGTCTCTTCTAGATTTTTGAATCCTTTGAAGTGAAATAGGTGAGTTTTGTGATCAATATCTCCTTTAGCTATGAGATAATGGGTATCTTGAAAGTCTCTTATCTCAACTCATGTTGGAGAGAAGAGAACTGTTTTCCCTTTTCCAGAAGTACAAATTTGATAGATGGAGAGGGGATTTATGGTAATGTTTGGAACATAGAGAACATTATTTATAAAGCCACCATCAATGATTATATCTCTCTTTCCTTTGACTGGTATAAAGGAAGAGTCACCCACTTCTATGCTACATTTAAAACTAGAGGAGATAGAAGAGAATGACTCATCTGAAGCAGCCATATGATGAATAGCTCCAGAATCTAGAATCCAATAATTAGAGGAAGAATTGGAGATTTTTCCTTGGAAATTTAGGTATTTCCCTATTTACCTTTTATTATCTATATTTTGATCCTTCATAGCTACCTCCAGTTGTTGAAGTCTTTTCTAGCATTTATTTGTAGAATGACCTTTCTTTTTGCAGTGAGTATAGGTTATGGGATTCCTTTCCTTCTTTTTGAATTTTTCTTTAGAAGAGATGGAGGCTACTAAGGCTTTTGAGGAAGAGGAAGATGAAGAGGACTCATATCTTGCAATTTTGGTTTCTTCCCTTGTTATTCTATCACAAAATTCTTCTAAAGAGGGTATTTTAAAGGTTGCACCAAGAGCATCTTTTATAGATAGAAAAGTAGTTGCAAAGATTTGAAATACACCATTTAGTTTAGAAAGAATTAGATAAATGCACTCTTCTTCAGTATTAGTCTTCCCACTACCTTTGTATTGAGAGAGGACTTCTTTGAATTTGGTGAGGAAGTCAACAATACTACTAAAGTCTTCAGGAGACAAAGTTTTTAGTTCTGCTTCTAGTTGCATTGATCTAATTTGATCTACTTTTATAAACAAAGTTTTTAGTTTCTCCCAACTTTCATGAGGTGTTTTACAATCTGTAATGTGAAACCACAAACTTTCATGAACATTAGAGCTAATAATATCCACATTTTCATGTATTTTCCCTTTGTAAACAAATATTTCATATTCTTTATCAAACTCAGGTTGTTTTTCTTCTAATAGGTGAGTAAGCCCTTTCTGAGAAATGAGATTTAAAATTTTGGGTTTCCATGTATGGTAGTTATAAGGAGTTATAATATCAATTGTATTCATTGAATTTATTTTGAAGTTAACCCAAAGTTCCCCCCTTTAACTTTGAAGAATGCAATGGATAATAGTTTTCAAAATCCTTAAAGAAATACATATTTCTCAAAAAATTACCCACCCTGACGAGAGGGAGACTATAAATAATTTAAGGAAAGGGATACTCAATGAGGGTAATGAGAACAAATATGCCAAAGCAATTAAGGAATACCAAATAACTCAAAAATACCCGCCCTAACGAGAGGGAAACTATAAGTATCTTGAGGATATTTGATATAAGTTTTTAAGGATTACAAATATGCCAGGCCTTTGTATCTTTTCTTTCAAATACCTATTACAAGAGGGAAACTATAAGTATTGATAAGATTGAATATGTGGAACTTAGGCTTGTATCATCATAGCCTATATTGGTTGTCTTAATAACTCGCCCTTACGTGAGGGAAACTATTAGTTATATGGATGACCAATAAGGTGAGTGGTGATATAATATTTGTTTAAAATTTTAAGTAAAGGAAAATAATTTTGAATTATAATATTAAGTATTTAAAATATTCTTTTGCCAAAAAAAGATTTAATTCTGTATATTTTGCTTGATTAAAATAAAAAATGGAATATTTATTAAATATTTTGATATAGCAATTATAAGTTTTGAAGTAGAAAAGTTAAAAGAAATTTATACTTTTTACTTTTGAATTAAAGAAAAGAACTTATGTAAGAAATAAATAACTTTAAATAGCAAAATAATTAATTTATCTTTTGATATAACAATTATAAGTTCTGAAAAAATAGAGAAAAATTTAAAGAAATTTATACTTTTCACTTATTTGATGGTTTTTTAGAAAAGAACTTGTGTAAGACAGAATTAATTATACCAAGGTATCAATTAGAAATGTATAATATAAACTTTTGCTTAATGGAAAATTATAAAGACAAAAGGTTAGATTTTATATTTTCCTTTATGATTTAAGCAAATAAAAATTATACTAAATAATAAGGTAAAAAAGTGGTGGCAAAAATAAATGACGCAAAGACAAAACTCCCCCCAAAACTATGATAGATGTGAAAAAAGCACCTTATCAACCCCCCCAAAGGAATTTATATTAATTTTTACAAAGTCCTTGATTTTTCGAGTCAAATAGAGGCTGGAAATATAACGAACGAAAAATTCTCTTAACGAAATGATACAATATAGACTATTAAAATAAAACCCCCAAAAAAATGGAGAGATGTCATATGAAACGACGTATCTAAAGCACCTCACTGGAGAAAATAAAAAAAAATGAACAATACCAAAGGGAGTGTTGGAGAGGATTGCGCCAGTAGTAAAAAACGATTGAATAGGAGGCATTGAATTCTCTCTGGAAAGACAATGAGAGAATGGCGGCCAACATAGAGGGCCCTTAATGGATGATTCAAAGGGCTTTGTATGCATAGATTTCCTCAGCACCACAACCACCAACGAATCGATGAAGTTTCGTATCACGAGACGTCTCCACAGTCTTGCAAAAAATAAATAGCTTGGAACTGTACGTAGATGATTCTATGGTGTCACTGGTGGAGTACTCGGAGAGGTTTCGAATGTTGAGATGACTCCACAAACCTCGACACCACAACCACCAACAAATCGATGAAGTTTTGTATCACGAGACACCTCCACAAACTTGCAAAAAGAAATAGCTTGGAATTGTATGTAGAGGATTCGATGGCATCATTGGCTGAGTAGTCAAAGAGGCTTTGAACATTGATACTTCTCCATAGACTTGCAAAATAAATATCTCATGCAAAAGGGAGAATAGATAGCAAAGTGCCTAAAACAACTCTCTTAATGCTCTGTAAAATATATTCATATCAAAAATGAAGTATTGATTTAAGTGCAAGAGGATTTTATATTAAAAAACTAGTCGAAGATATCCCGAAGCTCTGAAGGACAAGAAAATGGGAAGAGGATCAAGAATATAAAATTGCGAGATCTTCAAAATAAAATTTAATGGAGGAGACGTGTTGAGGCAAAGTATCAAGCGCACCAAGGCCAACGGTGGTCAAAAGAGACCACGTTGAAGATAGATAACTTTGTTCTATTAATTATACCAAGAGTTTTTTATAGGACGTGAAGAGAAATTTCCATTAATTTCTTTTATAGACGAAGATACAATGATTTGCTAATAAAAAAAGATTTTTAGAATATTTTCCACAAAAAAAAATAATTGCTATGAATATTTACTCCACTTGAGGCCGAACGAATCGTTCTTAGGTGGATAAAAGTACAAAGTAACAAAATATTTTTAGGAGGAAAAAAAAAATTGCCTCTTTAAAAAGCATAGATGAATATAATTCTCTGTATATAGAGAACGCATGGAAGGCTATTGATGCAGAAGCATCTAGTGGTGTAAGAGTGATCTTGCATCACCCAAAATTTGCATTTGATTTAATTATGTGTTAAGTGTATTTATTGGTGTAGGGAATAGAAAATTAGACCCAGTGCCAAAAGAATCATCCTAATATCTTGAGCAGTTTGGAAGATATGTAATTTTTAGTGTCTCCTACCCTGTTAAAAACTAGTGAAAAATTCCTGCTAGTAAAACTAGTAAAATTTGCAGGTGAATTTTGGAGGTCTTAAAGGTTCATAGGCCTTATTAGCCTTATCTAAGGTTTGCTCCATGCCCATTTCAAAAACATGCAATAATAGTCAATCGGGGTAATGAGCACGAAGTTATGACCCCAGGAAGTTTGCCTCCTAAATTAAAAAAAAATGCATTATTTTAGGTAGGAAAAGGAAAAAATAAGGTATTATAGGGAAATTTCGAATTGGTAAAAGGGCTATTTATTTTGTAACCTCTTTGGGGATGAAAAATTAATGAAAAACTTGGTTCTATGACATGATCAAAGAAAAGAAAAAAATATCACCTGTGTATGGTTTGTTTAGTGTGGCTTGATCTTCACCAAGTGGTATCAGAGCTGGAGTTCCTGAGTGTGTAAACAGATCATCGAACGTGAGGTAGTTTAAAAAAATATTTATGGGTAGGTTTTGTGAGATATGTGAGAAGAATACCTCCATAAAGAAACCATGGTGGTGGGAGAAATGTGGTGCTAGAAGAAGATTTTACATCTTTGCAGAGGCAAGTTCAAGCTCTGCAAGAGGAGCTACATAGAGGGTTTGAACCAAGGAGATAATATGGCAATGAATATTAAGTTGAAGAAGAAGAGGACCAATTCAAGGAAGAAGAAGAAATAGTAGATCCTACACAATCCATGTTATAAAGAGCCATATCTCATATTGGAAAGAGACCAAAGATGGAGGTTTCAATGTATTCTGAAAATCGTGATCCAGAAGAGTTGATTGACTGGATAAACGATATGAAATAATACTTTGAGTATGAGGAGGTTGAAGACCCTGAGAGGGTCAAGTTTTCTAAGACCAAGTTGAAGGGTCATGCTAGCATATGGTGGAAGGGAGTGCAACTAGACAGAAACAAAAGAGAAAAAGAAAGGATAACAAGGTGGGAGTAGATGGTGGAGAAGTTGAAGAGGTAATTCATTTCAGTTGACTACAATTTGTATCTTTTAAAGAAGATGTAGGGTTTGAGGTAGTAGAGCAACTATGTCAAATAATACAAAGAGGAGTTTTACAAAATTTTAATCATAACAGACCATTCTAAGGACAACAAGGAGAAGGCAGCCCATTATTTTAATGGGTTAAGAGTAAGTATTCAAGAGGAGTTAAGTCTAGTCAGGATGACCACCATAGAGGATGCTTACCGGTTTGCCTTGAGAGTTAAAGAAAAGCTGAATAGAAGGTTTGAGAGAAAGCAACGAAAAAGAGGTTGTGGTGGAATAATTGGTGGTAGAACTAATGGAGGGAAAATTGAAGATCAAAAGAAGAATGGAGAAGTCATTAGTAGTCAAAACCAAAAGGGGAATAATTCTTACCGCTCCCATGACCAGAATAATGGTTACCAAAGAGGAAGAGGAATGTCTAGATGAGGATATAGAAGACGAGGATTTTAGGGAACCTGTTTCAACTATGGGGAAGAAGGACATCGAGCATACGAGTTTCCACAATACCAAGAGAGGATGAATAAGAGGCCCGAAGGTAATATCTAAGCTATTGTTGTAGATGAAGGTGTTGAATTTGAGCACTTTGAAGAAGCAAAAAGAGGAGAAGTTTTGATCACAAGGAGAGCCTTGTTGAATGAGGAGAGAGATCTAGATTAGAGGAAGAGCTTATTTTGCACAAGGTGTAAATATGTAGGTAAGGTCTGTAATGTTATCATAGATAATGATAGCACAGATAACCTAGTTGTAGAAGGAATGGTTACCAAACTGTAATTAGAGAGGAAGAGACACTCGCATCCATATCATATTGCATGGTTGCAGAAGGACCATAGGGCTTTTTCAGTGAGCAATGATTGATAAAATTTAATATTGAAAATTATCGTGATGAGGTCTTGTTTGACATCCTTCATATGGATGCTTGCCATTTTCTGTTGGGAAGGCCATGGCAGTTTGATCGGTGTGCAATGCATGATACCAATTGTAGCACCCTAAAATTGGCGCAGTCAAATTACAAAAATTACATTCACCTTAGTAAATAATTTAAATTCAAATTTAACCTCCCAAACCGCCCGTTAACCGCCGGGAAATACGTTTCTCCATTTTTTGCGTCATTTTTAGAGGTTGTTTTGACCGTTTGACGATATCGTCGCCGATCAGACGATATCGCCCCAGATTTGACGATTTTGTCTGGACTAGGACGTCCAGACGATCTTGTCACAAAACTGAATTTCCAAAGTTGGAATCTGTTTCAACGGGTCTTCAATTCAGGCAGAAGTGTGTCTGCACCGTTGGGACCCTCCCCCGTTGGAGATCTCCCAAATTGGGATGATCTCCAACCTCCTAACCACTCCCCCTAAGCCTATTTAGTCTCTAGGATTTTTCCTTCCCAACCCCTGGCTGAAATTCTTTGCAAATTGATTCCCTCTACGTTAAAACATCCCAATATTGCATTTGCACTAGATCTATACCAATTTTGTTGTAGGTACATCACTATTTTTCAGCCGGAGCCAGCACCCATCGTCGTCGACAAACCTGTTCAGATCGGAGGCGAACCTGTCGAATTCGAGGCGATTTCATACTGATGCGAGATGATCTCGACTGCAGTCCACATTCAGGAAATCAGTGCCTGAAGTTTTCTTTTCTCAACTTTGTCCCTATCATTTTATTTTGCAAATTAGATAATTTATTTAGTTTTTATGTTATTTTGCATTTGGAGTTCACCCATTTAGCTTAGATTGCATACTAAGATCATGATTTGTCATTAAAATGTATTAATTTGTTTGGATTGCTGTTCATAACTATTTTTCAGTGTTTATACAGTCATTTAGTGTTGTTTCCCTCTGTTAGTACAATAGTATTCGTTGTATTTTGTATCTATTTTTCTGCTTGCAGGTCTCTGAAGAATTTGTCTGACGAATTCATCAGATCTCTGATGAATTCGTCAGATCTCAGATGATTCTGTCAGTCTCAGACGATTCTGTCAGATTGCAGATGATTCTGTCAGATTGCAGATGATTCTGTTAGATTTTAGACGATCCAGACTGCTTCAACATCAGAATCTTCTCCAGACTTCCGGATTAGGTATTCCTCAGTTGCATTCTGTAAATTCTCTATTTTTCTATCTGTAAATCTGTTTCATGTATTCATTGAACTTGCATTTTTATGTAGATTAAATCTAGATTCATTCGGCCAAACCTAGGATATGAATGCTTAAGGTTAAAAATGAACACATCAAAACACATTCCAAAACCTAGGCATGGAAACTGCCGCTAAATGTTTCCTGGTGAACCCACCATCCGTCAAAAAATCACCAAAATACACCTCCCTTGAGAGGCGGGACCTTCGCAAAGTCCTCTCAGTCCGAGGTACTGCACCATCCTTTTCCCATCCTCCTTCCAGGTGCGGATCCTATATCCTGAAGGTAGGGATGCGAAAAATTTTGAGCGATACATTTTGGTGAACCCGACGTGAATGCATCATAACCTTTTGAAAAACAAAAACAAAAATAGAAAAAAATATATAGAACAACTAAAACATAGATGCATTTTAAAGCACTTAAAGTTTAAAGTCATGTTAGATGGTAGCTCCTAAGAAAAGGTTAGTAGTTACTATAAACATAGAAAACCAATTGGCAGCCATAGAAGTCAATTATGTCCTTAGTGTGCCTGAAACAAGTAGAAATCAATTCCTGTGGAACAAACTTGATAGAAGACTTAGTCTCATCTCATCTAGGTCCACACAACTTAAGCAAATCAAGAGGCTAGTCCTAGATATAATCCTGGATCCTCATCAATTAGTTTTTTATCATGAACTTCAGAGAGCCTGCCATAGATGGTTAGCCTATAGGAGAGCTTTAGTATCTTTAGAATTGTTCACCTTCGAGGAATACCTCGAGAACACAGCCATTGTGCACCAGTTCCTAGGTTGTGTAGAAGACCAAGAGGTTGTTCTTACAGATAGGGAAAGATGGAATAGAGTTCCTCGTGCTGTGTTATATCGAGAGTATTGCCACGAGCTTTACTTCTATCAACCAAAGATCTGAAACAGATAACATCACTATAGCTCTTTTCATCAAATTTTTAAAATAAAACTTTCAATTTGAAGAAGAACATTTCATGACCCCTGAACAACTCGAACCTATTAATGATATTCATAAATTGTTCATAGAAAACTAGATTATTACTTCAGTATTATCTCTTGCATTTATTCTATTATTTGTTGTCTTTATTGTATTGTTTCAAAATTTTAAAAACTAAAAACTAAAAAAAATCAAAAACATAGCAAAAAATTAAACATTTCATTTTCAAATATTATAGTAGGTATATAGTAAACATATACCTCTTAATTTGTTGCATATATATATATATATATATATATATATATATATATATATATATATTTTTATATATTTGCTGAAATCAAAACTTAGCACCATGCCTAAACTTAGGAATGGCAAAGAAACTTTAGGGGAAGATGAAGATTGGGTACAAGATACAACTAAAGACCCAAATGTCCTTCTCGGAGATTCAAATCCGGAAGGAGAAACTCTAGGTCAATCAGATGAAGACTTAGGGGAAGATAAGGAACAAGAAGGAAGTGTTAAAGAGGATGGATCCTCATCCCCTAGAGTAGCTCCTAATGGAACTATTGCCTTTGACAATGTAGAGCATTTCAAGAAATTTCTCACGGATAACATTGATGATCTTAATGTGGCCATTCGTCTTGATAAAGGGAAAATTAGTAAAACTCAAGCAGCCATGGAATATATATGCAATATGCAGACTAATCCCTTGTCTTTCATTGATCAAGAAAGTGACAAGGGTGGCCCATCCAATACGGATATGGTCACTATAGCCCAAAGCATGTCAAAACAACAGGTTACCCAACCTCCTAAGGAACCTGTTATTCAACCCAAAATCACTCCCACACAAAAGAAAATTCCCTTCACTACTTTATTCCGCCAAACTATTGAGCAAAATGCTTTAAGTAAACAGAAACCTAAAACAAAGCCAAATACAAACTTTCAACAATCTGGAATACAACATAATACAACTTCAAAATTCCTCCATAATACTTTTCCTACCAATAATTTACACAACAGTAACATGGCATCTAATTTGCATGTCTCTCCATCATATGCCCATAAAACCCATGTCAATGCCCTACCAAACCAATATGGGGGGCAAACTAGTAATCTAGAAGCCATGGTGAAACAATTGGCTTCACGTATGGACCAGATAGATCCCTATCGGCCCTCGTATAATTATCGAGAGATCTGTAGTCAACCTTTGGATCCCATAGTTGTAGCTCAACCATACCCTAAACATTTTCCCATGCCCGTCCTGCCTATATATAAAGGAACCGAATATCCCATAGAGCATCTTCGCATGTTTAGGATAGCATGTCACGACATATCACATGACGACTTGCTATTACTAAAAATGTTCCCAAAAAGTTTAGGTGGGATGGCATTAGAGTGGTACTATCAGTTGCCCACTCATTCTTTGAGAAACTTCGAAGAAACAGCTGAATCATTTGTCCATCAACTTAGTGCCTACATCGAGAGGCATGTAACTATTAAAGACCTATGCAATTTAAAACAAGACAAGGATGAATTTTTTGCTGATTTCTTAGCTAGATGGAGGCAATTGACAGGAAAACTGCACTTTGTGCTGCCTTATAAGGAAATGTTGGACATTTTCATCAACAATTTACAAGAACAGATATCTTATGAGCTATCGACTGCTACTTTAACTACCTTCAATCAAGCTATAGATTTAGCTCGAAGAGTAGAATATGCCCTCATTAGAAGAGGCCAACTTAGGAAAAAGGATGATGAGAAAACGTCTAGAAATCAATATAAAAACAAACAGGTTGTTGGTGACGGAGTCACTGACAGCAAAAATGTTGCTAATGTCAATGCAACGAAGACAACAAAAAAATTCATATTGAAACCTCCTGACAAGCCTCCTCGAGAATTCACTAGATTAAACCAAGCATTATCAACTATTTTACCTCAATTACTTGAAAGAGGTTTGATCCAATTACCAGCTATCCGAGAACCTAACCCAACTATACCCGGATACAGAGCTGACTTGCATTGTGATTTTCATAGAGGACCTGGACATTCTACCAACGCTTGTAAAAGGTTGAAACATAAAATACAAGATTTGATTGACAATAATGAAATGAAAGTCCAAGCCTTCCAACCTAAATAGAACCCTCCTAGTAATACTCAAAAGACCGTTCCCCAAAATCAAAATCAAAATGCCAATCAAACTTTAGACATATTTCAACACCCTTTACCACGACATGGTAAAGAGGTAGCTAATCAAATAGAACATCATAATGTTCCCCCTCCTACTCGATATGTAGGAACCATTAGCGGACAATTACCTGTTCAGGATCCTCAAATATTTGACACGACCTTATCCTTGGTTACGACCAGGACCTTACATAATTTTCAAACTTCTGATTCTAGTGATATAGAGTCAGATAGTGAAAGTGAAGTAGACATTACTTCAAACCAATCGAATAGTTCTAAAAACGAATCAGATCCTATTCAACCTGTCACAGATGCTATGGTTCCAAAAGAACCATTTTCTAGAAGAGTCACTACTCGACCTTCTAATATATTCCTTTCTAATGAACAAGCCATTAATGCTCAACCGAGACCAGTTCAACGTTTTCACTATAACATTGTAGGTACCATCGAAGTCATCACCCGACAACAAGCTCAAAAATCTCAACAAGAACCAAACCAGAACGATGGATCAACTCCATTCGTTCTGAAAAACCCCCATAAAGGGAATCATGCTCCTACTATTCAACTTAAACCCCCTTACAACATTAATGAGCAATTGTCTAACACTACGGCTCGAATTTCCCTCTTAGATTTATTAAGATCCTCTCCCACCCATAGGGATGAGTTGATGCTTACATTGAGCCAAATGATGGTACCTCAAAACATTCAACCTAAAGCTATGGCCAATACTATCATCACTCAAGAGATTGATTGTATTGACTTTCGGGATAAAGATATCCCACAACACAGTTTACATAAGGACAATCCCTTATACATTATTGCTCTAATTGGAGATGTAGCCATCAAACGAGTTTTGATTGATAATGGCTCATCTCTAAACATTTGCACCTTTGACTTCTACCAACGATTTGGTTTTAGAAGTGATGAAATGAAGAAAACTGATATGATTATCAAAGCTTTTAATGACGAAACACAAGAAACATGTGGAGTTATTACCCTCCCATTGCAAGTTGGTCCTAGAACCCTAGAAACAATCGTGTTTATTGTACATTGCCCAACATCGTACAATATACTTTTGGGTTGCCCTTGGATTAATGCCATGCGAGCGGTCCCATCAACTTTACACCAATGTGTTAAATTCGAGTTCAAAAATCAGTTGGTCACTATTCATGGTGACCCGAGACCTTTTGATATGTGTTCTTTGGCAGAACCCGTTGGAGTGCAATTTTTCCCAGCTCTGTCATCCACACATCCTAGTTCTTATCTTTCATCTAAAACTGTGAAACATAAACCCATAACTTCCCCTATTCCCCCTCCATTCATTTCATCCTCCTATATAGACCAACAACCCTCTAAACAAATTATTTTAGAATCTCAAAAGGACCTTCAACCTACAACTAATCCTTCAAATTCTACCCCTATAAATTCAAAACCTCTAGACACATCTATCATACCTTCCACATCTAAGGATATAGGTAATAAGCCTTCTACATATTATGCCCTTTCTAATGAACTTTTACCAGATTTATCTACAACCTTAATATAAAAAAAAATGAATGTGTTCATGCAAGATTCAAACCTTTTAAATAACTTGTCGCCATCTCCTCGTACTTTGGGCCTCCCACAACCTATGGGAAGTACTTACCAAGTCGGGAGTTGTGCCTTCATTTATAAAGGATATGACTGGGGAAGAATCCCTCGAAATATCAAAATTCACTATGAAGGATATGCTTGGTGTTATTTTACCAATGATTATATTAAAGCTAAACCCATGATGCTTAAAATGGGATATAAAGGGAAAGGCTTGGGACCTTTCCAAAATGGCATGAAAGAACCTTTCGAGGTAGAACCGTGGCTTGCCCGCTGTGGTGTGGGCCTATTTCCTAGTAAGGGGCAACCCTTTCCTTTTGATGATGATGATCATCTCATATGCTATCAAGATTATTTGGATAGGCATGTTGATTTGCCTCTTAAAAATCAGTCGTTTTCATGCAACATGCTATCCATAGCATACCCTGAAATGATTGCTGACCTCGATGAAGAATTGGAAGGAGATATCTTCCATGATGTCTCTGTTGAAGAGATGTTGCACAATGGGTTTTATTTTGATGGTTCTATACCAACTATAGCCCAACTTGAGGCCACTAATCCTCAAGATGAATTATCTAAATTAACCTTACAAGAATTACAAGAGTTGGGCGTTTCTCCCACTCCACCTAATTTTGAAAGAGATCTACACATGGAGGTAGAAAATGTCATTAAAATTAATATTGGAACTGAAGACAATCCTCACATGATCAATATTGGAGCAGAACTAAGTCAAGAAAAACAAGAACAATACATTGCGTTCCTTAAAGAGTATGAAGATGTATTCGCTTGTACATACAAAGATATGCCAGGTCTAGACCCTTCTGTTGTCATGCACCATCTAGTGGTCCATCCGGATGCTAAACCGGTTAAACAAAAACTTAGAAAAATGCATCCCAAAGTGGCTTTGCTAGTCAAAGGGGAGTTAGAAAACCTCCTGAATGTTATCTTTATACAAGCTATTGATTATGCTGAATGGATCTCAAATGTAGTTCCAGTCACCAAGAAAGAAGCTACTAAAGTTAGGGTTTGCACAGATTTTAGAGATATTAACGCTGCATGCCCTAAAGATGATTTTCCTCTTCCAAATATGGATCAAATTATTGATTTCACTGTCGAAAGTGGGATGATGTCCTTAATGGATGGATTCTCCGGTTATAATCAGATCAGGATAGATCCTGAAGACCAAGCTAAAATAGCCTTTATTACCCCCTGGGGTACCTTTTGCTGGAAAGTGATGCCATTTGGCTTAAAGAACGCCGGTGCAACTTATCAACGAGCTATGACCTATATTTTTCATGATATGATGCATGATATCCTACATGATTATGTAGATGATATCATCGCTCACTCTATTATTGAAAATAATCATTTAGATGATTTAAGGAAAGTCTTTAATCGATTACGAGAATATCTCATTCAATTAAATCCAACAAAATGCATATTCAAAGTTAAATCCGACAAACTATTAGGGGTTTTAGTTTCTTTATGTGGTATTGAAATTGACCCTCTCAAGATTGCGGCTATCACTGATATGCCCGCACCTACTAATATATCTGAATTACGAAGTTTACAAGGTAAAATTCAAGCTATCCGTCGCTTCATTGATAAGCTGGCGGACAAAATTGGTCCCTTTCTTAAACTGCTTAAGAAGGATGTCCCTTTTAATTGGGACACATAATGTAGAGAAGCTTTTGAACTTCTCAAACAATACCTCATTAATCCACCTATGCTTTCACCACCTAAATCCGATCGCCCATTTCTTCTATATATTTTAGCTTCAGATTCTGCCTTAGGGGCTATGTTAGCCCAACTTGATGATTAAAAGCGAGAACGTGCTAATTATTATATTAGCCGAACTTTCATTAGTTATGAAACCCGCTATACAGCGTTGGAAAAACTATGTCTAGCAGTCGTGTTTGCTACGCAAAAATTAAGACATTATATGCTTAGTCAAAAAACTTATGTCATTGCTAAATATGATCCCTTAAGGTATCTCATGAGTCGACCTTATTTATCGGGTCACACAGCCAAGTGGGTTCTTGCTCTAAGTGAGTTTGATCTCACATTCATAGGACAAAAGTCTGTTAAGGGTCAAATCATAGCAGATCAATTAGCTGCTGCACCCTTAAATTCTACCCATCCCCTCATCATTGAGTTTCCAGATGAATGCCTTCAATTAGAGGCAAACCATAATGAACAATGGTCCTTATACTTTGATGGAGCCCGATGTATGAGTGGGGCTGGTGCGGGTATTATTTTAATATCTCCGCAAAAACATCTTATTCCTCTGTCCTTCAAACTGACCTTTGCTTGCACCAATAATACTGCTGAGTATGAAGCTCTAATCCTTGGATTACGAGCTACTCTAGCACTCAAAATTAAACACCTTTTAGTTTTTGGTGATTCCCAATTGGTCATAAATCAAATTAATGAAGTTTATCAAACCAAAGATGATAAACTACGCCCATATAAGGCCTATGTTTTACAATTAATGTCTTTATTTGATCAAGTTACTTTGGAAGCCATTCCTCGAACTAGCAACCGTGCAGCTGACGCTATGGTCGCCACTGCATCTCTCCTGCCCTTGGAGTTAGATGACGAATATGCCACTATCATTATTCGTCGACTCCAAGAACCCGCTTCAAATAAATCATGCTTAGAGCCTTTGGATGTGTTTCTAATCAATGAAACTACTCCTGAACCTTGGTATACGGACATATTTGATTTTCTCCAAAATGGGATTTTCCTTGCTAATTCTAATAGAAACCAGCATCGGTTATTACATCGACGAGCAAGTCGATTTGTAATAATTGGCAATACTTTATATAGGAGATCTTTTGAAGGTATCATATTAAGATGTTTAAACTTAGAAGAGTCTAAATCAGCCTTGAGTGAAGCCCACGATGGATCTTGTGGAGGACACTTTAGTGGTAGTGTTATTGCTAAAAAACTCCTTCGGATAGGATACTTTTGGCCTACTATGGAAACGGATGCACATGAGTATGTGCGCCATTGCGACAAGTGTCAAAAACATGCCGACCTTGTCCATGCGCCTGCACAAGAGCTGCAGGCTATCTCATCTCCTTGGCCCTTTTCTAAATGGGGCTTGGATATTATTGGTAAAATCAATCCTGTGTCTTCTGATGGACACAAGTTTATCATAACTGCCACTAAGTATTTCACGAAGTGGGTCGAAGCTATGCCTTTAGCTTCCTGCACTGGCACACAAGTTTCTAAGTTTATTTTTAATCAAATTATTTACAGGTTTGGAATTCCTGCCAATCTCATCTCTGACAATGGAACTTGCTTCAAAAATAAAGATGTTAAAAAAATTATATCAAAAATATAAAATTCAACATCGCTGGTCCACCCCCTATTATCCTCAGGGTAATGGTCAAGCAGAAGCATCTAACAAAACCTTAATCAAAATTCTTAAAAGATTAGTCAATAAAACTGGCCGTGATTGGCACATTCAATTATATCCAGCCTTGTGGGCCTATCGAACTAGTGTTCGAACCCCCACTAGAACTTCACCATTTGTTTTGGTATATGGTGCTGAAGCAGTTTTTCATTTGAATTGGAATTTCCTTCTTTGGCTCTGCTACTTCAAGATACCGAAGTAGGAGATGACTATCGTGCTGGCAGACTTAGTCAGCTAGAACTCCTAGATGAAAAATGCATCAATGCTTTGGAGCATCTCCGTGCTTACCAAAACAAGCTTAAAAGATCATATGCTAAGAAAGTTTGTCATCGATCCTTTGAGATTGGCAACCTTGTTTTAAAAGAAAATAAAAAAAATACAAATGCAACTAAGGAACTTAAAGGTAAATTCGAGCCCAATTGGCTTGGACCATACATTATTATTGCTAAATTTGAATCGAGAGCATATAAATTATCTACCTTAGATGGTAAAGAACTTAAAGAACCCATGAATATTTTGCATCTTAAACGTTACTATGTATAAATTTGGTCATTTCATCCATGTATATATTTGTTCAAAATTACTATCTTGTATTTCTTTCAATTTATTCAAAAACACCAAAAACATTTATAAATCTTCAAAAATCTTCAAAAAAAAAAAAACTATCTATTGCATTTATTTAAGGCAGTTGTTAAATTTTTTGCTCAAAAATATAAAAACAGCTATATGCTTGACTCTTTCGAAACCAAAATAAAACAAAGAAGAAAGAGAGAGTCAACATTCTCCAAACTTCTCAAAAAATCATTTATATATATTTTCTTACAATTATTGCAGTTATATGTTTCAACTTATTTTGGATAAATTAGCATTTATTTGGAATCCCTCACTTGCACACTCACAAAAATAAATATCTTGATTTTATCTGGCATGATTACTAATCTCTCTTATATCAAAGTCCACAAAATTCAATTAAATAAAGTTTGAGCATAGAGAATTGATCTTGTTATTTATTTAAACCAAGCACATCTTTTCACAATAAAATGATTATATTTGTAATTTCCATGTTTTGCTACATAGTAGAACTGATTTCTTGAGTGAAAAGTTTCCCCTGCTATCCTATCATGCACATGGTCTAGAATCTTTGAGAATTGGCAAAAGGACAAGCTCACCCCTACCCAGAATAAAAATCCCTTGCTCTACAGCTAATCCGAGCAAGTATCCCTAGCAAAGAAAAAAGAAAAAGAAAAAAAAAAAAGAAAAGTTCAAGAAAAAAAAAGAGAAAAGAAAAATGTTATTTCAGCAAAGTTTCAAGCATTATCTCAAAATTCAAGCAAAAGAAGTTCAAAAGAAAGCAAGAAAGCAATAAAATCCCTTTCCCTACCCTTTGAAAAGAAAAGAAGGGTTGATGAGCTTGAATCCCTGGAATTCTCAATTATTCAAAACTGTGAGGTAAGCCCCATAACAGGTGGTTTGTGCCCAACCTACTTGGCCTTGGGTAACTCCTAGCGTGGTGATATGTCTGTCACATTAGCGACCTTCTTTTGTACATACCTATGTCTGCTTATGGATTAGCTAGCTCTTGATAATCCGACCTACATAGTAGTCTAGCATGGTTATATGCATCTACATCATGGTTAATGAACACTTATTTGGTTTCTTCAAATCACTTGTATCATAGTATCTTGCTCAAAACTGGTAAATAAACAATGCAATCGCACACACATTTGTATTGGAGAGATTTTGTGTATCATTATGATAAATCAATATCGGAAATGAATTCACATATGCACATGGGATTCCTTATAAATCTAACTTTTGTCTTCAAAATATTTTGAAATATTATTTTTGCAACTTGTTTGGAATAAATCAAGTACAGTTGTTTACCACAAAGACAACTATATAAATAGAAAAATCAAAAATTTCTTTCAAAATATACAATCAAAACATATATATCTGGTTGACTTTCGCGACGATGGTATAGTTTCAAAACCAAAATTGAAATTTTATGCCTAGCGCAAGTCCTCATTTTCATATTTTTTGTTCATCAAAAATCAATCATGTAATAAAACCTTTTTGGATTTTTGCGATGATGGTATAAGTCTATACCTACATATTCTATGCCTAGCGCAAACCATTATTACAATTTTTATTTCCCATTTATTCAAAATCATAAAAACCATATGACTTAATTCATTATGTTACACAAATTATGCTTTTCAAAAGCAAACACATTTTCATTATTTCATGTCATTATGTCAACCTTTAATTTTGCAATGATGGTTTAATTCCTAAGGAATTATCCAAAAATTTTATCACACTTAGGAATTTATGCCTAGCAAAAATCATTTGAACATTATTTCATGCACAAACATTTTTTTATGAAAATCTGAAAATCATCATCATCATCATCATTGGCACTATCACAACAAAGCCTTAAGACAGTCTCTTAAGCACTCTTTTACTTTTAACAATATTTCTATCCTGGGATTAGCTTGACGATCGAGTGAGCAGCGACTCTATGAAATGGTCTATAATAGCGACAATGTCCTTTGAAATTATTGTTCGAAGTCTCTTTTTATTTTTTATTTTTCATCACATTTCATCACAAACAACCAATTTGTTCCATCAGATTATTTCATTTAAAATTTTATAGCATGACATTCAAAACATAATATTTCCAATGACATAATTACATGAATCCTCAATGAATCATCAAATTAATCAAAACATAAAAGCATCATACAAACCACAAAACACAAGTCATATGATCAAAAATATCTCATCTTATATATCTAAAAAATATATGTACATCATATCAGCTAGATTGGTATGCCACAATCTATATCTTGGCATACTCAATCAAATGTCCTCTGAGCAGTGTCTCGAGAGCCCCTCGAGCTCTCAGCCTCATCTCCTCCCCCGCCCTGCGGTGGACGAGGTGGCCCCATAGCAGTCTGTGTAGTCCTCGTCCTCGACCGGGACGAAGTCCTCGAGGACCCAATCCTGATAGGGTCAGCAATGCCAGCTGGCAACTATACCCTCTGACCCTCTGGCACCATCTGAAAGTAGATGCCCTGGTAGAACGCGATCTGAGCAATAGACCGCGCCAGCTCCTGTGTGCTCGCCCCTCCGCCCCATGCCTTGAGGCGTGTAATCTCGTCTCGCAGCTATGACACCTCAGCCCGGTGTTGTGCAGCCTCATCCTGTAGCGTCTGCACCTGGGCCTGTAGACGATCTCTCTCTGCCCGGAGAGTAACCATCTCACTACTCTCTCCTATATCCACACCCTTGCCCTTATCGGGCGATGGTGGCCTATCCCTCTGTGGAGATGGGGGTCTCGCCTCCCTCCTCTCCCTCTCTCTCTGCTGTGGCCGCTCCTGTGCCTGTGGCCTCCTCGTCTCTCTCCCATTGCAACCATGGGCTGCCTCTATCGTCGCCTGGCGCCACCTATCTATCCGACGCACAACTACGTGGATCGGTCCCTGTGCCCTCGTCATCCGAGGAGGGCGGATGCCTACGTACTAGGCATCGTAGCCGTCGGATACTCCTGTGTCATCCCCATCTACTGGCTGGATGGGGGCATCATCTGCGTCCTGGCTTCAGAACCACTGCATGTCCGAATCCCCGCTAACAGTAGTGTTATCCCGAACAGTCTAGGAAAACTCGTAGTCTCTGAGAGATGGGATCCCCTGCTGTAGACCGAACTGCCGCAAAACTCGGTCGTACCTGTGGAGCTCCACCTCTCCTCTCTCCATCCTCAACCAGTAGACTTGCCTAATGCGAGCCAACTCATTTCCGTCCTCTGGCCACCCTGGATGCTCCCTCCATGGCCTCGAGGTGATCTGGTCCTGGACTAGGTCATCCAGTAGTCTTCGGGACATCGGTAGGTCGATCTGCCACTGTGCCCCTCTTCAGAGCCACCAATAGAAGACTCGGGGCCTCTCCCCGTCAACTCCTATCAGAGGAAGCCCTATCGACCTCCGCACTACAATGTGCTCCCAGCACCAAACCTGTAGTAGCGATGTCATAACCAGACATCGGCCGCCCTTGTACACGACCCCATACAAGATCCTGTACAATCGGCATAAAATAAAACTATCCCAAGCAAACTTGTAGCCGTGGTCTCGCATATCATAGACCACATCTTCCAGCATCCATGGCACCCTACACCCGCTTTGGTGGCACAACATAAGTCCACCAACTACCCCAGCTAGTACCCATGTGAGTGTAGATGCCCCAGGCATCTGGCATAGTGCCTCGATGTTAACTCCACCCTTCTCTAGGGCGAATCTCGGGTCACCGCACAACCGTCCCATAGCGCGGCCCTGGTTGGCCACAGGTGTAATGAGCCGTCCTTGTATAGGGATTATCAGAATCCTCCATACGTCCTCCAAAGTGGGAGTCATCTCCCCTGTTGGTAGCCGGAAACAGGAAGACCTCGGATACCACCTCTCTGCTAGGGCCGTCAGTAGCCCCATGTCTGTAGATACTTGTGGCATCTCTGCCACATGCTGCAAGCCGGCTTGTGCCAGCTGATCTTGCTCTGCTTGTGTCAGAGCGGCCAAGTCGTCTCTCAAACCTCCATATTTCCACTCCCTGCTCTTTAATAATCCTCTCTGCAAACATAAACAACAAAATAATAAACAATCATTAATCAATAATTCAAATAAACAATAATGCAAGTTAAAAATTCATTTTTTTTGTAATTGATGATATTGCCCACTATTGAACGA
This sequence comes from Wollemia nobilis, assembly GCA_028583015.1. Lineage (NCBI taxonomy): Eukaryota > Viridiplantae > Streptophyta > Pinopsida > Araucariales > Araucariaceae > Wollemia > Wollemia nobilis. The sequence goes on along the minus strand of JAQPPZ010012727.1, from coordinate 44,020 downwards.
TATCGCCCCCAATTTGAGCATAATCGTCTCCGATTTTGCAGTTTGAAATCGTCTCTAATTTGACGAAATCGTCCCCCTTTCGACGATTTCATCGAAATCGGGACGATTTTGTCCCGACGACGTCGACGGCCCAAAAACGGCCGCGATGCTCAAAAATCACATAAAAATTACCTACAAAGCATGTAAAATTAAATTAAAGCATTCTAAACTCAGTTTAGACTCTTACCCGTAGACCGCACCGGACCTCTGTCGATCTGTGCGTTGTCTCCACCATTTCTGCTTCAGAGCTCTAAAACCAGTAGAAAATGAACAGTAAAAATGAATTAGGGTTTTACCCTATTTTTCTTAATTTTATTCAAAAATAATTTTTTTGCTTTTCCGCGTTTTTACCTCAAACGTTCGATTTGGGTAAAAACACGGAGGGGGCACCATAGTAAGCTGTCGTACGATTCGACCAAGAATCGTCGCCTAAAAATGGAAATAATTTTTTCTTTCTTGTAGATCGAGAAGAACTCATCTTTAACGCATTTTTTTCAGAAAATTCGCTAAAGAGGGGGCAAAATGTAGCACCCTAAAATTGGCACAGTCAAATTACAAAAATTACATTCACCTTAGTAAATAATTTAAATTTAAATTTAACCTCCCAAACCACCCGTTAACCGCCGGGAAATTTGTTTCCCCCTTTTTCACGCCATTTTTAGAGGTTGTTTTGACCGTTTGACGATATCGTCGCCGATCAGACGATATCGCCCCAGATTTGACGATTTCGTCTGGACTAGGACGTCCAGACGATCTTGTCGCAAAACCGAATTTGCAAAGTTGGAATTTGTTCCAACGGGTCTTCAATCCGGGCGAAGCGTGTCTGCGCCGTTGGGACCCTCCCCCGTTGGAGATCTCCCAAATTGGGATGATCTCCAACCTCCTAACTACTCCCCCTAAGCCTATTTAGTCTCTAGAATTTTCCCTTCCCAACCCCTGGCTGAAATTCTTTGCAAATTGATTCCCTCTACGTTAAAACATCCCAATATTGCATTTGCACTAGATCTATACCAATTTTGTTGCAGGTACATCATTGTTTTTCAGCCAGAGCCAGCACCCATCGTCGTCGACGAACCTGTTCAGATCGGAGGCGAACCTGTCGAATTCGAGACGATTTCGTACTGATGCGAGACGATCTCGACTGCAGTCCACATTCAAGCAATCAGTGCCTGAAGTTTGCTTTTCTCAACTTTGTCCCTGTCATTTTATTCTGCAAATTAGATAATTTATTCAGTTTTTATGTTATTTTGCATTTGGAGTTCACCCATTTAGCTTAGATTGCATACTAAGATCATGATTTGTCATTAAATGTATTAATTTGTTTTGGATTGCTGTTCATAATTATTATTCAGTGTTTATACAGTCATTTAGTGTTGTTTCCCTCTGTTAGTACAATAGTATTCGTTGTATTTTGTATCTATTTTTCTGCTTGCAGGTCTCTGACGAATTCATCAGATCTCTGACGAATTCGTCAGATCTCAGACGATTCTGTCAGTCTCAGACGATTTTGTCAGATTGCAGACGATTTTGTCAGATTGCAGATGATTCTGTCAGATTCTAGACGATCTAGACTGCTTCAACATCAAAATCTTCTCCAGACATCCAGATCAGGTATTCCTCAGTTGCATTCTGTAAATTCTATGTTTTTCTATCTGTAAATCTGTTTCCTGTATTCATTGAACTTGCATTTTCATGTATATTAAATCTAGATTCATTCGGCCAAACCTAGGATATGAATGCTTAAGGTTAAAAACGAACATATCAAAACACATTCCAAAACCTAGGCATGGAAACTGCCGCTAAATGTTTCCTGGTGAACCCACCATCCGTCGAAAAATCATCAAACTACACCTCCCTTGAGAGGTGGGACCTTCGCAAAGTCCTCTCAGTTCGAGGTACCACACCATCCTTTTCCCATCCTCCTTTCGGGCGCGGATCCTATAGCCTGAAGGTAGGGATGCAAAAAATTTGGAGCGATACACCAATACTTACTCCCTAACAAAGGATGGAGTGCACCATAAGATGAAGCCCCTAAAGGAAGTGGATGAAAAGGTATGTAGCAATGCCTAAATCTATTTAGTTAAAGGTAGAAAGTTTTTGGATGGTTTGAAGCATGAGCATATGTGATATCCGTTAATTCCTAGAGTTAGGGAAGAAGAATGCAAAGATATCCTAGTAGAAATCTCAGGTCTGTTAGAAATTTTTTTAGATATTGTATTATATAATGTGCTTGAGGTTTTACCACCAATGAGGAATATTAGTCACCATATAGATTTGGTATCGAGATCTAGTTTACCCAATAATGTAGCCCATAGAATGACTCTTGTAGAAAGTGAGGAGCTAAGTAGGCAAGTCCAAAAGTTACTGAAGAAGGTACTGATTCGAGAGAGCTTATGTCCATGTGCAGTACCTATAGTACTAGCACCAAATAAGGATTGGGAGTGGAGGATGTGTAGAGACTCTTGAGATATTAACAAGATCACCATCAAATATCAATTTCCACTGCCAAGGGTGGATGATATAATGTACTGTTTGAGTGGAGCCCAGTACTTCACTAATATTGACCTGAAGAGTAGGCACCATTAGATTCATATTCAAGAAGGGGATGATTGGAAGACAACCTTAAAGACCAGAGAGGGTTTGTATGAGTGGTTGGTCATGCCATTTGGGCTAACCAATGCACCTAGCACATTCATGCAGCTTATGAATGAGGTGTTGAAGGGGTTTTTAGAAAAAAAAATTATTTTCTATTTGGATGATATTTTAATATTTAGCAAGACCTTGAAAGAGCACCTGATGCATATCAGAAGAGTTTTTGAGAATTTGAGGGAGGAGCAGTTGCTAATTAATTTGAAGAAGTGCAGCTTTGTGAAGGAGTTGGCATACCTAGGATTTGTCATCTCAGTTGAAGGTCTAAAAATGGACCCATAAAAGGTAAGGACTATCATTGAATGGCCTAATCCGAGGAGCATAACTCAAGTAAGATCATTTCATGGACTAACAAGTTTTTACAGAAAATTCATTAGAAATTTTAGTAGTATTTATGCACCCATAATAAAGACAATGAGAGGGGATAAGAAGGAGTTTAAGTGGACTCCAAGAGCTGATAAGATCTTTGATATGCTAAAGAAGAAGGTCACTAAGCATCATATTTTAGTACTTCCATATTTTAATAAGGTATTTCAGGTAGATTGTGATGCTAGTGGTAGTGCCATAGGAGCTGTATTGAGTCAAGAAGGTAATATGTTGCTTATTTTAGTGGGAAACTCAATGATTCTAGGAACAAGTATTCAGTTTCTGATCAAGAGTTTTATGCTATAGTTAAGGCTCTGAAGAAGTGGAGGCACTATTTTTTGCCAAAAGAGTTTGTTCTATATACTGATCATCAAGCCTTACAGTATATTAATAGCTAAGGGAAGCTAAATCAGAGGCAGTTGAAGTGGGTTGAGTTTCTACAGAGTTATACCTTTACGTTGAAGCATAGGAGTGGAAAGTCAAACAGAGTTGCAGATGCTTTAAGTAGAAGGTAGTGTTTGTTGACATAAATGAAGGAGGAAGTTGTAGGGTTTGATGAACTTAGGAGTTTATACCCTGAAGATCCTAATTTTGTAGAGGTTTGGAGAGTTTGTTTAGCACCTGTTACTTTGGATAGGACTAAGTGGTCGGATTTTATAATCCAAGATGGAATGTTGTTTAGAGGAAACTAATTATGCATTCCAAGGAGTTCAATGCGAGAGAATCTAGTCAAGGAGAATCACAATGGAGGGTTGGCTGGACACTTTGGTCGGGATAAGACCATTGCTCTTATTAATGATAATTACTATTGACCATAGTTGTAGCAATATGTGAAGATATTTGTACAAAGAGTATTCCAAATGGCCAAGGGTGTGAGACATAACACTAGATTGTATAAGCCATTACTTATACCAGAGAGACCATGGGAGGACTTCAACATGGATATTTTTCTTGGTATACCAAGGAAACAGAGGGGAACAAATCCATATTTGTGGTGGTTGATAGATTCTCAAAGATGGCACATTTTATTCCCTGTCAAAAAACTAATGATGCAGTTCATATTGTAGGGTTGTTTTTCAAATATGTGGTACGACTACATGGTATATCAAAGAGTATTTTTTTTATAGGGATACCAAGTTTTTTGGGTATTTCTGGAGGACCCTACGAAAGAAATTAAAGATAGACATAAAATTTTGTTCTGCATACGACCCCCATATTGATGGAAAAACAAAGGTAGTGAATAAAAGTTTGGGTAATCTACTAAGATGCTTGGTAGGAGATAAGCCCAAGGGATAGAATTTGGTTTTTCCATAGGAAGAATTTACATACAATAATTCTGTCAATAGGAGTACTAACAAATCTCCATTCTATATTGTATATGGGAGAAGCCTAAGAAATGCTTCTGAGTTGATGAATATGGATAGAGGGGAAAGTGTAGTGTTGAGGCTAAGGACTTTGCTAAGCACCTGAAGAGCTTGCATGAAGCAATAAAGCAACATATTAAAAAGATGAACACTCAGTACAAGATAAGAGAAGACCAGAAGCAATGTCCTAAGGAGTTACAAGTGGCAGATCAAGTTATGGTTCACTTGAGGAAAGAAATATTTCCTACTAAGACTTATAACAAGTTAAAAATGAAGAATTTTGGACCATGCAGGTTCATAGGGAGACGGGATTCAGGGAATGCCTATGAGGTAGAATTGCCAAGTGGGATGAACATATCACCTGTATTCAACATTTCAAATTTGGTAGAGTATCATGAAGGTGATAAAAATTATGGGTTAGTCACAGAAATGTGAAGTATTTCAGCATCTACTCCAGAGACAGAAGAGATAGAAGAGATCCTAGATACCCACATCGGCAAGAACATAAGGCACATGTAGTATGAAGAATATTTGGTTAAGTGGAAGGGTAGGCCTATGGAAGATTCAACTTGGTTATCCAAGATAGAGGTTGAACACCTTGGTTTTTCTCCAGCATCAAAGAAGTGAAGGTCACTTCTCAATTTACCCTAGGTGTCTGATACAGGAGCATCCAATGGTGTAAGAGTGATCTTGCATCACCCAAAATTTGTATTTGATTTAATTATTTGCTAAGTGTATTTAGTTGTGTAGGTAATAGAAAATTAGACCTAGTTTTGAAATAATCATCCCAATATCCTGAGCGGTTTGGGAGATATGTAATTTTTAGTGTCTCCTACCCTATTAAAAACTAGTGAAAAATTCCTTCTAGTAAAACTAGTAAAACTTACAGGTGAATTTTGGAGGTCTTAAAGATTGAATTTAAGGATTTTCAATTATACATAGGCCTTAGCAACCTTATCTAAGGTTTGGCTTGCTTAGTTCGTCTCATGCCCTTTCCTAAAACATGCAATAATAGTCAATCGGGGCAATGAGCGCGAAGTTATGACCCTAGGAAGTTTGCCTCCTAAATTCAAATTTCAAATGCATTGTTTTAGGTGGGAAAAGGGGAAAAAAGGGTATTAGAGGGAAATTTCAAATTGGTAAAAGGGCTCTTTATTTTGTAACCTCTTTGGGGATGAAAAAGTAATGAAAATGTTTGGTTCTCTAACATGATAAAAGGAAAGAAAAAAATATCACCTGTGTATGGTTTGTTTAGTGTGGCTTGATCTTCACCAGCTATGGAGCCAGACGAACTATGCTTTAAGAAGTAAAAATAAGAATTAATCTAGCATATGAGGAGGGTTTTAAAGATAAACAATTGTCTAGAATTTTATAAGGAGATTTTTTTTATGAAGCAAATTTCGGAGAAGCAAAATTTTCAGAATGCATTCTAGTTGCATATACAGATCAACGAATACAATGAAAGAAAATTTTGACAAATTGCATCAATGGTAAAACTATAATTAGATAAACTGAAAAGTATTACCATAAGCAAATATCTCAAAAAATTGCATCTAAGATCTATCTATAATATAAAACCTCTTTCCTCTTTAAAAAACAAAGAAGAAAGAGATTAAGAACCAGTTCGAAAAACCTTCCTTCAAGAGAGAATGCTAGCAGAATCTATCTTGCTCTAGTACCATGTTAGAATTTCCTAAAATAGACATGCAAAGCATTACAAGAGTTTGAAGAAACAAAATAGAACTGATTGATTTATTCCAAGGATCAACTTTGTATAAATAACAAATTTGATCATTAAGAGCCATTGGATTACAATAACTCATCAAATATGGTGAAGACACCACCGAGAGTTCTCCTGACACATGGAGGAGTGGAAAATCAAGTGTGTCTACCCTATTAGAACTTAATAGAATATTCACTTATTCTAACACAAACAAAGTATACAAAATTTTCAAATATTTTATTATGGAATAAATCAAATCACAAACACATTCTCTTGAGATGTTATTTACTCAATAACGTTCATCAAAATCCATTTTAATTTTAGTTTATGTGGTTACAAGACACCAATTTCTTCTAGATTTTTATGTTATGGTGCGATGCAAATTTTTAATTATCATATATGTAGGTATTTTCTTAGAAGTTAAAAATATCTAAAGGGACAAATGCAAATTTGGAATACCAAATATTTTGGTAAAATATTTAAAGTAAAAGAGGAAATTAAATCTAAGCTCAATTATTTACAAGAGATGGTAGAAATAAATGGAAATGGACCAAAATAGTTATTATGGACTACGATAGTTATGTGCAAGAAATAATTTTACTTTATGATTATTATAATGTAATGTAAAAATGAATAATCATATTGGTCCCAAAAATATAAACAAAGATGGCTTAAGGAAGGGGATACAAGTACAATATTTTTTCCATGTTACAACCAAAATGGACTTGTCTTTTGGTCAAATAAAACATATTTCAACTCTAAATTAAATAAATCTTGATAAAGGAGAATATGTTAAGAAGCAAGCAATTAATTACTTTAAAGACATTATATCAAATGCTAGACAAGATAAGGATGCTCAAGGTAAGCTTTCTTTTTGCAAAATATTCCATCAATTCATGCAAAGATAGAATTATGGAAACTTGACAAGGAATATATCCATTGAGGAGCTACATGGTCCAATTTACTCTTTCCACCCTAACAAGGCTACTCACCATAATGGATTTCTTACAATTTTCTCTTAAAAATTTTAGATATTTTTGAACAGTAATACACAAGGTTATAGTCCAAAAGGACACAAAAAAATGGCTACAATAGATGAGATAATTTCCATACTTATTGCATTAGTTCATGAGAAAGGAAAAACAAAATATTTTGATGATTTTTTGTCCAATAAGCCTTTGTCATATGATTTATAAGATAATTTCAAAAATAATGGCAAAGAGACTAAAAAAAAATCTAAATTGTGTTATCTCAAAGGAACAAGAAATTTTTGTTCATGGAAAATAAATTAAAATAAATTCTTTATTATATAAACATTGCACAGGTGGTCATACTGTAATGAAGAAACTATATCAAATACAATAATGCTCGTAGTAAGTTCAAGGTAAGATTTATTTTTGAAAAATATTCCATCAATTCACACAAAATAGAATGATGGAAACTTGATAAGGAATATCTCTATGGAGGAGCTACATAGGCCAATTTAATCTTTTCACCCTAACAAAGGTACTCACCATAATGGATTTCTTATAATTTTCATTTAAAATTTTTAGAATTTGTTGAAAAGTAATACACAAGGTTACAGTTGAAAAGGCCACAAAAATATGGCTACAATAGATGAGATCATTTCAATCCTTATTGCATTGGTTTTCGAGAAAGGAAAAATAAAATATTTTGATAATTTTTTATCCAATAACCCTTCCATTCTTCGTTCATTTGACATATAATCGTTGTATATTAATAATATCACCAAGCTAAGATAGCCATTGTGCTTCTCATATTCATGGTAAAGAGTTTGACGAACCGAGTATAATACCTCATTTGGATGTTAATCTTAGTTGTTCGATCCACACATTGAGCAACACCCCCATTTGCAATCAATACTTAAAATTTCTCCTAATTGGAACAATTGATATACAATCCCAAAGACTTTGTTGTCTTACTGTCAATAATGTTATATGTGCTACTTGAATAAATCAACACATTGACACATTATCATTTGATGAATCCTTGTACCTTGATGGTATAATGATCTTGGAGCCCTGTAAGGGCATAAGCGAAAAGAGCCATGGTATCATCCTCATGCTCAGTCTTATTTACTTTAGTTGGTTACTCTTGTTGCAATGAATATTTATGGTATAATCGTTGTAAATTAATAGTAACATCATGAAGCTAACATGACCATGATGGTCATTGCACTCCTCAGATGCATTAGTTTTCCCAACCAATTATAATCCCTAATTTGAATTTTAACCTTAGATGTTCGACCCACACACTGAGCAACAACCCCATTTGTAAACAATACTTGAAAATTTCCCTAATTGGAATAATTGATATAGAATCCTAAAGACTTTGTTTTCTTACTATCAATAAAGTTATATGTGCTACCTAAAATCAATCAACACATTGACACTTTTTTGTTTGATGAATCCTTGGACCTTGATGGTATGGTGAGCTTAGAACCCTATAAGGGCATAAGTTAAAAGAGCCATGGTATCCTCTTCATGCTCACCCTCATATACTTTAGTTGGTTTCTCCCATTGCAATGAATCTTCATCTCCTAACATTGTTGCTTCTTCCCCTTCCACTTGAAAGTTATAATGTTCTTCATAGGTCTTATCTCAAGTATGGTGAGAAAAACACTTAAAATAAAATAATCCTTTGGAACGTTCATTACTGCATTTATCAAATGATATCGAGGATTGAAATCATGCCAAGATTAATAACTGGGCTCTTAGAGCTTCTATTCTATCATCAAAGCTACATGTTGAGCATCCTCAAGGATATAGGGATCAAGTATGCCAATTTCTCACCTAATTTTATCCTTAAGTCCATGGTGAAAAGCTAAGACCACCATTGTTAGATCCAATTGGTAGGTGTATATAAAAAGATGTAAACTCTACACAATACTCCCCAACCATTCCTATTTGCTTAGTTTACATTTAAAAAATAACATATTATGTGGATGATACTTTGTCAAACCTTTGGATAAATCACACTTTGAAATCAAACTATAAAAGAGAGATCCCTAATTGATGAAGCTCCTATAACTACCATTGATGAGCATGGATTCCCAACTTAGTAACAAATAATATGATACGACCACCTTCAAGAACATGGTGCAAGGAGGTGATGCTATCGAAATTAATCAACCACCCATGTAGATTGACACCCTCAAAGGTGGGGATGTCAATGCATGGAATAGAAATATCATAAGGCTAGTAAATGAAATTAGAAGCACCTTCTAAAAAGGGATTCAAATCAAAATCAAAGTCTTATATGTAACCACCCATACCTATAAGAGCACCTCTAGTAGCATAGGGAGCCATATAACTTCCATAGGAAGCTAGAGGATTGTGATCAGATAAAAACTACTAAAAAATACTTGTGTACCTTGGTTTTAGTGTCTGTTTCATACCTAGTGGTTGTTTCCCAATGACTTATTGAGTCTCATGGTTTAGGGAATGCATAGTAGAGGGTATTTTTTGGACACTAGATATTGGCAATTGTAGTCTTGATTTCATTTTGAGAAATTAAAATAGAATTAACCACCCTTTATTGTTTCTCAAGGTAGGTAAGCAAACCATAATCAATAGTATCAAGAATAGTATTACCAATTGAAGGGGTAACATGAGCAGTGGTAGGGGAGGATTATTTGGAGGAGAGGAAAGAGCGGTTTTGGGAAGAGGTGAAGCCATGGGAAGAAAGAAAATATAGATCAAAACTATTGATATTTGGAGTGTTGTAATGCTTACAAGGATTTTTACGTTGGTGCTTCTTTTTGGTCATGCACACATACTTTTAATGACAAATGCCTTGTAATTGACCATTAATTTGAAACCATCCAGTAGGAGCAACGAGTTCATTCATACACTAAGGGAAATTGCAAAACCCAAAATAATCCTTTGGAGCACTTCTAAAAAAATAGTTAGAGAAATACTTCTTATTTTGATCCGTTTGAACATATGATTGCAATGAGATAAGTCTTCCTCAAGGATCCCAACATACCCAATTCCCAAAGAAGTATTGCTAGAAATACTCCTTGTTTTGACCAATGCAGAGAGTCAATCACAATGATATAGGTTTCTTGCAAGGCTCTAACCACACCTAATTATTATTTTTTAGATTATGTTTGGATAAAGGAAGTAACAACAACAAACTCACAATATTATAGAAGAAAAATATACCAAAAATGAGCAAAACAATTTCTAAATACAGTGCCAAGAGAGAAGAAATAGAACTACCAAACAAATGTTCTATAATGGTTCATGTGCCCTTCTGTCCTAAATATGCATTGTTGCAAAGAGCTAAGATTGATGCTCTAATACCACATGTAATGAAACAACTTCAAGAAATACAATAATGACAATATTGATTTAAGAATACATGGTAAACAACATTCAATGATAAAATAAATTCAAATATAATACTATAAAATCAAATATGCAAGTAGTTAGGTTCTAGATTTAAATCAATACCAATCCTTAGCCACATAGATAATGTAAAGTATCTTATACCCTTGGAGAGGGCAAAGTCTCATGTGTGCAACAAAGGCTACTAAGATTCAAATATGAAATATGATCATAAATACAACATAACTCTTCATATTTATAAACTAAATCAACATTAACCCTAACCCTAATGCTCAAGGATGGATTACTTTAACCTAGGGCTTAAGTTAATAAAAATAAAGATAGTTGACATGATTACATTGGAGTCATTACACAAACATTATTTCAATCTATAAAAAATTCTAGGTAACAAAGCATATGATAGGGTTTGTTGGAATATTCTATATGATAATCTTTTTTAATTTTGATCAAGGATGGTGTAAATGAATTAAATTTTATTATACCCCTCCAAAATATCCTATTTTGATCATTGGATCTCCATTGGACACTCTGAATTATCTCATGGGATTTTCTAAGGTGACCCAATGTCTCGTCATCTAATTTTCGTTGAAGCATTGGAGAGATCTCCTTAAAAGAAACCATATAAATAAAAATCAAAGGTATTAAAATGGCAACAAATGGCCCCACCAAATATCGTATCTAATTTTTTAATAATACTTTTCTTTTGTGTTCTCTTATAGAGTAAAGCCATGGAGTTTAAATCAATATTATCATGTTATAAGGAAGTTGCTAAAGAGTTGCTTAGTACCCTTGATTTACAATGGATTAGTGAGGATATTTTAGGGTTTAAAGTTAAAAAAATATAATTAACATATTTTGGTATTCTATTGTCTCATAAATAAAAGAAGCATCAACTTTGGGACTCGATGTTAGATATAAAAAAAAAAATTGATAGCATGGAAAGGTAATTTTTTAAACATGGCTAGAAGGCTATAACTCAAAAACTACATTGAAATATATATATTTATTTATGATATCGCTTTCAATATTGTCATGGCATCTAAATTTTATTAAATTTGAAGTTTTTCTTTGGAAAAAATTTGAGAAAAATTTTATATTTCCTCTTTATAAAATAGGTGTATGGGAATATGATATTACATTATATAAGGGTTGGCATGTGCCACATAAAATATTAAATTATATTAGTAGTCGACTCCCCAAATTAGAAGTAGAATATGGGTATATAAAGAAGATATATTATCATTGTAATCATGATGGAGATCAATATTATTTAATCATTTTTCCTTGTGATTCCATATAGAATCATAATATTGTTGTTGTTTTTGGTGGTGTGGATGGCGATATGCTACAACCGTAACCTTGTGTTCTACCTTCTTTGACTTTCCAATATTTGGCTCCACCTTTTTAAATTCTTCTACATGTTGTTCTTTCATGTGCCCTTTGTTTGGTGTGTCCTTGTGCTCTTCTGTCAAATCTTCCTTAGACTCTAATACCATAATTTTCATGAACATTTCTACTACTATTTCTTTCATGGACTCTATTGTTGCTACTTCCTTCTTGGATTCTATTTCAACTTATTTTGTTTGTTCTTCAATTTGTTTCTCTACAATCACTTATTGTTCCCTTACCATAACTACTTATTTCTCCTTGGATCCTTGCTTCGTAAGCTACAAAATATCTTGCAATGTTATCTTCTTATTCATATACCATAACTTCAAAAACTTATTTTCAACATTAGTGTCAACAATACCCAAAGAATCCAACCAAGGATAACCTAGAATAATATCCACATCATCCATCTTAATAGCATGAAATTTTGAATGTAAAAAATCTTTATCCATGGTAATCTTCAAATATTTAAAAATTTGAACATTCTCACCCTCAAAATATGTCCTTTATTTTTGTTGCTTGAACCTGCAACTTCTTAGCCAAAGCAATATTAAATATCTGCTACTAGGGTTATTGAAAATAATAACCTTTTCCTTTTGAATGCATTGATGAACCTGTAAAATAAAATTTTAGATCAATTTAGACCCTTTTGATCCTTATCTTGCTTTTGAAAATCCAAAGATATGGCTTTTACATTTTTCTCACTATATTATTTAACCTTTTCCTCTTTCTTTTCCTTGAGTAATTTTATTTCTTTTTCATAGTTTTCATTAAAATTTCTTCAAAACTTCTTGCTCTCTTTTTATTTCCTTTTATTCTTTTTGAAACATGTTTATCTCTTCTTCATATCCCTTTATGGTGACCTTAAAACTAGATATATTTTTTATATGGGTCTCATTGAATCAAATACATGCACCATTTCGTCCCAAGTGTACACATCATTCCTTTCATTACAAAAATTTATCACCAAGAAAAACTTCCTCTTTAAATCTTCTACTAAAGAAGAATTACCAAAAATAATTATTTTTTCAATGAGTTTAGACAAATTTTTATAAGGGGTCTTGATCCCCTTATAGTCAGTGGAGTTTGAATCTTAGACCTCCTAAAGAGAGGCCAAAGCCCTTACCACTACATTAAGCTTGCAACTATTGCCAAAAATGATATTTAAAATATAGAGACCTAACTTTTTTTCACCATTCTCTAGCATCAATATCATACTCTCTAGAAAAATATTTGAGATCCATAAGTTCACACCCCAAGTTAAATATAATGTAAAGTAGAACTAGGGTTTCATAAAAATATATATCTCCTTTGTTAATTTGAAGCAGAACGTTAACAAAAATTTAAATTTTTGTTTTATAAAAAAAAACCTCTTATGTACATAGTGGTATTTGAAAAATATGCATATATCATCTAATATGATTTAAAACCTAGATATTTATCTTAGAAGTTAATGTTTTCCACTTAATTTGAATACAAATTGATGAAAATGTTACCATTTGCCAACAAAAGTAGATCATATCACCTGGTAAGATTTAAAACCTAGATATATATCTTAGAAGTTAATGTTTTCCACTTAATCTAAATTCAAATAGCTAAAAATGTTAACATTCACCCACAAAAAAATGTTAAATTCCTCAATGTTTAAAAAGGAGACCAAGGTGAAAATATTTCCCAATGATACATAGATAATATCCAAGCTTTGTTGTAATACCATTATGTGGTGATGATGTAATACGGCTAGGTGGGGTCCATTTCAATCCCATATAACCAATTGATTAAATAAAAAACATTCACCAACAAAAGTATAACCTTGATAGAAGGTAAAACTACTTTTAATTCCTATTGCTTCCTCCAAACTCCATGGGTAATTTGGATTTTACAATAATTTAATTTAAATATAAATTTTTAACATTAAAAGGATTTTTTTAGTTATGGACATGTATCCATAAGTACATTACAAATTTACAACATATAAATACTCTAAATTAACTCCTATTAATTAAATATAAATTTTTAACATTAAAAAAATGAACTTTTAATTGAGGACACCCATCCATAAGTACAATACAATATATAGATATTCTAAATTAACTCTTATGACCTTTAATTGCTTCTAAAGTTAAAAGTGAAGTTAAAAGTGTTGATGCTAGAGATATCATTTTTTTCTAAAATATTTTTAAAATAATTCAATTAAATATAAATTATTAATATAAAAAATAAATTTAAATTTTCCTTTGGAGATACATTGGATTAAAATAGTTTCTCTTTTATATTAATCTAAACTAATTTGTACTTGATTAATGAGAAGTTACCAAAGACACCATTACCATTAGATTAGAGATGTAAATCTTTTCGAGATATATAGATTTTATAAGATACAATTTATTAAATATAAATTATTAATAAACTTGAAGTTATTAAATTTCTCTTTTGTACATAGTGGTATGGTGTTTTAACAAAGTATATAGTATAATTTCACAAAAAAAAAAAAAGTATATATATATATATATATATATATATATATATATATATATATATTATTTTGTATTATTTTAAACATTGGTCTCCACTTTGAAAGTCCAAGTCCAATTTTTTTCCCACATTGGTCTCCACTTTGAAAGTCCAAGTCCAAGTATAATATATAAATTTGACCAACCATTGCGCTGCACCTGAGGTGCATAATTATGCCATGTTATTTTCTATATATTTTAACCTTTTAAAACATTTAAGGCTTTTAAATTGTTGGTCAAATTTAAATAATATATAAATTTTATTTTTTTAAATAACTTTATAGGTAAATGAACATATTATTTCCTTCTTCATGTATGTGAGTCATCAATAATATATTGATTGATTTTTTTATATTGAACATCATTTACAAATATTTACAAATATCAGCGCTCGTTCGAGCAAACACAAGAGGAATCGACCTCACAACCACATGGATGATAATAACATATCAGCGCTCGTTCGAGCAAACACAAGAGGAATCGACCTCACAACCACATGGATGATAATAACCAGGCAACTGCCATTACACCAAATGCCATTTGACATATATTGATTGATTTATGGAATTTAAATGATTTATAGACCCACTACATGACAAACTCTTTAAATAGCTTTTATAAAATTTTGGGATTGGTTGGGTTTCTGTACTTAAGTGTAAGCTTCTAATTTATGCATATTCTTAAGTTTTATAGAAGATGATATCTTTATAAACACTCTCAAGTCTTTTTTTTTAAGACATATATCCTTCAATGCTCAACAACATAGGAAAAGCTATTATGTTGAAAGGGTTATCATTTTTCTTTTACATCAACTTAGTCATGTCAGACCAAGTAGTATATTGTTTAGATTCTCCAACCTTGGTGTGAGCTTGTCAAGGCACCCATTGTGAGGCATGATGCCTTTGTCTTGATTTAAACCTTGAAGTGAATTACACTATCCATATGTTTTAACCATTTAACCATGGTCATGTTAGTTAATTTAAACCTTGATATGAACTACATTACTCATGTCTTAATCATTGAACTATAACTCATTGATTAGTTTTATATGAATTTGACTGATTTTATATAATTTTTTAATTAAATAACAAATTAATAAACCTTGATATGAACTACATTATTCATGTCTTAACCATTAAACTATAACTCATTGATTAGTTTTATATAAATTTTGATTAATTTTATATAATTTTTTAATTAAATAACAAATTAGTGAATTCATTAATAAATAGCCATGTACACATTAGTTATATATACTATTGAAGCAAAATATTCAGACAACATATTTCCCTTAATATTACCAAGGGAAAATATTCAGATAACACATATTATAAAATAGATTTTATTTATATGACATGGCTATATCCTTCTCGAGTTCTATATGAATTTTGGGTTTCTCATCAATAGCAAAGGTTTGCTATTTTATTTTCTTCCTCGAAAGGAACTTGTCAAAGGAACCTGTATGGGCAGCTTCCATAAACAAAAACATAGGGATGAGGGGGTTTATACATTAACGAGCTAAAGTAGATATAGTATAACTTCGCAAAGGGATTTCTCGGGAAGAGGGGTTTAAATATTATCGAGTGTATACATTAAATCTTAAGGTAAGGCCAGTAATCCGATACGAATTTTCTGGGACGAGGGTTCGTTCCTTGCATGTCCAGTGGTCCCCATCTCCTACTGCGTGTTGGCCCAAACTGGCGACGACGATACCTCTATAAGTCCACCTCTATGCGTCCGGTGGGAGATGTGTTGGCCCAAACTAACAACGACGATACCTCTATGAGTCCACCTCTATGCGTCCGGTGGTCCCCATCTCTCGCTGGGTTACCATTAAATCTAGATGAATAGATTTGTTGGATGCAGACGGTGGAACCCTGCCTTGGTAGTTACTACAAATTATGATTGTAATTCATCTATATACAAAAATCAATTCATCTATTAAAAAAACATGAAAATATAAATAATTTTAAAAATATATTTTTAAAATTTTATTTATTTTTTATTTAAAACTTGATTAAAGTTTTACATAATATTATATTTTTAACCTAAAACCTTAATTTTTATTTAAAATGTTAATTTTTATTTTTTAAATTCAAACTTTTATATTTTAAACCTATATTAATTCTTATTATTATTAACCTTTTATAAATTCAAAATTATATATATATATATATATATATATATATATATATATATATATATATATATGGTCGCTATAGTGTTCTGCGTTGTCCGTCCTGGGCGTTGCCATACATATCTTCACGCAGTTTGCTCCTATAACTACCATGCCACAATCATTTAAAACTTTTTACGTCGTTGAAAGCACCAAGAAAAAGAGAAGTGTTTAGTCCGACTAGACTCAAGATTTGAACCTTAGACCTCCACCCCCTTACGAGTCGAAGAATTTTTTATATTTAAACCTATATTATTATCATTATTTTTAATTTGGTTAGTATAAGAAACCCTATGATCAATGCACAACTTTGAACAATCTATTCTGTTTCTGAGTTAAATTCGAAAGCTATACTTATTAACAATGACCTTTGTAAAACCAAAAAAATTCAACACAACCACCACACCCATCCCCACACTTAAATTATATAATATTATAATTTATTATTAAAAAAAAAATAGAAATATCACAACATCTCTAACAAGGTTACATCCTTGGCTTGCCAACCCCTTCTCGCCCAACAATTAAAATAAAAGTCACATCATTGCAACTATTTTTTGAAACATGTAACAATGACAATTGTTGAATTTGACCAGGTAAGAGAGTCAAGATTAAATTTTAGCCGTTCAAGTCTTAACGTACATTAAAACCTATCTTTGAGTGGGTGGTATACAATTTACACGATCACTTCGAACATATATACTAATCATAAATTTTATATTCGGACATTACGAAGGCAATCTCCTTAATTCCTCATAGATTAATCAACTTATTTATTGCAATATATATTTAATTGTTTTAATTTTTTTATATTATTTGGATGAAAAAACTTATTATATTAATAAAATAATGTTTAATCATACAAAAAAATGGTGGTGGGATTAGCACACCTCGTAAACCAACACACTAACCACCGTGGTTAGTGTGTTGGCTAAGTGTCAAAAATAGTCTATAAAAATCCAGATAACAATCACCAAAACAGTGTTAAATATGCTGACTCATAGCATAGGGCGCATTTCCCCAATGCTCCTTGAGGGTACGTAAGTACTGCAGCTCCACGCACTTTTTCAACCTGTACTTAAATTTGTAACCAACAATCAAATAATATAGCATATTTATCAATAATAGAGAAGACACGCCCGACATCCTATTGAGAAAAAACATCTATATTCCGGAACTTCCAAAGATAAAACAAGGTACCAATTCTAAAAATATTCCAAACAACACCCAAGTTGAAGGAAAAAGCAATAGGGTCACCCAAAATAGCATGCACCCAGGTAAAATCCTCTTACATAAAAGGTTTGAAAATTTTAAGAAGTCACTCCCAGAACGATTGAATCCGATCACAAAACCAAAAACATGCAATAAATCTTTCACCTGTCCACAAATTAGGTAAATGGAATTATGAACACTTAGATGCTTGAGCCTATTTCCAATAGGCAACCCCTAGTGCAAGAGGCTCCAAGCAAAAAAAAATTGTTTAGGTTCAATATAAGTAGCCCAAGCAATCCGAAACCTCTTATTCCATTAGGAGGGAAGAGAGACTAAGTCTCATTTCATAGTGAGCTTATCAACCATTGGAACTTGCAAGGTGAGCCATTTGTAACCTAGATGAGCTTTATATTGCAAAATAAGAAGCTCTCGAAGCCAACACCAATATGACCACCAAGGTTTTTGAAAATGATTATGTAGTTTGCACCAAATAGAAAATGGAATACTATCAATAACCACCTCATAAGTATCTCTATCACGAGGATTTAAATTGTGAATTTGATAAAAACTTTTCCAGGGTATCCAACTCTTGGTATGTTGGGAGAAGAAATAAAAATTGGTAGCAATACCACGTTTATAGAACCTCTGCGCTCTGACCCACTACACTAGAGCGAGGGGAGAGTCCCTCCAAGTGATAACTAGAGACCACCAAATATTCATGGAAGGCAAAGAGGCACCTACTTTGCGAAAACTTCCTTTCCAACTGAGCCAGGGTTTTAAGGCCTCCCAGGCTTTCCAAATACTCTGAATGACAAAAGAACCTTTAACTTTAATAGGGACAGGGGAAGTAAGAATGGATTGCAATCCCACCCATTTCCAAATTTTCGTCCCCTGAAACAAACCAGAAGAAATGCAATGTCTGACCAACACTTTTCAAGATTCATCCCCAATTAAAGATCGAGTGATCCATTTAGCACAAAGGGCAAAACCTTGTCGATGACAATAAAAAAAATCCATGCCTCCACAGTCTTTGGGCAAACAACAAATTTCCCAAGCTACCCGATGAAAACCTCGTTTGACAGAGTCTTTGGCCCACAAGAAATCTCTGAGAAGCTTATCCAACTTTTTATAACAAGATTTGGATGGAACCTAGCAAGATGAATACTAGACATTGGTGGTGGCTAAAACCTTAGAACAAATCTAAAATTTTTCCACCAAAAAACGTTTCTTACTAGTCTAGTAAGAAAACTTATTGTCCACTTTCTCAATAACATACTGACACAATTGAGCAGAGGAACCATGAAATGCAAAAAGAATTCCAATCAATTTAAACACCTCACCCGACTGAATCCAAGTCTATTGGAAATGATGCGGCTAGCATGGCAATTGGGATTGAGATTTTTGAAAATAGGAGGTTTTTTTCCATTGAATAGAAGAACCAGAGGCTAAACAGAACACCTCTAAGCAACTACTAGTTGAGGAAAGGGATTTCTCATCTTCTCAAAGCATTAAAAAATAATCATCAGCAAAATGACCATTGACCAACTGACGGTCAAAATTGGGGAGAGCAATACCCCTAATTAATCCTTGATCCACCTTATGGGCCAAAAAATAGCCAAAAACCTCTACAACAAGAATGAAAAGAGATGGAGCAAGAGGGCACCCCTGCCTTACATAACGATCAAGAGAAAATGATTGAGATTGACTATTATTTAAAGTAAGAAGAGCTGAAACATCCTGAAATAACATAAGAACAATGCTCACAAACACTGGACCAAAGCCCAAAGCTTGAAGCATGGCAGTGATGAAGTACCACTCTATCTTATCATAGGCTTTCTCAAAGTCAATCTTAACGAATAAGGCATATTGTTCAAAAAATTTTGCCCACTCCATACCTTCCCAAATAGCAAGAACATTATCAAGAATGTATCTTCCCTTAACAAAGCCAGTTTGTTCAGGTCTAACAGTTAAAGCCAGGAGAGATTTAAGCTTAAGTGCAAGGGCTTTGGTAATAATCTTATAGCTCACAATAAGCAGGGTGATCGGCCTCCAATTAGTAATGAGCTCAGGATATCTAGACTTAGGAATAAATTTAACATTGCCTTTGTTAATAATGGAACCCAATGAACCACATTACAGGGCTTCAAGATACACTTTGTGGAGATAAGAACCAAGCATATCCTAAAATTATTTGTAGAATTCACATGGGAAGCCATCAAGACCAGGTACCTTATCATTGGCCATGAGTGACAAGGCATTTTTTAGCTCTTCCAGAGAAAGAGAAGTGTCACAAAATATCATTTGCTTAAGAGAAATATTATTGGGAACAACAATAGTACAATTAGCTAGAGCTTACCTTCTAGCATCATCAAAGGGTTGAGAAGCAAAAACACCTTGATAATGTGAAACAAAGGCTTTGACAATGACTAGAAGGTCTGTGAATATCTGCCCATCAACTTGAATGGCCTAAAACTAAGAATACTGGGCAGGAAGTTTGAGGCATTAAAAATAATATTTGGTCACTTTGTCCCCCACTTTGAGCCAATGCATTCGAGAACATAATTGAACACCCTTGGCTTCATACAAATAATTTTTTTAGGTCATGTCGAATAGAAGAAACTTGTGACTGAGCAAGAGATGAAAGGAGAGGCTTCAAGCCTGAGACAGGCTTTGGATAGATCACTCTACAAGGTAAACTTAGTCTATTTTGCTTTGCAACTTCAACAGCCAGAGTCCATAGAACCTTAGTGGTTCATTGAATGGCAACATTCCATCACTCAATAATTCTAGAAATACCATCAGGTGTAGGAATCAAATTTCAAATGCGCAATATATGAGATTTCATGCTAAAGCTATGCCAAAAAGAAACATTCAAATAGAACTATGAAGAATGCACTTTGGGTTGAAAGTTTAACTTTGCCATCGAGAATAAAATAGGTGAATGATAAGACAATGTAGTATCAGGGAAATTCAGTACATACGACGAAGAAGGCAAAGACGAGAGAACTAAAAGTTGTCACACTCAGAAATCATAGCTTTGTTCAATATTTCCAAAACTTTGGTAGAAGTAACCTGGAAATTGGACCAGGTGTACCAAAGAGCTTGAGAAAATTCAGAAGGCGAGAAGCTAGAATTAGGGTCATAAAGTTGAAGCTTTTTTTTCATAAAAAAATCAAGATTCCCTTTCACCTAAGAACCATCGCATCGGAGCATGCCTGACCTTGTTAGAAAATTTCTCCACCATATTAAAATCCCCACAGAGCACCCAAGTGGCAAATGGCAAATTCATGGCAAGCCATCTCCATAGCTCACATCGATCATAAGCAAAGTTTGATGCATACACATTAACCACCCCAAATGGTTTTCCATAGATCTCGAGCAAAATCTAGACAACTTGATAGGATGGGTCAACACCCCAAGTCACAACATTATTATGTAATCGAGGCGCAAGGATAGTGATAGCTCCCCCTTTTCTCCAGGAATACTTTGTGGCAAAAGAGGCACGTCGTGGCCACAAAAAGTCACATGCACGCTGCAGATTGAAATCATAAATCTTAACTTGTTGTAGACATAAAAAATCGAGGCTTTCATGAACTCGAGAAACATTTGACATCTCATTTCGGACCAAATATTTTTTGACCGGGTCCGTCAATCCTCAAACATTCCATAAGAAGAAAATCATTGGGATTTGTTAGGATGCATGATCTCCATGACATCCTCTACATAACCCAAACCTTCAAGCAAGCCATAAGAGTTGGAGGTCGCGGGAAAAGCATCACTGATTAGATACTGATGTTTATCAGTCCGAACAGAGCTACTAGAGCGACAAACCTTAAAGGCCTGATCTCCTTCATCGAAGAATTATCTAGAGCTACCACCACTAAGGAAAAAGAAGGGCTCGACCAAAGATATTAAGACATCAGAGGAACTAGGGGTTGCATGCCAACAACAAAAGGGATCATATCAATAGGAGTTTGAACATCTTCAGTAAAAGCTTGCATGTCCCGAGGAGTAGGGATAGGTTGCGCAGTAGAAACTGAAGCTTCCTGCTGCTTAGCTCCATGGGTTTTCTTGCTAGAAACAATATTCCATTCTTTAGTGTTTTCTTGTGAGCCATTAGCTGGAGCCGCGGGAGTGGGCGAGGGATTTACCTTATATTTCCACTTCATTAGAGGACACTCCTAAATTTTGTGAGCTACAAATTGACACTGGTAATAGGTATTGGGAAAATTGATATAGGTAATTTTTTTCTTAAAGTATTGGTCCCCGATCTTGATATCAATAAACTTCTACAAATACTTGGTAAGGTCAACTTTGATACATATCCTTCTAGTGGGTCGAGCAGAGAAGAACATTTTTGGATCAAGATAAATAGACTTACCTAAGGGGGCAACTAAAATTTGCAAAAAACCCCATAGGGGCATAGGAAGATCGGGGAATTCAGCCCACATTGGGACTTCCAGTGTAGCTTGGTCACTAACTTGGAAATCCCTAAAGTAGGGTTACAGAATCAACAGAGAATTACGGATAGTCCATGGTCCCCTAGATAGAACCTTTTGTGCTTGAGCTAGGTATAAAAAATGAAAAAGGAAATACCCTTTGATAAGGTTTTGTACATTCTCCACTTTTACTCCATATGGGTCCCAAACTTGCTGGACCTAAGAACGAATAAGGGTATCATATGGGATACGACCCAAAAAATAACCTACCAAGGTATGACTTTCAAACCATTCACAAGCCGTATGATATTCATGCAAAGGAATAACAGCTTCAGGGACATGGCCTTTACCTCTTGATACACTTTCGGAATGAACTTATGCGGACGCTTACTCAACGCCATTGAGCTCTCCAACAAACTAAAAATAAACTGAGCCGATCGTATGAGCAACAACCATTAAAAATGGTGAACTAACACCGCTTCAAGGCGACGTTAATGTAATAGACAAGACTTTCCCACCCCTAAACCTACCAATTCTTCCATCATACTTCTTGGTACTAATGATTAATTTTTTTAAAAGTAAGGTGAAGTATGATGGGTGATATAACTGAAGGTCATACTCTTTGAGGGGCCACACTTTTCGAGGAGGTACGGGAAGAAGTAATTTAAACTTGAATAACAACAACATACCACTAAAGTATCCCTATAAAACATTTTAATAAATATTAAAATACCATCATATAAATTTAAGCTTATAGTTTAGAAAATTTATATTAAAACTAAATAATCCCTAATTTAAACACCACTAAAGTATCCTATAAAACATTTTAATAAATATTAAAAATACTATCATATAAATTTAATCTTACAATACAATTAAACCCCTAATTTAAACTTGAGTAGCAATGATATACCATTATTATCTTTATAGAATATTTTAATAAATATTAAAATATATAATTAGAAATAAAAAATTTTATATTAAAACTAAACAACCCCCAGAGTAGCAATATTTTTATAAAGCATTTTAATAAATATTAAAAATACCACCATTAAAGTATCCTTATAAAACATTTTATTAAAATACCATCATGCAAGTTTAAGTCTACAATACAATTAAAGTTTAAAAATTAATATTAAAATTAAACATTTGTGAAAATTATTTTAAACCATCATACACCATAATCAAATTTTAAATTAAAACTAAATATATGTGAGAAATATTTTAAACAAATAGTTACCTATACATATTATTAATATTTGATTTCAATGTTAAATAATTTAACCAAAATCAAATTTTAAAAATTTTAAATTACAACTAAATATATGTGAGAAATATTTTAAACAAATAGTTACCTATACATATTATTAATATTTGATTTCAATGTTAAATAATTTAACCAAAATGATATTTGATTAGGGATCTAAGATAAATTTTTTAGATAAATAATTTTAAAATTAAAGATATGTAAACACCCATACATCTTATAAATAGTTTACAATAAATATTTAATGTAAAATTTGAATGATTGAATGATAACAACTTTTAAAATTTTGAATAAAGATTTAAAATTGATTTTTCTTGGATAAAAAATATATACCATTCTTCTATATATGAACATATATAGTTAAATAATCATTTATTGGATAGAAGATCCTATCACATAACCTATGGGCCCCCTATAACCTTCTTTGATAAATTTTATTTATTGGTTAATACAGCTCCACCTATATCATAACCACATATTATAAATTTTAATATCAATTTTATGTATGTCATAGCTTAATTCACATAGCATGTTTGTTTCTAAAAAATTGATGACTTTTTTTAATCTGATTGATTTTTGTAAGTATTTATTTTAATGAAAGGACTTAAGGGACTTAGAATACAAGTGTTCTCCAATCTCCCTTTTGTATCTGAATTTTATGTACACTTTTTTTTCTCCGTTCTAATCTACAATTGTTTGATGTAAGTGTTCTCCAATATCTTATGTATCTAAATTTTATGTGCTTCTTTTTAATCTAATGGATTTTCATACATTTTTTTTCCTTTTTAATCTACAATTGTTTGATGGAATCATTTTTTTTTTTTTTCTGTGTATAAGATGACAGCTTCGCCTGTGATTGCCAAAAATTTGTACGCAGTTAGTGGTGCAAACTGCAACTTCTCCAAGCTAATTTTCTTATAGTTTTTTTTCGGTTAGTTACCAAAAAAAAAATGGATCCAAAGACACGCAAAAGAATGGATTCAACAACAGAATGGATTCAACAACACAGACTATGCATTGAATATATGTATGATAATTGGAAAATTTTCACTCTAATTTTAAAAGCGTTTTTTCAGATTTTTTTTTTCTTTCTCCTGAGGGGTGCATTGAATATATGTATCGTAATTAGAAAATCACAACTGAACAAATTTTTTTAATAAGTTTGTAGTTTTTTTTTTTTTTTTAAATTAGTGAATTTTTGTTTTTTAAAAAGTTCAAATTACAATTTATCAAAATCAACCAAATACCCTATTTGCAGACATAGGATTGGGAGAGATGAGGAGTGGTGGAGGAAGCGGAGGAAGCAGAGGAGGAGCAAAAACAACAGGCAGGAATTTTGAACCAATGGAAGGAGAAGATCCAAAGGCAAGGTAGAATGCTATAGCTGGAAAGGGAAAGGATTCCTTGTCAGCTCAGTTCGAAAAGGCTAAAGGTATAGATCCTCTAGATAAACCCTCATACAAAGGGTCCCACTGGGGTTCGGGAGCTGGCAACAAGGGCCCAACCTTTTTGGAAATGTTGAAAGGGAAAAATAAGGAGCCAGTCAGTGAACTACCGCCCCTAATACCAAACAATAACAAAGTTAACTGCGCCAATGGAGATTATGGAAAGATTCTTGGATATGGAGGCATCATCCTTAGTTGGCAAGTTTTTGGGAGGAAGGCCGAACATTGAGACTATTCACTCATGGGCCACGGCAAAGTGAAAAATTTTAGGAAGCTTAGAAATCGTAGCCATATCAAGAGGTTTTTTATGATAAGACTCAACAACAAAGATGATGCAGAGCGCATCTTGACAGGAGGACCATGGTTTCTAGGAAGGCGTAGCCTCTTTCTGAGGAAGTGGGGGGAGGATTTCAACCCTGAGAAGTAGAACATTAATATAGCACCTATTTGGGTCTGCTTACCCAACCTCCCAGCCCATTTTGTTAATGAGTACTGGCTTAGTGGCATAACAAATATGATAGGAGAGATCGTGGCAATAGACCATTCAACCCGGGCAAGGGCTAGACTGATGCATGCCAGGATCTATGTAAATGCAAACTTGGATTCTGATCTACCTTCTCAGGTGGAACTAGCATATGGAGAGTTTCTAAGGATTCAGATTATGGAGTATGAGAACAAGTCGACATTTTGTAGCGTGTGTAAAACCCAGGGCCACCTTCAAGCCCAATGTCTGACAATAACTGCAAACAAGGAAGCCACGAGCAAAGATTTTTTGGGGAAAGCTAATGGGAGAGGGATCCCAAATTTTCAAGGTCCGCGTCTTAACTTGGAAGGATACATACAAGTTAAGAATAACCAGGCTGACCAAGCCAACACAGAACTGGCAAAAATCCAAGAGAAAGGAAAGTAACATTATGAGGGAGGCAAAAATCATAAGGTATGTAATAAAGATCCCAACTTGAACATGTTTGATATCCTAGCAAATATAGAAGTGGAAAAAGAAAATAGTAAGGATGATACCATCAGTGGCAAGTTTCCTGAAACCCTAGACTCCCCATCCAAACCGGGACCATCTACAGCTATGACAAAAATCCCCAAAAGCTATGCTCAAAATGAAGAAAAATTGCTAGGTCATTTCAGTTTAAACATGGAAAAAATAGAGTCAAGAGTCGAAGTTGTGGAAACAAGAGCCAGAAATGTAACTCCTAATCTGGTAGTGGAGCAAATTATCCCTTATCAGACGAGCCCAACGGTAAAATTTTCCTTGAAGGAAAGCCCCCTGTTTAGGAACCAGATAGGAGAGGTGAACCAAAAAAAGGCTGAGGATGAAGAGGGAATTGAAAACCCCCAAAATGAGGAATAAGGTTCAATCCCTAGACTATCACAGTAAATGCCCCCTCATTTCAGTCCAAAACATACTAGAAGCACTACCAAGCCTCCGATAGATTATGGAAGTGAAAAAAAGAAAGGGAGAATATCTACAACAAAGCACTATAGAATGAGAATCAATGAATAAATTGCAAATGGAAAGCAAATAACATTGTTACAACAAGCTATTCCTAGCCAGGATAATAGCAAAATTGACAAACCCCCTTTGGATTAGGGAAGGGGGCGGGGAAAAAATATCAAACAGTCTAAATGAAGGTTCTCTCATGGAATGTGAGAGGACTAAACGACCCACCAAAACAAAGGATGGTGAAGTCTATAAGGAAGGATTGGAATCCTACTATCATTTTTCTTCAAGAAACCAAAACAGATGCAGCACAATAAACACTTATAGCTAGAAGGATTTGGAAGCAATGGGAAGTGGCCTTTCAACAGGTGAGAGGAGCATCTGGGGGCCTTATGATCTTATGGGATCCTATTAAAATAGAAGGAAGTATTATTTAGGCAAAAGAAAGAGTCTTAAGCGTATTATTTCATGATTTTGATACTAATAAGAATTGGATTATGTCAAATGTTTATGCCCCCACCTCTGTCCAAGGGCAGTCTGAACTATGGGAGTTTTTGGGGCATTTGAGCCAAGCTTTTAAAGACATTCCTTGGGTGATTGGGGGAGATTTCAATACCCCCCTTTACCCATCCGATAAGAAGGGAGGATCCGGGTTACCCTCAAGGAGCATGGAGGACTTCAATGAATTCATTAACACATGAATTGATGGATGTAAGACTAAAAGGAGCCAAATTTACATGGAGTAACAAGAGGATAGGAAGTCAGCTGATTCAAGAAAGGTTGGACAGGTTTTTTTTATCCAATGAAGCTACAACAATGTTTGGGGATTTAGCGTTACAAGCCCTTCCTAAATGCGCTTCAGACCATAATCTTATTCTATGGGAGGCATTTCAGGTTAACTCCTTTAAAAATCCATTCAGATTTCTGTCAATGTGGGTTAAACATATGGACTTCAAGAAATGAATAGAGGAATGGTGGCAGCAGCCTATCCAGGGAAGTGCTTCCTTCAAACTATCTCAAAAACTTAAGATGGTGAAAAACAACCTTAGAATATGGAATAAAGAAGTCTTTGGAAATATTTTTGAGAATAAGAGAGCAGTGGGGGAAAAACTAAGAATAATAGAAAGAAAAATTCAAAATGGAACCTATGATGAGATGACAAGGACTGAAGAGAAGGAAACCCTTTGTGAGTTTTATAATATTTTAGCTTGTGAAGAGATGTATTGGAGGCAGAAATCAAGGGAATTATGGCTAAAGGAAGGGGACTCTAATTCAAAATTTTTCCATGTTACCACATTGAGCAATAGAAGCAACAATAATATTAGAAATTTAACTAATGTGGATGGATACTCAACTCAAAACATTCAAGAGATCAGGGATGAGGCTGTTAATTTTTTTAGTTCATTATTGGGTGAAGAACGAGCCTGTAATGCCCAAGCAAAGGACTCTCTCCTTTAATTCATTCCACAACTCATTGATGAAACGATTAACGAGTCTCTTACAACAGCTTTTTCAGACGAAGATATCAAGGAGGCTTTGTTTAACATGGATCCTGACAAAGCTCCTAGGCCGAATGGGTTTTCATCGTGGTTTTTCCAAGTTTGTTGGGATATTGTTGGAGTAGAAGTTATTGCTGCAATTAAGGAGTTCCAAAGTTCAAATCATATTCCAAGGGGTTTCAATTCAACTTTCATTGCTTTGATCCCTAAAGGCCCCAACCCCAAGACTATGGCTGACTTTAGGCCGGTTAGCCTGTGTAATATATCATATAAAATTCTGTCCAAAGTTTTAGCCAACCATTTGAAGAAAGTTCTATCGGTTATCATTGATCCAAGTCAAAGAAGTTCTGTACAAGGAAGATCAATCTTAGATGGAGTTATTACTGTTCATGAGGCTCTTCATACAGCCGCTCAGACCAAAAAAGTAGTCATGGCTTTAAAGTTAGACATGAACAAAGCTTATGATAGGATAAATTGGGAATTCCTAGAGGCAGCTTTTATTAAAATTTGGCTTCAACATGAAATGGGTCAAGTTAATAAGAGAGTGTATTTCTAAGCCTTGTTTTTCAGTTTTGGTTAATAGGTCTACTGCAGGTTTTTTTCAAAGCAAATGTGGTCTAAGACAATGAGATCCCATAAGTATTATGTTGTTCATCATTGTAGATGAGGCCTTGGGAAGAACCATTAAGGCAACAACGATAGTTGGACTCATATCAGGTATCAAGGCCATGTCACTAACTACCCCGATGACACATCAACAATTTGTTGATGATACATTGCTATTGACTTTGGCTTCTATGGTTGAGGCAATAAGTATTAAAAATATTATCATAATGTATGAAGAAGCGGCTGGATAGAAAGTGAATTTTGATAAGAGCAAACTTTATTTCATCAATACCCCCATTCCTAGGAAAAACAACATAGCAAGGATCATGGAATGTCAGATTGCATCCCTTCCCACCTCCTATTTAGGTCTTCCCCTGTTTACGGGAAACCTGAAGGATCAATGTGGAACATAGTTCTGGAGAGGATCCAAAAAAAGCTAGCAGGTTGGAAAGGACATCTGTTATCTCAAGCAGGAAAAGTAGTTTTAACTATGGATTCACTTCAAAGTATACCCATTTACTTCCTATCAGTCTTCAGAGCTCCTAGCAAGGTGTATCACAAAATTGAGCAGCTTCAAAAAAAAAATTCTCCGGTCAGGGATTGAGGATAAGAAAAGGATCCATTTAGTAGGTTGGAACAAGGTTTGCAAACCTAAAGCTGATGGGGGGTTAGGATTGAGGAGAGTTG
The DNA here is from genome assembly GCA_028583015.1 of Wollemia nobilis. NCBI lineage: Eukaryota > Viridiplantae > Streptophyta > Pinopsida > Araucariales > Araucariaceae > Wollemia > Wollemia nobilis. The sequence continues at coordinate 14,820 of JAQPPZ010012727.1, read as the reverse complement.
CTCATCTCAATATAGCTCTGTTAGCCAAACAAGCATGGCGGTTATTGACTAAGGTCGATAATGAATGGAGTGCCATAGTTAGGAGGAAATACCTCCAAGGTGTGAACTTCCTTAATGACAACTTAGCAAGCAGGGGTCTGCTTTTGGAAGGCAATCCTCACGAGCAGGGATCTTGTCAAGAAAGGTCTTAGATGGATTCTAGGAAATGGGCAAACAATAGACTTTTGGAAGGATCGATGGGTGAGAGCCGAGGAGTTATCCCGAATCATCATTTGGCTAGGATTCAAGAGCATATGGAGCAGCATATTGGGAAGAAGGTTGCAAATTATATGTGGCAGGATATAAATATCAACAGGTGGAAACACATCAGAGTACAGGGTTTTGAAGCAGAGTCTGAAGAGCTTTATAACATTTTAACTTAGCAAATTATTCCCTCTAGAGAGGATGAAGATCACATTGTTTGGGTTGAGACTGAAAGTGGTGACTTCACAGTTAAGTTTGCCTATAATTTTCTTCTCAATGTGGAAGGTCAACAATTTCAATCGAGTTTGGTTTGGATCAAAGGCTTAATTCCTAAAATATCCTTTTTTCATGGCTGGTGATTCAAGGAAAAATCCTCACTATGGACAATATGTTATCCAAAGGTATGGTTATTGCTAACCATTGCTACATGTGCAGGGCAGGATGGGAGACAACCCAACAATTGTTTCTGGAGTGTCCGGTAGCGGAGTCCATCCTGGATGAACTTTTCCAAGCCTTTAGGATCTTGTGGGTTAAGCCTGCTCTTATATCCGAAGTGTTCCATCAATGGCCTCAACCCTTTGTTAGCCTAAAACTTAAGTACCTATAGAAAATCTGTTGGCTTCATTTTCTCTGGTAGATTTGGCTAGAAAGGAACCATAGAGCCTTTAAGGATACCATTCACAACCCAAAAACCATCCTCAACAGGATTATTGTCTTTGCGAAATAAAACCTTAGCACCTTAGTGGATGAGAACCACTCAATTCTTCCCCAAGAAAAATAATTAGCTCGAGCCTTAGGTATTAAGGACAAACCTTCCATTCCTTTGCCCAATCCCAGAAATGGGATTTCTTGGGAGCCACCCCCCAGGGTTGGTTTAAACTAAATTTTGATGGTGCAACCAAGGAGAACCCGGGAAGAGATGGAGCTGGAGAAATAATCAGGGATCATCAAGGAAATCTGGTCAAGGCCTTTGCTGAACCATTGGGAATCAGAACTAACAACGAAGCAAAATCTAGAGCCCTTTATAGAGGGTTGCAAGTATCCCAACCAACTCAAGGTAACTTGATTATTGAAGGTGATTCTATGAACATCATCAACCTGTTAACTAATGGCAAAAAACCTCCATGGAGAATCGAGGGAGTCATCCATGAAGTGAGGATCCTTTTTGCGGCAAGACATAACAGGAGGGCTCGTCACGTGTACCGTGAGGCCAACAGGTCAGCTGAAAAATTAGCCAACGTAGGTGTTGATGTTGATAGTTTGGTGACGTGAAGTGGAAAACATTATTAGTCATGAAAAGAAACCTACCCGTTAAGGAGAAAGATGAATGAGTGTTATTTCCCCATGGAGTTGGTAATAACTATGGGGTTTCCCTCTAAACCATACGAAATTGGAAATGAAGGTAACAGGGTGTAAGCCTTGGAAGATTCCGACAGAGAATAGGAAATGGGCAAGCAACAGGTTTCACAAATGCAAAGTTCCAAACTTCAATTTCTGTCAATGTAAGTAATGTTTACAGTTATGTTTAGGTATGGGTGTGCTTTGTTAGTAAGGTGTTGTAGGGGATTCAACACAATTTCTGGTAAGAAAGTTTCAAGGATGACTAGGATCTACAATCTCAACAGAAGGCTAGATATTGTAATAGGTTTTGGGTTCACCTGCAAAACCCGGTAATTAATGAAGACTTTTATTTACCAAAAAAAAAAAATCAACCAAATACAACATATAATACAAAACATTTTAGCAAGTTATATTAAAATTCTTTATCTTCAAAATAGGAAAAATAAAAAAAAAACAAAAAAAACATATTTATTTAAAATGCAACTCACATTATTTTCTGGAAAAAAAAAAAAAAATTTACTTTTAACAAATATGTTTAATGGTGCATTAAATATATATATTACAATAAAAAATTGCAAAAGAAAATAATTTATTTTTAAAATATATTTAAAAACAAAATGGAAAGGTAGAATGTAGATTTAAATGTTTCTTTTTTAAAAAGATAACTTAGTTTTTTTTTTTTTGAAACACGACCCTTGGAGGGGAGCGAAACCTTGGAATTAGATTTCGTGTTTGGGGTTCTCTTCTGTCAAAGTCACCCGAGAGTCGCATCCGACCCCATCCACGCCAGGTGGCCTAATGAGTCATCGAGTGGACTTTGCATATCCACAACATGTGAGGGGGAGAGATTTGAACTTGGGGCCTCTCTTTTTCAACTTGAGAGTTTTAACTACCCACTTACTCTCCAACTCCCCCACATGAGCATAAATAACTTAGTTTTAAAAAATATATTTAAAACAATATTGGAGAGCCACAATGCAATAGATTTAAATTTTTGAATTTTTTTTGTTTTAATTATAATTCTTCATCATCAAAATCAAAATTATTATTATTATTATTTTTTAATATTCAATTATAATTCTTCATCTTCAAAATCAATCAACCAAGAGAAAAAATATAATTCTTCATCGTCAAAATCAACCAAGTGAAAAAAATCCCCTTCATCTAGTGAAAAAATATAATTCTTCTTCATCAAAATCAACAAATGAAAAATAATGAACTATAAAAATTACAAAATACTTATTTCATTTAATCAATCAAATAAATTATAAAATACTTATTTAATTTAATTTTTTTAAGTTAAATTATAATTCATAATCAATATCAACCAAAAAAATAAGAAACTATCAAATTACAAAATGCTTAATTAATTTTGAAATTTTGTTCATCCTCAAAATCAATCAAATACAACATAAGTTATTTTATATTTTTGCATTGAAAAAATAAAAACTAACAAAAATTACAAAATACTTAAAAAACTATAAAAAATTACAAAATATTTATTTAATTTTGAAATATTGTTTAATTTTTTTAAACCATTTACATGGTAAAATTGAATTAACCCTATTGAACATTTAAAAAAAATCCTTAATAAAAGAAGACATGTTTTTATTTATTATTTTTATAATTTACTTAAACCAAAAATCTTAAACTTCTAACCTATTTCTACTTTCAAAATTTGATTATGTGAGAATTAAACACTTATAAACGAAATCCTTAACGAAAGACATGTTTTTAATTTTTATATTTTATTCAAACCTAAAAATAAAAAAAAATTAACCCATTTTTACTCTAAAGACACTAAAAGTAGATAAGAAGGATACAAGAAATGGATAAAACCAAAATATTCTATTGCATTTTCTTCAAAGTCGAGGGATTTGAGTTTTTAATCTGAGGTTTTAATAAAAAATAAAAAATACTAAAAATAAAATCACAAAAGACATACATTAGAGGAAGGGAAAATAGAGATTGTGACCAATAAATCACATTGAATTGTTGATTCTTAAAAGTATTAAAAGACTACATTCCAAACAATTTAATCCCAACTTTCATTATATTTCATATAATTTAATTCTAGTCTATCTATTGAATTGTTGATTCTTAAAAGTATTAAAAATATTGCATCCCGTACAATTTAATTGTAGCGACCCTTCTCACATGGTTAATGAATTAAAGTAGAAAAATAATAAACTTATATTTTTCTTGTGAAAACATGGTACTACTCACAAATATTGTGAGTGTAAGACATTTGCAAGGTGATGAAGAAAGAAATAAGCTAGCAAAAAAAGGTAAGAAAGGGGAGTGATGATTCGACTCACGAGCACATGGAAACCTACACTTTGCATACCATTTAGGTGCATTGGAAAATTAAATCTTTGTGTGAGTAAATTTATTTAAATTTTGTTTGGTGACATGGAATGGAAAATGCTTTTAGGTGACAATAATGATGAAAGACACTTTCTTATTTGTGTTTGCATGTTTGATATTGAAGTTTTATTTTAAAAATAAAAGGGTGAAGGTCTTCTATGTGATGAAGCTTATATTATAAATATTATTTTATTTTAAAACTAAAATAAAATGTTCCATGTGTTGAAAGCTACATTGCTAATAATGTGTTGTGTTATAAGGCAATGGTTGACCATAGAAGTTTGATTATATGTTAAAACAAAGATTATTAAAAGTATGCACGAGCAATTCACTCCTCAATGGTTAGTATTAAGCTTAAGCAATAGTGATGAATTCTACTCTATGGACATGATGTCTAATTATTGCATGCGAAGTGGTGGGTAGGTATCTCGATTACTTTGCACAGCGCATGAAGAGAGAAAGGAAAAAATTGCCGAAATCATCATATAGTGGACAAGAAGAGTGTTTGGAGTGATAAGTCTTAAAAATAGAAGTATGGAAAAGGGAACGATGACAAGAAGAAGGAATAAAATATAAAAATGAAGAAAAAGTGCCAGAGAAGAGGAAAGCGTGCAAGTTTAGGTTGGAAATTCTGTTATATTTTCTTCTATTGAATCTGATGTCAATAAATTGGAATGACGAAAAATTGATTGGCTTTTCTGTGGTAATGTTTTGATTCATGTTGATTCATTCGTGCTGTGTTTTTAAAGAAAAGAACCTCTATGTTTTGAAAATGATGACTTATCTATGTAGTGGTAAAAGAAAATAGAAAATTATTATTATGTTTTGAAAATGTGGAACGCTAGGTAATGGTGATTATGTATCGTTGTGAGCATTGTGGTTGGTTTAAAATTAAATTACCTCTAAACCTTATGTTTCCTTTGATTGTTGAAATAGTCTTCGATGCAAAGAAATGATGTCATGAAATATTGTCAAATGATTGTAGGTGGTAGTTAAGAAGAAATCTGTTTGGAATTTTGTGAGTTATATCTTGGGCAAGGGAATATGTAGTTCTTTTGAATGATATAGCTGTAGTATAGTATGTATGGATGCATAGTAGTTGCATATCATTTGTTTGAGCTAAATATGATCCCTGTTGGCATCCCTTAAACACCTCTATGCTTGTTACAGACTGATTGCTCAAGATAGACGACGTCTATTATAACTAATTAAGAAAAGCTTATTGTATGAAATCATGAAAATAAAAACCTTGGAGCTTGTAGAGGAGTGGTCGTAGGCTATGAGCTTGTTGAAGAACCAACAGTAGCTATCAAAAATGCAGTTTGAAGAAAGAATATTTAGCCGGTTTCAAAACTAAAAAAACATATAGGAACATATTCCTTGTAATGCATCTTTGGAAGAGAGGGGGACATCCCATAGTTGGGAGATGGAAACTTCTTCATGTAAAAGGGCACGGTCTTTTGTAGACTGCATCCACACTAGCTTTACTGTGTAATAGAATTGATGTCAAATTCTCAACAATATTGAATGTTGAAAAATGTAACTTAAAATAAGACACTATCTGTCTTACTTAATGGATAGTTTGTTTGAGCGTATAACTTGTGAAACTTTTGATTTATTAATATTGATGTTCAATAAAGGAACACTACATGACTATACAATATTTTTCCAAAGTGTTGTAATTTTGTTAAAACATTAACTTAGGTAGTGTAGCTAGCATGCCATAGTAGTTTTTCGGGAAACATAGTTTAATCTCATTCCTAAGAGAAAATGGGCAACTATTGTGGTAGTTAGCTAGACTATTATACTTTTTCTGAAACAAAGAAGTCTCGCATTATAGTTGAGAACGTAAGCATCATTATTTTTAGAGGAGTATTTATCCAAAATTTGTTTGATAACTGAAACCTATTTAATAAATTTCATCGGGTCCAATAACATTAAAGAAATCCTTTTATTTGGGAGAGTTGAATGTGTATAAAATTAAGATATTATAAACTACCTTGACATCCAATTCAAACCTTTAAAAAAAGTAGTAAATAGATTATATCCTTTACTTTCAGATAATGTGGTAAACGCCAAATGAGTATGTCATGGCTAGTTCACCGTTTATCTATGAATTGATTTTCCTAAGCAAAGTTAGTGAAATAGTCTAAAAACTTAAACAACTCAACCTTGTTTTGCATCTGCCATCCAAGGTATATCGGTAAAGTTTTTTTTAATAAAATATTAAGGGAAATAAAGTTAGAAGTATCTCTAATATTAAGGTGGTACTTCGGGTGTATAGAGTAGAACTGTTTATTTTGATAGAATACACCCGTTTTGGTTCTAGTTAGTGTTTAAAGAAAACTAGAAACCCTTTACTTGAGAAAGAATTGAATGTTCCTTATGGAAGGGTAGATTAGTTTATTAAGTCTAATGGGGTTATAAGGTGGTTATAACAAATAAATACCCAATGTTGTTGAGGTGCGAGAATGCACACAATAAGCTTCAAGGTAGCTGACGACTAACAGAATTGGTCATAAAATGTGACTCGATCAAGTCAAAAATGGAAGGTGGTATAAAATATCTTTTCCAAGTTGTTACTCGAAAAGCACTATGATAAAATCCATGTTCATTGAACCTACTTGGAATGGTCACGGGGTTCGTATAGGATGAATTACTATGGATTATAATGAGTATGTGTAATAAATTCCAAGGTCAAGGTATTGACATGGCACTAAGTGACTCTAGGAAAAGGGGAATCACCAATTAGTCACGGGGGCATAAATACGTTATTTTCATCTATACTGGTTTAAGAAGAAGTCGACTAGATGGTCGAAGGTTCAGTATCATGAGGAACGGAAAAAAACATCCATCTTTAGGTGTTATGGGCCCTAGAGGATAACCTTTATCGTGGTTTGATCCTCATGCCATAATATGTGGATGCAAATGAGGGTAATCAAATCCACAAAATAGCATCTCAATGAGATGTGGCTAATCTCGTCCACTTGGATGACTGGCTATAGTAGTTTTGAACCCAAATGTGGTTTGTTATGCCTATGTTGTATTGTCTAAATATGAGTTTAAAATCATTGGGTTATCCAAAATGATGATAGCTTGAAACAAAACTTGAAAATCTAGAAAAACATTTTAGTGATAAGTGGTTAGCTTTTTAAAAAATATATATTAGGTTTTTTTTTTATTCTTTTAGCCATGCAAGCAGGAGAGTAGTAGACCTTGGTTGTTACATTAATCTCAAATTTCATTATATTTCATATAATTTAAATCTAACGTTAAATGCTCCATATAATCTAATTTACTCTGTATAACTATATTTCATATCATTTAATTCTAACTTTGAATGTTTCATACAATCTAATTTACTTTGTATAACCTAATTCTAACTTTAGATGCTCCATACAATCTAAAGCAGAGTTACATTAAACAAACACATACAATCCGGAAAAGATAGATAAAATCACAAATGAGCCAAAGCTTTCTTGCATTCTATTCCATCAAGATAGAGCTTTCAGAGACTAACCCCTTAAAAATTTGAAATTTCCTCTTTTTAAACCCGTTTTCCCTTTTTCCCACCTAAAACCATCAAAATTCAAATTTGAATTATGGGGGCAACTTGTCGAGGTCATAACTTCACCCTCGTTAACCCGATTGACTATTACAACATGTTTTCGGAAAGGGCACAAGACGAGCTAAGTGGAACGGTCCTTGGCTTTTTGAGCCAAATCTTGTGTCTAGCAAAAAATCTTCAAATTCGACCTCTAAGACCTTCAAAAATCTCCTACAAGTTAAACTAGTTTTACAAAATTAAACAATTACAATTTTATTTTTTTGGGTGATGCAAAATCACTCTTACACCATTGGATGCTCCTGCATCACAATCTTATCTATCTAATTTAACTATGATGAACAATGGATAAATCAATCTAATTCCAACTTTGGAAGCTCAATAAAATTTACTCTATCTAATCTAACTATGATGAACAATGGAAATTATTCTATCGTCCATACAATCTAATCTATCTAATCTAACTATTTTTTTTTGTAAGTTTAAACAAGTTTATTTTTTTCAATAAGCAGTACAATTTTTTATAAGGGTCTCAGTCCCCTCATACTAAATGAATTTTGAACCTTATAAGGGGTCTCAATCCCCTCGTACTAAATAAAGTTTGAACCTTGGATATCTAATCTAACTATTGATATATAATTCAACTGATAAAATTAATTATGAATTATGATAATAATAATTTACAAGATATTCTTTTCTTTTCTAACGTTCAATTATTCTTGTCTATACTTCGTACAATCTAATCTAACTATTGATATATTGATCAACTGGATAAAGTTAATAATAATAATGATAATAATAACTTGCAAGTTATTCTTTTCAACCTAATCTAACTATTGATATATTATTCAACTGATAAAATTAATTATGAACTTCAAATTATTCTTGTCTATACTTCGTACAACCTAATTTAACTATTGATATATTATTCAACAGATAAAGATAAAATTTAATTATAAATTAATTATGATAATGATAATAATAACTTACAAGTTATTATTTTTGTGTAATTTATTCTTTTCAATCTAATCTAACCATTGGATATATTATTCACCTCATAAAACTAACTATGATATTAATAATAATAACTTACAAGTTATTCTTTTTTGTGTATGTTATTATTTTTATTATTGGACTGAAGAATTAATTATGATAATGATAATAATAACTTACAAGTTATTCTATTCTATGTACAATCTAATCTAACTATTTTGATATATTATTGAATTAATAGAAAATAATTATAAATTAGTTATAATAATGATAATAATAACTTAAAAGTTATTTTTGGTACAACTTAATCTAATTATATATTAATCAACTTCTAATTGTTTTTGTTATACTCCCTACAACCTAATATAGCTATTGATATATTATTGAATCAATATATAATTTACAAGTTATTATTTTCTATACTTCCTGCAACCTAATCTTTCTTTATTTTATTTTTTTGATACATAGGGGAATTGACAACTACCTTTCCTTTTTGAAGTGAAGCTACCACTATAACCCCTAACTTGCCTCAATAAACACGACCAGAGTGAGGGAGACCCCGATGGCTCGGGGTTGATACCATCGTTATCAAGTTGGTACACTCTCAACGAATTTTAATCAGACTACTACCTTTGTCCTAGAGTGGACATGCCCGTGAGGTTTGAACCTAGGTCTCCTCCTGGAGAGTGCCCAAATTCTTACCAATCCACCTAACCCTCGCAGACAATCCTACTACCTAATCTAACTATTAATATATTATTCAGTCAATAGATTAATAAATTAAATTAATTGGAAATCACATTACATCTCTACCTTCTCAAAAATAAAAGCTACTAATAAAAAGTTTTCAAAATTAAAAGCTACTTCCAAAATAGAAAGTTACCAATCAAAAGTTTCCAAAAGCATTCGTTGATGAATTTTTTAGTTTAGAAGAGCATTATTTTCTTATTTTGTTATGTGATGTTCTTACTTTTTAGAACAATTAGTACTATAAACCAATCTATCACACTAAGCATTTATGGAAACAAATCTTAGTAGAGTGTGGTCTACTGGCAAGGATGCCACTTGCATTATCGATGATGTAACCCGGGTTCAATCCCCATGGCAAATGTTTATAACAAGTATTATCTAAAAGAAAAAATTAAATTTGTAAATTTATTACAATGGTAAGGGCTTTGACCTGTTTTGGGACCTCTCATAAAAACACAATTCATTGAAAAAATAAATTAAAATTATTTGGTAAAAAAATAATAAATTAAATTAGTTAAAAATCAAATTACATATTTTGGGAATAAAAAAAACCTCTGTGTAAACAAAATAAATCTGATTACATCTCCAACCTTTCCAATCAATCAAAAGTTAAAAAAAACATTTGTTAATAAATTTATTTATTTTTTGGATTAAAATTTAATAAATTAATCAATGATTAGTTTAAAAAAATATTTGTAAAAAAAATTATTTATTTATTTTTTGGATTAAAATTTAATAAATTAAATTAATTAAAAATTAAATTAAATTTGAAAGTTAAAGATTATCTTTTAAAATGATGGGCGACAAGTTAATGTAGCAAAAAGCCTCGTTAGATGTCAATAATAAAATAAGACATAAAAAAACAATATAACTTTTAGGCATATGAGGCTGTCTCAACTCTCAAGACTTGATTGAGTAGAAATAACAAAAAACAAAAAATAAAACAAAATAAAAAGTTAAAACTTGGCTTCTTTGTCGATACAACAAGTTATAATATGACACACCTACCTACTAATTCAAAGGTCTATCTGCACTCACCTAGTAAATCAAAATACATACACTTGAGGGCCAAAACAAAACAAAAGAAATACTAAATCATAAACAATACACTCCACAATTACATGAGTGTAGAGAATGTTGATTCACCGCTTTGATCTAGAGGGATTCCCATGGTCGATTTCGAGCCTATGTTTCAATGGATGAAAATCGCTCTCATTCACCAGATTGAACATGAACATGATATCGGTGTGGGAAAACAGACATCATCATTAATGCATGCAATTTTTACAATCATTTATACACTTGTTAAATGCAAGCGGCGAAAAATGTATACACCTATTAAATACAAGTGGTTATAGTGATGGTGTTGGGGTGGCAGTCTCATGCTTGTAGTAGACTAGGACTGTGGATGTAAAAAAATGTTACAAGTAGGGTTGGTGTTGGGGCAACAGTTCCATACTTGCTTGTAGTAGAACATTAATGTAAATGTAAAAAATAATGGCTATGCATTTATTTATCCTTGTTTTTTATTTGCATTTAAATTTAACTTATTAATGAGTCCCATTTAAAACCTACTAACCTTAAAAAAATGTAGAATTACCCATACCTAGGAAGACCAGTGACAATTTGTGTTATAAATTGTGCATACCCTATCTTAATTTATAGGATGCACCATACCAAAATTAACAACTACATTGGAAAGACAACAACCGCTTTGTGCCTATTAATTCCTCACCAATATTGTTTATCTAACATTAACCTTCATCCAAACAACCATCACTCAAATACTTTTGGTCCTTTCCCATCTTATATGTTGCACAAAAATGATAAATAAATGAATGATAATTAATATGAAAATATTTCTAAGCTATAAGCACCAAGTCCTCTTTGTATATTTTACATTTTAAAGAAACTTTTAAGGTAAGACTACCACTACAATGACATGCATCGTAAACATAATCTGCATACTAATCCATAACATAACAATGAAAATACTTGACAATTCATACTTCATAGCACAAAAACATACTTGATAGTTCACACTTCATAGCACAAAAACATTAAACAAAGAAGGATAAATTTGTCTTGCTATGAACATTGAACAAAGTGGAATAAATTTGTGATAAACTTATCTTGAAGGATAAATTTGTCTTGCTATGAACATTGAACAAAGTAGAATAAATTTGTGATAAACTTATCTTGCTATGAACATTGAACAAAGCAGAATAAATTTATGAACTCGAACAATCCCAAAGTTCAAAATAAAGATTGAAATGATTATCCCTTACCTCTTAATTTGTTGCTTACTTTCTACTACTTTTGTCTCACCAACGTTGTTTTTCACACCAACGAAATAACTATGAAAAAATTATCCCACAGGCAAACTCTAAACACTTATCTATGTTGAAAAATTCCACAAATTAAGAAAGCAAAAAGAAAAGAAAAAACTGCCCAATTTTCTCGTAAAGAAAGCAAGGAAGTAAAAATTTACCTCCAAAAACAAGAACCATAACAGACAAACAACTACAACGCAATAACCTATCATATAAAGCAAAAGAGATGGATGACGTGAAGAATAAAAATATGTCGACTACAACGCAATAGCCTATTATATAAAGGGAGAGACATGGGTGACGTGGAGAATAAAAAGAACTAGAGATGGAAGTGCATCAACAAACATACATCATAGAAATATTGAAGGGGCACCGCCATTTTAGAAACCCTTTAAATATAGCCGTAGAAATTAAATGGTATTAATTATTATTAATTAATCATTAAAAATTAAATATTAGTCTTAGAAACCCGAAGACACAGTAATTAATCTTTACTAACCCAATAGATATAATGTATAACCCTATTTTTAAGTTTTAAACTTTTATTTTAAATTTTAAAGTTTTCACTTATTTAAATTATAATATTATTTTATAAAATTAATTTTTATTTTTTAAAATTTATTTTAAAAATTAAATTACACCCTTTTTAATCTTTTATATAATTATTTAAAAAAATATTTAATATTTGTAAGATATGGATGTGTAGTTAAGAGTTTTTGCATCAACTTTTATGAGGTTTACTCATAAGGATGTGAATTCATTATTATAATAATAAGACCTCCTATAACAAATATATAAAAATTATTGATAAAAAAAAAAAATTGAAAGTTTTTGCTGCTTCAATACGTGGTTGTAAGCTAGGAGGTAATCAAAAGCGAGTTTTGAAGCTAAGTGACCTTTGTGTCTACATTTGAAAGGTTGGGGTTTAAAAAAAAAGCAAACAAAATATGATGTTATATAATTGTATAATTTTATTATGATTTAATGTTAATATTATGCAATATATTATGGTGTTTGTACATTTATTTTTTTATTTATATGATTTGAAAGTTATTGGATTATTTTTATTTAACGTGTTTAATGTCATTTCATTTTTAGATAATGACCTTTTCAAGTGTATTATTTTTAAATAGGATTTGATTATGTATTTAAAATATATTTATAAAATATTTATAAAATTATTATTATTATTATTATTTACAATAACCAAATTATATATATATATATATATATATATATATATATATATATATATATATATATATATAAATTATTATAAAAATAATTTTATTATTTATTTTACTAATTTATTTTATAATTAATGGTAAGAAAATAAGGTTTTGAAAGGTTTTACCTTTAACATTAGAAAAGGTAGACAAAGATAAGGTCAATTAAGCACATGCTAGCTTTCAAGACCAAAAGAAATAGAAATTAAATTCAAACAGTCATCCAAAAGCAAAGACCAGCCCACTCTCTAGCAAGGCATAAAGGAGAATTTTTATTCAACTTTCTTTTAGAGACACCAACAATCTTGCTCTATTTTTGCATATGATTAGAAGGACAGTAAATACATAAGATGCAGATAACAAAACTCCAAACTAAGAGAGTAAGGGTGAAATTATGTTTTAATAATATGTTTATAAAATAATTTTAATATTATTAAAAATAATTAAGATTATTACTTATTTTATTAAATTAGTTATATTAAGTGCATAGTACAAGAAGTTCAAAATATTAATAAAAATTTGTCTATTCAGTATGATTTGAATTTAAGGATGAACATCCTCGATGAACCTAAGGAATGTGTTTCATCAAATTTTAAACTTTCTTTTGAAGTATTATGCACCATTCAAAAGAAAAAAATTGGTAGAGAAAATGCAATGTTAGATGTTAATGCTTCTACCTTTAATAAGGAAATACCAAAACAAAATAAAGCAAGACAAGTCAAAATATTTCCTAGTAGATCTAGGAGAGGATAAATCTAATGAAAAATAAAGTTGTGAAACAATATTGAGGAATATAATAATAAGACCTACTCCTACTACAGGAAAGGCAAAAAGAGGAAAACCCTTAAATTATTAAGTGATATCTAAGGAAGCAAGAGCAAATAGAGAGAAAGGAACACAAACTAAGTTGGTTTAACTTCTCTTTACCAAACATCAAAATGAATGTTGCCTTCATTAGATGTTTCTATTTAATGTGGCCTAAAGAATCCACATTGAAATCTTGGATAGACTTCAACTAGGGTCTATAGGTTGAAGATAAATAGAACTATCATTGGATGATTGAGGGTTCTTCATAGCGGTATTCAAATTTGCAAATGATAGGGAGCAGGTATTCTAACAAGGACCCTATTTTATGAGTAGGAGCGAGCTTTACCTTTCACCATGGCACTTCTACTTTAGTCCTATAGAAAAAATACCTAAATAAGTTCTTGTTTGGGTAAGGTTAAATTTTCTTCCTCATTTCTTGAGAAAGCAATAAGTATTGGAAACCATTGGGAATAGACTGGGAGAGTTTGTGAGAGAAGCATAATATAATGGAGTCAATTCAGTAGTAACAAGAATCTATGTGATGGTGGACATTAAGATTAACTTCAAAAAGTTATTTCTCTAATGGTAAACTCTCTTTATTTAGAGTAGAAATTGGACTATGAGTCATTACCATTCAGATGTGTCTGTTACCATGAGTACAACCATTTTTCTTGATACTTTCCAAAGGGTCCAAGAACAAAGAATCCTAAGAATACCACCAATGATGGCTGCCAACAAGTTAAAATAAGAAAGGGATAGAAAGTAGATTATCAAAAACCTCAAAGCTCTCAACAAGGCAACTTAGGGGTAAGTACCTCAATCAACAACGAGTTTGAGATTCTTTAACAAGTCATGGAAATAAAAACTACAACAAAGGAATCCTTGAATAACAACATAGGAAAAAATTGATTAGTAGGGAAGGAAAAACATACTAATGACGTGCCAAAGAATCAATAGTATATGAACAAGGGGGCCTACAAAAAAATGTAGAAATCGAGACTTGTTGGGAAGATGTACCAATTCCTAAACAAGAGATGGATACTGATAATCCAAATTTTAGTAATGCTACTCTAATTGTAACTCATTTTGAAAATAATCTAGTAGATATTATTGCCTCTATGAATATGCCTTCAAAATAACAAAACCTATCCCAACTATCCCAAGAAGATGATGCAAAAACCCAAAAAAGCACAAA
>JAQPPZ010012725.1:0-61059 GCA_028583015.1 Wollemia nobilis | reverse complement strand
AATTATATTTCTAATATTTCAAATATTAACTCTTACCCTCAAAAATAATTTCACTTTTAACATTAGAGAATAATAATTATAGGCAACCTTATAACTCTTATCTTAAGCTTATAAATAAATTTAAATAAAGTGAATTACCTTCATCCATGAATGTGATAATTACCTTGGTCAATAGTGCTTGAGCATCTTCTGATTGGTACTCTTCTACACATACGTCTTCCTTGTTGTACTTTGACCTCCTTGGAAATATTATTCTCTTTCATCTTGGTTTCAACCTCTATGATGGTACTTTAATTTGCACGTTAATCTTACTACTGCAATAGTATTTGACACTTTGACTTATTCACTGCACATAAATTGAATCTCTCTCATGCAATACCATGTGGTGTATCTCCTTCTCGCATTCACTCAATCCTTAACTAATGAATCTACTTGCACGTTCTTCTATTTCTAGTGCTTCTTTTTGAATTGCTCTTCCACTTTGTTATCTTTGGCCCCTTGAAAATATATTCTCTCCTTGAGATGGGTGCTTGCAATTCTTCAAACCTATTGACCTTCCACTTTATATGTGCCACATGGCAGCCAAACTCTTCCAATGATCTAAATTCACTTCCTTTATTCTCCTTAAGCTCATATAATGTATTATGAGCTAGGTGTATGATAGTATGACACATTGGGAATTACTATTATCAAGTATCATGCTTCTAAATGAATATTTAGTGCCTTATTTAAACCTTGGCACTTATTTGACACCAAAAAATTTTGCTAGCTTATCCTTCATATTATCTAACGCATATGAATTACATGTAATGTATCCACCAATCCTCAACACTTATAACTTTCTCTAATTTTCAGTCCTTCTAACGTCTCTACATATTCTTTTGTACTCTTTTTTTAACAAACTATTTGTTTAGACTTCTTGCACGAAATTTGATAGCTTGCTATACATTTTTTTATGGTGGTTCTTCTTTATATGGTGGTGGATTTCCATTTAATGGTGGTGGCTCTTCCTTAATAAATAGTAGAAATCTCTCTTGGACTATGGTGGTGCTTCCTTATATGATGATGGATATTCTTTAAGCTATAATGAAACTTTCTACTCCAAGAAGATGCTTTCACTTATCCTTTATATTTTGGCCACTTAGCCTCTTTTGACACTACAAAAACTATATTTTTTAACCCTTTGTTGGTCTTAACATTGCTCAAACCAATGATCTTGATTTATTTTATTTTACACTAATAAATCTACATTCTTATGAGATACAAAACAACATTCAATAATAATGTTATACCCTTCTTATTTATCCTTTTAAAATAAACTTTTACTTAGATTTGTTTTGTTTTAATCTTGTATATTTTAGGATGTAGATGCTATCAACTCCTTTTTCTTGAAGACTCCTTTCTTCAACTTCATTTTTTAGATTTAATAAAAGTAATATGGTGCTCTCAAATGCTTAATATAGAATGACTTTAATACTTCAATAACAAACTTATGTAGCACCAATATTGCATACCATTTATATCTCCTTTTGTAGCTAATGTCTTTAGTGAATGATTCACCCTTTTGCTATCTCAATCTTGTAAGTTTTACACTTTTACTTTCTTGTGCTTTTCTGATTTAAATTATACCAAACTTGCATCTCTAATTATTTCTTAAATACCCTCTCAAATATAGCCCGAATTTTTCCAAAATTTTAGCTCTATATCTCCTTCTAATATTGTCCATAAATGTGATTTTGTGTCTTCAAATATCCTCCAAAAATATTCTCTTAAACTCTAAAACCTGTAGCTATTAATGTTTCCCAAATGCTACCAAAATTTTTTACAAATTTCCAATCAATTCCTCCTTTATTTGTTTGTCTTAAGCTACAACAAAAATCTCCAAAAAGTTGTCTTCTTTTGTTTTCATGACCTCTTTCAATATTTTTTTCAAGAGCACTTCAAAATCTACCCAAATATTATCCAAAATTTGGAAAAAATCTTGCCAAAGACTTCTCCCTTTTGGGTTTATTTTTGGATGGTGACAATTGTCCCAAATACATTTTATCATAAACTTATCTTTTCTTAGCTTTCTTCTTCCTCTAGCTTTCTCCAATGGCTACTTCTCCAATTTTTAATAAGGCTTACTCTAGCCTTCTTCTCCTTATCCAAATTCTCTTGAGACCTCCTCTCTCAAGTCTTATAATTCTATAACTCCTCAAATATTTCCCTCAAAGCTTTAATGAGACCTATCCTTAATTTCTTGGATCTCCAAAAACTATTGCTTCTACAATAGGCCCTTTTCTTAGTCCTTCTTAATCTTCAATCTTCTATATTCCAAATCTAAAAGTTCTTCAATATTACATCTTTATAATCTCTTCAAATTACTCAATATTCTATCAAATTCCCTTGTGGATCTAATACCACTTACAACAATTGAACTCTATAGAAATATGAATTTCAAATTACTAAACTGAAATACAACATACACATGAAGCAAAATATAATACTCCTTAATAATTTAAAAACTTTTACAATAAAGTATGGAACCATGAGTCCATAATATGGATTTACAAATGACATTTGATTCTTCCACAAAGGACCATTTACCATTCACATATCAAATAACCTAATATTCTATCAAATATTAGTTATCTAGAACAAGGAAAATCCCTTTAAATCATTGCCTAAAGACAAATCCACTAAACAAAAGTCCTCTATGCAAAGAAAAACTCTTGTAGGCATTTATTTAAAGGAAAATCCACTAAATAGAAGTACTCTAGTCAAATAAAAAGTTCTTTAGATATTTGTTTAAAGGTAAATCCTCTAATCAAAAGTCATCTAGGGAAAACAAAATTCATTTAAGTGTTTGTTTAAAGGAAAATGTATTTTAAAGTTTTCAAATAAGTCATACAAATTTCATTCTAATTTGCTTGAGGGCACAAAAAATAATATATTTTTCTATCATAGCTAAATACCCCTAGGAAAATATATTTTTTGTAAATATTTATATATAGTTTACATATCTTATATCTTAACTAAAGTCCCTCTAGATAATTTTGTTTATCTAACTAAATTCACCCTAGGATTTCTTTTTTTATATAACTAATGTCACCATGGGAAAATATTCTATCTAACTAGATTCCCCTGGGCAAATATTTTATCTCACTAAAGTCCCCTTGGGTAAATATTTATTTAACTAAAGTCCCCTTGGGAAAATCCTTCTCTATATATAGTTGTACATAATTGTATATAAATATATCTTGTATCATATCTAAAGTCCCCATAAGTATATCTTTTGTCTTATTTATCACAAATAAAGTCCTCCTAGGTAAATCCTTATTTGTATATATGTGTATATAGTTGTATATATTTTGAATCATAAAAATGCTTCATGACATTATTTAAAGTCCCCTTGGACACAACACTTTATAATATAAATCACATCATCATTTCATCATAAATATCAAGCTACATTTCTAATCTACTCATCATATTATAAAATAATGCAACTAAAATCAACCAATAACTCTAATAAAAATGTTAATACATCATCATCATATTCAATCCTATCCAATATCCAAATTATAGGGGAATATAGATCTTTAACCCCATGTCTAACACTCTTGCTTATCCTCTCAATGATTATGACATCCTCACTAACCATTGTGAATATTAAGTCAGGGATTGTGAGTGTGTACGTGTCTACAACCTATTTGGTGAAGTAAAGTGATCATATTCCAATAATACAACAAGATAACTAGTCTTGTAGTGGGTTGATCACTCAACCATTACCATAAAATCTACTTGAACATGGGCCACATCTATTGTGTACCTTTTTTGTATGGTAGTCATATAGTCTAGAAGGTTCTACTCTAAATAAATATTGCCAACTAATCCTTATCATTATGGCCTTTATTATAGTTGTGTCCCTCTTAATAGTTAGACTCAAAATTGTCTATCACATCATCACGGATCACTATACCAACTAATATTTTATTTTGTCAATATTGCTACCTTTGATTGGGATACTTATTGTGTGGCCTAAAGGCTAGCCACTTGCTTTATTAGTGCATCCATATCTACCTCTATGATAGACTGACTCAATCTACTAGGTCCTACCTCACCTATCATAGTCATTAATAATGCTAGTATTGCAACTGCTATTAGTTCTACCTCCATCTGCCTCCTCTAATGATAATTGGATATTGTATCAATAATGATGGTGCTACCCATTTTATCCCATTGATGTCATCTCTCTTATTACATGTACTTGTATATCCTTAGGCAAGCTATTATCACTCTAGGAAGGAATATGGTCTTTACCACCCTCAATAGATAGTTCTAACCCTAAAATAATTGCTACTTGGATCCAAAATAATTAGATCCTTGATGTCTTAGATAATTATCTACTTCAAACTGCAACCTAAACCCATCCTCCTATGTAGATCATCTATACTATATAGGCCCTATTATAATCCTATATTGCACACAAATCTAAAAAATAGCTTATTCGATATAGAAGAGCTCATGCTCTCCCCATGGTCCAACTAGCCATATAAGTTTTTAATCCAAGCTAGCTTGTAGGCACCCTCTGTTCATTCTAGATGTTGTCTACATGACCACCAAATAATTTACTCATATGTAAGTCATCAATGAGACATCCAATCACTCCTAAAATTCCACTATGTGGTCTCCTCTATCAAGTCTTATAATGAGCCTAATGATATGCTATTGGCATATTTAGATATATGCCTTGGTAGTCTTGATGGCCTCAACACTACTATATATTCCTAGGCCCATACCTAGAGTAGCATATAATAGGATAAAGTTCTTCCTCTCTTGTAGGCAACCAAATGCATTAAATGGTATAGCCCAACTAAGGCTTGGACCCACATAAAAATGGCTATTTCCTTAAGCATGTCTACCATCACCTCACCCTACCCCTATTGGATTAATATCCTACTTATATTACCAATTAGAAATTTGGACACTAAGGCACATCAAAATTTCATCTATTGATCTAGGCAACCCCTTGCATAATTAAAATTGATATGAATGCTAGAACTTATAATAGGGAATCATATATACCTATTGGTATGTTGATCTTTGCTCATGTGCATAGGTGCCCCTCTAATCAACACCCTCAAGATTTTTTGTATGTCCTCTAGTGTGATGACTATCTAGACACAAGGTAGCTAGAAGGAATTTATCTTCAAATACCAATGCTCTACTAGCATCGTTAACATTGTCCTATCAAACTATACTTTTATTTTTAGGGCTGCATGGTATAGTATAAATATCTCCAATAAAACATGATTAGTGAAGTATAGAAGCCCTTTTGATTGTATCTAGTGCATAGGATCATCTCTTGCTATATTAAAATTTCTATAGTCTCCCTTTCAACCAATAAAACTCAATAACATTTCAATTTTAAAGCTTGCAAAATTAACCAAAAATCAAGACAAGCAAAAGTGCCACTTCTTTGGCAACAATGTCATTAGGTGGTGAAAGTGCCACCAAGTAGAAAAAGTACCACCAGGATAGAAAAAAAACCATCATATAGTAATAGTGTTGGCATAGAAATACCACCATCATGCAAAAATATTGATATTGCTTTTGGGCATTTTTTTTAAGGACAAAAACAAAGCAAACAAGTATATTTTTCTAGGTTATTACCTAAACATGCAATCCCTCTCCTACCACTGGTGGTTTCACCTTGTATAGTTAGTGCAATGGTATTGCTTATTGAAACATCAAAGTATTTTCTAAAACTAAGGCTCTAGAGATCATGTTTCTCCTCCTCCATGATAAAATAATTTACTTTTTTCTCCCCTCACCATTTTACTCCTATCCCACCCTAACTAGTTTTTGTTATTTATCCTTAATATTTCATCATGACATTGGTGTGAATCATGGTCAAGTTGAGTTTCCTTAGTCCAAATTTATTTTCCCTCTAAAATTAAAGGTGGTACAACAAGGCACAACAATATATAATAATATCAAAAATGAAAAATTTGACATCACCAATAATCAACCAATCAAAATCATCACTCATATTACATCATGAATCCTAAGTAATACCAAATATCTCTCATAAATGAGGTGTTAATGTTAATTTTTGATGCATTTATCATCTAATAAATGCATGAAAAAGAGGTAAACATAAACACCAAGTTTTGAGCACATCGTCAAAATCTCCAAACTTATCAACATCTTCATAAACCTATCAATCAAGCATCTAAATAAAGTCAATCATATCCAAAATCAAATTAGGAGTATTTATTACTCTAAATGTGAAATCACAAGGATATAAGCAATAACACCAATGACACATCTACTCCTTGGTAGTGCTTTTGTTAGCTTTTTATGTAATGAGCACTAGGAGATAGCAATCACAAGATGTAGAATAATATGAAAGAAAGTAAATCTGCTAGATGAATGAAATATATTGTAAATATAAATCATATAAAAGTATACAATGTAGCTATGGAGGAAATAAACACTCCATTAATAAATCTATTGAACTACATTGCATCCATTACCACTAGATGGTGATGTACATAGAACTGTACTATACCCTAAGCTACACTATCTGACTATATCCCCTAATGTTGTATCTATCTAACAATGAGGCCTTTCTTATATCGGAAAATAGATACCTTGGCCAACACTCTACCTAGTTATGCAAGGGATAACTTGCACATATACATCTTGCACATTGACACTTATGCATTTATTACATTGCATGAAGTAACTAGATAACTTCCCCCTAAAGTAATCGAATGTCCTAAGTATGTACCTTGGAAGATACATTTACATAACCCAAATGATGGAATAAACTATATTTCTAACACCCCCTGTATTACATTATTTGGGTATTGAAGAATTTAGTCTTCAGTATGAGTCTTCTCCTTCATCTTGATCTTTGTACTCTACATTATTTGTATTCAGGTTCAACAGGTAGTCTGTGTCTTCATAGCATGCAAAGTAAGCTATAGTTAGAGCCTCTTATTTCATTGGATGATATTTAGCTTTTTCAGATTCATCTTCCTTATATTATATCTAGCCACATTTATAGTTGTCCTTGCAACTATCTTCATTTGGTTTTGATTATTGATGAATGAGTAGGGTATGGTGCAATTTTCCTCTCACTCTTCTGTAATAACTTTTTTGGTGTACTGGTTCCTTTTTTGTTTCTTCAATCTTCATGTCATGGCCTATTTTAGTATGGATTTTATTCCTTTTTCTTCTTCTTCTCTTCCTATGATTCTGCTTTGGTGTTGGTGAAACCTATGCTTTATGACAAGTTAGTCTATCATCACAATAGTATTGTTATTTATTGCTAGCTTGTTTCTTGTGTTGAGTAAGTACAAATAAAATTAATGATAGATAAATCATCAGATATTCTTCTGGTGAAAATATAATCAATATTTGTGAGTTCCACCATGTTGTGAAGAGAATTTCATGAATATAGTTAATCAATATTGCAAAGCTACCTTCTTTGGATTATTTAAGAAATAAGGAGAATTTCTCTTTGTTGTTAGAGAATAGATACTCATATCCCTCTAGAGTATCTATTAAGTTCTGAGAGTATAATTCTACTTCATGGAATAGTTTTTCATTATTGAAAGCTTTTCTCAAAATTTCATCTATGAAAGATCTTTGAAATAATGATTCTTGTTATTTCTTAGAATTGAAATTTGATAGAATCTTGGTAGCCTATATTATAGCTCCCTACATATGATACATTATAGAAGTATATAAGCTTGATTTGATAAAACCTTTATTAATCCTTAGGTTTGTAGGATTCCTTATGTCTCCCTAGTAATGAGAGTATGAACACCTAATTTTAGGTTTTTTTAATGAAACCTTATATCTTCCACACTTGATAATATTTGACAAATATAATTATTATCAAATTTTGTAGAATGCCTTATGACTCCCTAATTATTTTGGAGTATGATATAATGCTTTTGTAAAAATATAGTTCAATTTTGGTTGAATTTGTAAAATTTTTGTAAAGATCAAAAATCAACTTTTTAACACCTTATTACTCCTATTGAACTAAGCACTTTTCAAATTTTTAAAGAGGTTTTAATTTTGGATTTCATTTATCCCTTTTTAGAATTTTGAGACAAGAAAATTATAATTTTCCAACCTTAGTAAAAAACCCAATAACTTGTTTTTATATGCCTTGGATTGTTTCTAATTTCCAATAAGTAAATTTGATGTAGTAACCCTTGTGGCTCCCAAATTTGGAAAATTAGAAAATAAATAATATTTAAAAAATATGAAAGAATTTAATACAAGTATAATTCCTTATTTATCCTAGGCTAAATTGCAAATATTAATTCAATTTGATAAGTTATCCCTTATAGATTTTGCTTTCAAAATATAATATTTAACCTTATATTATAACCCTTATATCTCCAAAAATGAAAGCAATAAGAAAATGGGACTAAACCTTACCTTTGGATGCTAAATATCCTCATTGGTCGATGCTTTCTTTGGCTGGATATAATAGAAATATAAAGATCACCTTTGGTACTAGAATCAATGGAGATGCCTTTGAATTGCTTTTCTTCAATGTTGGAATGTAGACACTATAAAAATAGGAAGGATTGACCTTCAAGACCAAGATATTTTAATGCTCCTTCCTCCTTCCTTCCACACTATACTTAGGATTGCATTGACCGTACTTTGCTATGTGTTGAATTTTGGACTTATAGCACCTTTTATGGATGAATAATCATGGGCTTTGTGACATGTGTCATGCCCATTATAAATGAGCACTCTTCTCCTTATTTAACGTACCAATTTCTTGTTCAATGTTCCTTGATAATTTGTAACGTATGAGAATTCATGTGGGTACTTATGTGAAGCTTGTGGAGGATAACAAGTGTCACCACTTCATTGATATTCCCTATAACTCTTGCATTAAATTTCTATAGCGTTGAGAGATGAAATGGTGCCTTAGAAAGTTTATGCCAAGTAGCATTTAAACTCTCTACATGAAGTCCTTCCTTGTAATATATTCCACATAGAATATTATAACTCCTCAAATCCTTTTGTATGACATTCCTTTGATTTTCTATGTTTCTTGGGTAGAAAGCAAACTTTTATTTTGCAGGTGGATTGTTGATGCGCTATGGAACTTTGAATACCAATTTTGGTGCTTCTTTTGGTGGACGATCTTCTACAAGTTATGGAACTTGAATGTAGCACCTTTTTCCCTTTTCTTCTATACCTCCAACGTGTTGATTCATGTGTTGACACTTGTTGGCTTTTCATATTAGATGTGTACTCTTTTTCTCTATGTAAATGTAGCTTGATGATGGCCTTATGTGGGCTTTGATTTTTCAGGTGCGTTCATCTAATATGAGCCCTTTGAGTGGGTCCTTTTGCTTGGGAAGAAGAGTGATGATGTTCAGACTTCCTTGGTTGATTTACCCTGTAGATATTGTGCTTTGGTTTTTTTTTTTTTATTATTTTTTTTTTTTTTTTTTTTTTTTTTGTTTTTTTTTTTAATTTTTTTTTTTTGTTTTTTTTAAGGTTTTTGTTTTTTTTTTTTTCCCCTTTTTTCTTGACTTTTTAAAAATAAATATAATATGAAAAAGCCTTTAATTGACAATTCTGCACTTTCTTCTCTTGCATCTATCCTTGTAATGCTTTGGATTTGAGACTCACCAAGTCTCAATATTTGAAGCTTCTATTTTTATTTTTGGTTAGTTGTGTTCTTCTCCATATTTTCGAGGATTCTAACCTGTTTTGGTGGCTTTACTTGGCCACTATGAGTTGCAAATTTATGTGCTTTAATAGTATCTTTAGACACTTCATATAGATCAGATTTTGTGCCCTTGAAAAACACAAAACTAATTTTTTTTAGAGTAGTATAATAGTGCAAATAAATATAATACACTTTATATTTAATGCACTAACAATTTTACCTTATCAATCAAATCAAATCCCAAGAAAAATGCACTTAATCAAATTTATTACAACTAGTCAAGAATAATATGAAATGAACCTTCAATAATTATTCTATAATTTCACTACAATTTAGTATTGTAGGACATAGTCTTATTTTTATTTTCCCAAAGTATATGATAGGTTGTTGATAGGAGCAATTTTTAAATCTAATCAATTACTAATTAATATGCAAATGAACTTTAAAAATAACTTTTTTTTCTTTGCACTTTTGAAGACTGTAATCTAATTTGCTTCTTGCAACTTTAATCCAAATTCAGGTGCTCTAAAAAATTTGATAAGTAATCAAATTAATGAATCTACTTACACAAAAAATTGCCTACCTTTTGAAAATTTCTATAGCTCTTTTTCCACTTTTGTAGAGGATGCAGATCTTGGTGTCTATGATCACCAAGTTGTTACTTTGAATAGGATCTTGTAGCTCTTTGTAGACTATCTTGAATAGCTTATTCTTCACCAAATGATGGTCTCAAAATTTCTTTCATGAGCCTAGGATTTTATGGCTTTTTCTCCTCTTGTGTTCTCGTTCTTTTGCTATAGATTTGGAGAAGTCTTTGTCTCTGAAGCGGTGTCTTCTTACTATGAGAGGCCATCTTCAAATCTCCAAGATTTGTTGAGCTTCTTCTGTCGTTAAGTCTTCTTGTTGAATTATGACTTTAAGAAGGATATTCTTCTGGTATTTGACACTCCTTACCAAATTCTTCTTCACGAATTTGGTGCTCCTTTCCAAATTCTCCTTCATAGATTTTGCACTCCTTGCCAAATTCTTCTTCTTGGATTTGGCGAGGAGATCAAAATCTATGAAGGAGAATTTGGAAAGGAGCACCAAATTCATGAAGAAGAATTTGGTAAGGAGTATCAAATCCTAGAATAAGATCCTTCTTAAAGTCATAACTCAACAAGAAGACTTAAAGAGAGAAGAAGCTCACCAAACCTTGGAGATTTGAAGATTGCCTCTCATAGTAAGAAGAAACCACTTCAGAGACAAAGAATTCACCATCAATGGCGATCCTGAAGATCCTATAGACATCCTCCAGGGTCACAGTCATTTCACCTGTAGGTAGGTGAAATTATTCAAAATTCTTCTCTTGGGCTTGTTGTTGGATGTCAAAAATTGTCCTAGTACTTCATTATCAGGATATTCTCCTTGGTAGTGGATTTATCCAATGAGTTCTCCTAAGAAATATTTTGATGATCTTTAGCAAGACTCTACAAGTCTTTTTCTCGATTCTACTTGAGACCTCTCCTAGGTCTTTGATCTTGCAGCCTATAATGGTCTTCCTTGAGACCTTCTCTTCAACCTTCTACTCTTGGAAGTGTTGGTGGTGATATCTTCTTATGGATCTCTAATTCTATTGCTTCTTGCTTTGAGAAGGACTTACCTAGTCCTTCTACTTCTTCTTCCAAGACTAGAAGTTCTTCAATAAGATCTCCTAATTTCTTCATTTTTGCTTTAGGTGCTGAGTTGATTATGAAGAAGATACTCTTCCTAAATTTATTGTAGGAAGTTTCCAAACTCACTGAATCTTATTTCCTTGCAAAAAATATATTAGTACTAAAATATTTAGTCTACTTCTAAATCAAATATTCTCTTTGAATTCTTCTTAAAGATCAAGACTTTTGTGGCCTTTTTTAGTATCAAGGCTTATGTGGCCTTTTTCAATATGAAGGCTTCTTTGGCCTTTTTCAATACCAAGGCTACTATGACCTTTTATACTATCAAGGCTTCTATGGCCTTCTTAGTATCAAGACTTATGTGGCTTCTTCTTAAAGGCTTCTATGGCCTATTCTTCAAGGCTACTATGGCATTTTTGTATCAAGGATTCTATGGCCTATTCTTCAAGGCTACTATGGCCTTTTTATATCAAGGCTTCTATGGCCTGTTATTCAAGGCTACTATGGGATTTTTGTATCAAGATTCCTGTAGCATGTTCTTCAACTGTGAAGTTCTTCTATCCAACAATGGAGATCTTCAGTCTCCTGACTTCACCATGATTCTTCAATAGAAGTATTCTTCCATAGTATTCTCCTCTTGCATAAGGAACTAATCTCTTCATATGTTGGAGTCTCCTAGCTTTATGTTGTAGGAATCCCAAGCCTTTGAGAATTCATTTTTTTGCAATAAAATAAACTTTAGGGAATAGTTAGAAAATTCGAGATCTCCTATATGATATTCACTAGATTATTTATCAATCTAGTGGATTTAATGTTGTATCCTAGTCTTCACGAGTTTTTATTACAACTTTGTGGAAAAGACTCCAGTCAAATATAATCTTAGTATTTTTGGAACTGACATTTCATTTAATCCTAACTTTGTGACTCTCCCTAATTCTACCACCTAGACTCTTCTGAGAGTTTTTGGCAGTGACTAGTCCAATGGCATGTCAGGTTGATAAAAAATGCATGCTCAATAATAATAGTGGTTTTCCTATTGACCTACTATGTCTAGATCTACCATAGCTCTAATACCACTGTTAGATTTTGATGTAATGAACACTAGGAGATAGCAATCACAAGATGCAGAATAATATAAAAGAAATTAAATCTGGTAGATGACTGAAATATGTTGTAAATAGAAATCATATAAAAGTATACAATGTAACTATGGAGAAAATGAACACTTTATTAATAAATCTACTACACTACATTGCACCCATCACCATTGTATGGTGATGTACACATAACTGTACTATACCCTAAGCAACACTATCTGACTATGTCCCTCGACTTTGTATATATCTAACAATGAGGCCTTTCTTATATAGGAAAATAGATACCTTGGCCAACACTCTACGTAGTTGTGCAAGATATAACTTGCACATATACAACTTGCACATTAACACTTGTGTATTTATTACATTGCATGAAGTAACTAGATAAATTTCCCCTAATTCTGGCACCCCTGTTTAAGGGATAACTTACACATATACAAATTGCACATTAACACTTGTGTATTTATTACATTGCATGAAGTAACTAGATAACTTCCCCTAAAGTAATCGAATGTCCTAAGTATGTACCTTGGAAGATACATTTACATAACCCAAATGATGGAATAAACTATATTTCTAACACCCCCTGTATTACATTATTTGGGTATTAAAGAATTTAGTCTTCAGTATGGGTCTTCTTCTTCATCTTGATCTTTGTATTCTACATTATTTGTATTCAATTTCAGCAGGTAGTTTGTGTCTTCATATCATGTAGAGTAAGCTATAGTTAGAGCTTCTTATTTCATTGGATGATATTTAGCTTTTTCATATTCATCTTCCTTATATTATATCTAGCCACCTTTATAGTTGTCCTTGCAACTATCTTCATTTGGTTTTGATTATTGATGAATGAGCAGGGTATGGTGCAATTTTCATCTCACTATTTTGTAATTACTTTTTTGTTGTATTGGTTCCTTTTTTGTTGGTTTAATCTTCATGTCATGGCCTATTTTAGTATGGATTTTATTCCTTTTTCTTCTTCTTCTCTTCCTATGATTTTTCTTTGGTGTTGGTGAAACCTATGCTTTATGACAAGTTAGTCTATCATCACAATAGTATTGTTCTTTATTGCTAGATTGTTTCTTGTGTTTAGTAAGTACAAATAAAATTAATGATAGATAAATCATCAAATATTCTTCTGGTGAAAATATAATCAATCTTTGTGAGTTCCACCATGTTGTGAAGAGAATTTTATGAATATAGTTAATCAATACTGCAAAGCTACCTTCTTTGGCTTATTTAAGAAATAAGGAGAATTTATCTTTGTTGTTAGAGAATAGATACTCATATCCTTCTAGAGTATCTATTAATTTCTGAGAGTATAATTCTACTTCATGGAATAGTTTTTCATTATTGAAAGCTTTTCTCAAAATTTCATCTATGAAAGATCTTTGAAATAATGATTCTTGTTATTTATTAGAATTGAAATTTGATAGAATATTGGTAGCCTATATTATAGCTCCCTACATATGATACATTAAAGAAGTATATAATCTTTATTTGATAAAACCTTTATTAATCCTTAGGTTTGTAGGATTCCTTATGTCTCCCTAGTAATGAGAGTATGAACACCTAATTTTAGGTTTTTTTAATGAAAGCTTATATCTTCCCAACTTGATAATATTTGACAAATATAATTATTATCAAGTTTTGTAGAATGCCTTATGACTCCCTAATTATTTTGGAGTATGATATAATGATTTTGTAAAAATATAGTTCAATTTTGGTTGAATTTGTAAATTTTTTGTAAAGATAAAAAATCAACTTCTTAACACCTTATTACTCCTATTGAACTAAGCACTTTTCAAAATTTTAAAGAGGTTTTAATTTTGGATTTCATTTATCCCTTTTAGAATTTTTGAGACAAGAAAATTATAATTTTCCAACCTTAGTAAAAAACCCAATAACTTGTTTTTATATGCCTTGGATTGTTTCTAATTTCCAATAAGTAAATTTGATGTAGTAACCCTTGTGGCTACCAAATTTGGAAAATTAGAAAATAAATAACATTTAAAAAATATGAAATAATTTAATACAAGTATAATTCCTTATTTATCCTAGGCTAAATTGTAAATATTAATTCAATTTGATAAGTTATCCCTTATATATTTTGCTTTCAAAATATAATATTTAACCTTATATTATAACCCTTATATCTCCAAACATGAAAGCAATAAGAAAATGGGACTAAACCTTACCTTTGGATGCTAAATATCCTCATTGGTCGATGCTTTCTTTGGCTAGATATAACAAAAATATAAAGATCACCTTTGGTACTAGAATCAATGGAGATGCCTTTGAATTGCCTTTCTTCAATGTTGGAATGTAGACATTGTAAAAATAGGAAGGATTGACCTTCAAGACCAAGATATTTTAATGCTCCTTCTTCCTTCCTTCCACACTATACTTTGGATGGCTTTGACTGTGCTTTGTTATGTGTTGAATTTTGGACTTATAGCACCTTTTATGGATGAATAATCATGGGCTTTGTGACATGTGTCATGCCTATTATAAATGAGCACTCCTCTCCTTATTTAACGTACCAATTTCTTGTTCAATGTTCCTTGATAATTTGTAACGTATGAGAATTCATGTGGGTACTTATGTGAATCTTGTGGAGGAGAACAAGTGTCACCACTTCATTGATATTCCCTATAACTCTTGCATTAAATTTCTATAGCGTTGAGAGATGAAATGGTGCCTTAGAAATTTTATGCCAAGTAGCATTTAAACTCTCTGCATGAAGTCCTTCCTTGTAATATCTTCCACATAGAAGATTATAACTCCTCAAATCCTTTTGTATGCCATTCCTTTGCTTTTCTATGTTTCTTGGGTAGAAATCAAAATTTTATTTTTCAGGTGGATTGTTGATGCGCTATGGAACTTTGAATACCTATTTTGGTGCTTCTTTTGGTGGACGATCTTCTCCAAGTTAAGGAACTTGAATGTAGAACCTTTGTCCCTTTTCTTCTATACCTCCAACGTGTTGATTCATGTGTTGACACTTGATGCCTTTTCATATTAGATGTGTACTCTTTTTCTCTATGTAAATGTAGCTTGATGATGGCCTTATGTGGGCTTTGATTTTGCAGGTGCGTTCATCTAATATGATCCCTTTGAGTGGCTCCTTTTGATTGGGAAGAAGAGTGATGATGTTCAGACTTCCTTGGCTGATTTACCCTGTAGGTATTGTGCATTTTGAGGCACTTTAATATCTGATATTTTTCTATAAAAACTAGATTAGAGTTGTGTAATAAATTTTCCCATAAATTGTATATAAGTTTTATTTAATGTACCTTCTTTTGCACTTTTTCCATATCTGAAATTATGGTTTTATGGCAGATTTTTCCTGCAATATGAGGGTTTTGAGGTTGTATTTTTATGAGTAGACACCATCCCATTTTTGTTTAAACACTTTGATAACAAATCTAATCTTAGATAACAGTAGACAAAAGCTCTTTAATTAATTCAATTTTCTGCACTTTCTTCTCTTGCCTCTATCCTTGTAATGCTTTGGATTTGAGACTCACCAAGTCTCAATATTTGAAGCTTCTATTTTTAATTTTGGTTAGTTGTTTTCTTCTCCATATTTTCGAGGATTCTAACCTGTTTTGGTGGCTTTACTTGGCCACTATGAGTTGCAAATTTCCACTCTTTAATACTATCTTTAGACACTTCATACAGATTAGATTTTGTGCCCTTGAAAAACATAAAACTAATTTTTTTTAGAGTAGTATAATAGTGCAAATAAATGTAATACACTTTATATTTAATGCACTAACAATTTTACCTTATCAATCAAATCAAATCTCAAGAAAAATGCACTTAATCAAATTTCTGCAACTAGTAAAGAATAATCTGAAATGAACCTTCAATAATTATTCTATAGTTTCACTACAATTTAGTATTGTAGGACTTAGTATTATTTTTATTTTCCCAAAGTAGATTATAGGTTGTTGATAGAAGGAATTTTTAAATCTAATCAATTACTAATTAATATGCAAATGAACTTTAAAAAGAACCTTTTTTTCTTTGCACTTTTGAATACTGTAATCTAATTTGCTTCTTACAACTTTAATCCAAATTCAGGTGCTCTAACAAATTTGATAAGTAATCAAATTAATGAATCTACTTGCACCAAAAATTGCCTACCTTTTGAAAATTTCTATAGCTCTTTTTCCACTTTTGTAGAGGATGCAGATCTTGGTGTCTATGATCACCAAGTTGTTACTTTGAATAGGATCTTGTAGCTCTTTGTAGACTATCTTGAATAGCTTCTTCTTCACCAAATGATGGTCTCAAACTTTCTTTCATGAGCCTAGGATTTTGTGGCTTTTTCTCCTCTTGTGTTCTCCTCCTTATGCTATAGATTTGGAGAAGTCTTTGTCTCTGAAGCGATGTCTTCTTACTATGAGAGGCAATATTCAAATATCAAATATTTGGTAAGCTTCTTCTGTCTTTAAGTCTTCTTGTTGAATTCTGACTTTAAGAAGGATCTTCTTCTGGGATTTGACACTCCTTACCAAATTCTTCTTCACGAATTTGGTGCTCCTTTCCAAATTCTCCTTCATAGATTTTGCACTCCTTGCCAAATTATTCTTCTTGGATTTTGCACTCATTACAAAATTCTTCTCTTGGGCTTGTTGTTGGATGTCGAAAATTGTCCCAAGTCCTTCACTATCAAGATATTATCCTTGGTAATGGATTTCTCCAATGAGTTATCCTAAGAAATATTTTGATGATCTTTAGCAAGACTCTACAGGTATTTTTCTCGATTCTTCTTGAGACCTCTCCTAGGTCTTTGATCTTGCAGCCTATAATGGTCTTCCTTGAGACCTTCTCTTCAACCTTCTACTCTTGGAAGTGTTGGTGGTGAGATCTTCTTATGGATCTCTATTTCTATTGCTTCTTATTTTGAGAAGGACTTACCTAGTCCTTCTACTTCTTCTTCCAGTACTGGAAGTTCTTCAATAAGATCTCCTAATTTCTTCATTTTTGCTTTAGGTGCTGAGTTGATTCTGAAGAAGATACTCTTCCTAAATTTATCGTAGGAAGTTTCCAAACTCACTGAATCTTATTTCCCTCCAAAAAAATATATTAGTACTAAAATATTTAGTCTACTTCTGAATCAAATATTCTCTTTGAATTCTTCTTCAAGATCAAGGCTTTTGTGGCCTTTTTTAGTATCAAGGCTTATGTGGCCATTTTCAATATGAAGGATTCTTTGGCATTTTTCAATACCAAGGCTACTATGACCTTTTATACTATCAAGGCTTCTATTGCCTTTTTTGTATCAAGGCTTCTATGGCCTTCTCAGTATCAAGACTTATGTGGCTTCTTCTTAAAGGCTTCTATGGCCTATTCTTCAATACTACTATGGATTTTTTGTATCAAGGCTTCTATGGCCTATTCTTCAAGGCTACTATGGCATTTTTATATCAAGGCTTCTATGGCCTATTATTCAAGGCTACTATGGCATTTTTGTATCAAGATTCCTGTAGCATGTTCTTCAAATGTGAAGTTCTTCTATACAACAATGGAGATCTTTAGTCTCCTAACTTCACCATGATTCTTCAATAGAAGTATTCTTCCATAGTATTCTCCTCTTGCATAAGGAACTAATCTCTTCATATGTTGGAGTCTCCGAGCTTTCTGTTGTAGGAGTCCCAAGCCTTTGAGAATTAATTTTTTTGCAATAAAAGAAACTTTAGGGAATAGTTAGCAAATTCTAGATCTCCTATATGATCTTCACTAGATTATTTATCAATCTAGTGGATTTAATGTTGTATCCTAGTCTTCACGAGTTTTTCTTACAACTTTGTGGAAAAGACTCCAGTCAAATATAATCTCAGTATTTTTGGAACTGACATTTCTTTTAATCCTAACTTTGTGACTCTCCCTAATTCTACCACCTAGACTCTTCTGAGAGTTTTTGACAGTGACTGGTCCAATGGCACGTCAGGTTGACAAAAAATACAGGCTCAATAATAATAGTGGTTTTCCTATTGACCTACTATGTCTATATCTACCATAGCTCTAATACCACTGTTAGATTTTGATGTAATGAACACTAGGAGATAGAAATCACAAGATGCAAAATAATATAAAAGAAATTAAATCTGCTAGATGACTGAAATATGTTGTAAATAGAAATTATATAAAAGTATACAATGTAACTATGGAGGAAATGAACACTTTATTAATAAATCTACTACACTACATTGCACCCATCACCATTGTATGGTGATGTACACAGAACTATACTATACCCTAAGCAACACTATCTGACTATGTCCCTCGACTTTGTATATATCTAACAATGAGGCCTTTCTTATATAGGAAAATAGATACCTTGGCCAACACTCTACGTAGTTGTGCAAGGGATAACTTGCACATATACAACTTGCACATTAACACTTGTGTATTTATTACATTGCATGAAGTAACTAGATAACTTCCCTCTAAAGTAATCTAATGTCCTAAGTATGTACCTTGGAATATACATTTACATAACCCAAATGATGGAATAAACACTATTTATAACACCCCCTATATTACATTATTTGAGTATTGAAGACTTTAGTCTTCAATATGGATCTTCTTCTTCATCTTGATCTTTTTACTCTGTATTATTTGTGTTCAAGTTTAGCAAGTAGTTTGTGTCTTCATATGATGCAAAGTATGTTGTAGCTAGAGCTTCTTCTTTCATTGGGTGATCTTTGGATTATTCAGATTCATCTTCCTTATCTTCTATCTAGCCACATTTATATTTCTCGTTGTAAGTATCTTCATTTAGATCTGATTGTTGATGAATGAGTAGGGTATGGTGCAATTTTCCTCTCATTCTTCTATTCTTACCATTTTGGTGTACTGGTTACTTTTATGCTTCTTCAGTCTTCATGTCATGGACTCTTTTAGTATGGCTCTTCTTCCTTTTTCTTCTTCTTCTCTTCCTATGATTTTGCTTTGGTGCTGGTGAAACTTATGCTTTATGACAAGTTATTCTATCATCACAATAGTATTGTTCTTTATTGCTAGCTTGTTTCTTGTGTTGAGTAAGTACAAAAATATTAATGATGGATAAATCATTAGAAATTCTTCTGGTGACAATATAATTAATCTTTTTGAGTTCCACCATGTTGTCAAGATAATTTCATGAAGATAGTTAATCAATATTGTCAAGCTACCTTCTTTGGCTTCTTTAAGAAATAAGGAGAATTTATCTTTGTCATTAGAGGATAGATAATCATATCCTTCTAGAGTATCTATTAAGTTTTAAGAGTAGAATTCTACTTCATGGAATAGTTCTTCATTATTGAAAGCTTTTCTCAAAATTTCATCCATGATAGATCTTTGAAATAGTGATTCTTGTTATTTATTAGAATTGAAATTTGATAGAATCTTGGTAGTCTATCTTATAGCTCCCTATATATGATACCTTATTGAAGTATATAATCTTGATTTGATAAAACCTTTATTAATCCTTAGGTTTGTAGGATTCCTTATGTCTCCCTAGTAATGAGAGTATGAACACCTAATTTTAGGTTTTTTTTAATGAAAGCATATATCTTCCCAAATTGATAATATTTGACAAATATTATTATTATCAAGTTTTGTAGAATGCCTAATGGTTCCCTAATGATTTTGAAGTATGATATAGTGCTTTTGTAAAAATATAGTTCAATTTTGATTGATTTTGTACAAATTTTGTAAAGATCAAAAATCAACTTCTTAACACCTTATTACTCCTATTGAACTAAGCACTTTTCAAAATTTTAAAGAGGTTTTAAAGTTGGATTCATTTTGTCCCATTTTAGAATTTTTGAGACAATAAAATTCTATTTTCCTAACCTTAGTAAAAATCTCGATAACCTCTTTTTATATCCCTTGGATTGTTTCTAATTTATAATAAATATATTTGATGTAGTAACCATTGTGGCTCCCAAATTTGGAAAATTAGAAAATTAATAATATTTGTAAAAATGTTAAAGAATTTAATCCAACTAGGTTTCCTCATTTATCCTAGGTTAAATTGTAAATATTAATTCAATTTGATAAGTTATCCCTTATAGATTTTGCTTTCAAAATTTAAGATTTAACCTTAAATTATAACCCTTATATATCCAAACAAGAAAGCAATAATAAAATGGGACTAAACATTACCTTTGGATGCTAAATATCCTCATTGTTTGACACTTTCTTTGGTTCGATATAATGACAATATAAATATCACCTTTGGTGCTAGAATCAATGGAGATGCCTTTGAATTGCTTGTCTTCAATGTTGGAATGTAGACGCTACAAAAATAGGAATGTTTGACCTTCAAGACCAGGAGCCTTTAATGCTCCTTCTTCCTTCCTTCCACATTGCACTTCGGATGGCTTTGACCATGCTTTACTATGTGTTGAAATTTGGACTTCTAGCACCTTTTATGGATGAATAATCATAGTTTTTATGACATGTATCATGCACATTACAAATGAGCACTCCTCTCTTTATTTAATGTACTAATTTCTTGTTCAACATTGCTTTATCATTTTGTAACGTATGGGTACTCGTGTGGGCACTTGTGTGAAGCTTGTGGAGATTAAAAAGTATTACCACTTCCTTGATATTCCTTGTAACTCCTACGTTAGGTTTCTTAAGCAGTAAGATATGAAATAGTGTCTTATAAAGTTTATTCCAAGTGGCATTCAAACTCTCTACATGAAGTCATTCCCTGTAACATCTTCCAAAGAGAACATTATAACTCCTCAAATACTTTTGTATATTGTTCCTTTTCTTTGCTACATTTCTTGTGCAGTAAGAAAAATTTTCTTTTTTAGGTGGATTGACGATGTTCTGTGGAACTTTGAATACCAATTTTGGTGCTTCCTTTGTTGGATGATCTTCTCCAAGTTAAAGAACATGAATGTAGCACCTTTTCTCCTTTTCTTCTATACCTCC
This sequence comes from Wollemia nobilis, assembly GCA_028583015.1. Classification (NCBI taxonomy): domain Eukaryota; kingdom Viridiplantae; phylum Streptophyta; class Pinopsida; order Araucariales; family Araucariaceae; genus Wollemia; species Wollemia nobilis. The sequence continues at coordinate 39,652 of JAQPPZ010012725.1, read as the reverse complement.
AACGTATTGATTCATGTGTATATTTTTGATGTATTTTTTTAGTAGATGTAAACTTTTTTGGTATGCGTAAATGTAGCTTGATAATGCCCTTATGTGGGCTTTGATTTTACAGGTGTTTCCGTCCAAGATGAGCCCTTTGAGTGGCTCCTTTTTCTTGGGAATAAGAGTGATGACATTCGACCTTCCTTGGCTTATTTACCCTGTAGATATTGTGTCTTTTGAGGCAGTTTCAAATCTGATCGTTTGCTGTAAAAATCAAATTAGATTTGTGCAATAATATGTACCATAAATTGTATATAAGGCTTCTTTAATGTACCTTCTTTTGTACTATTTTTACAGATCTGAAAATCTGGTTTTATGGCACATTTTTCCTACAATATAAGGGTTTTGAGGTTGTATTTTATGATTAGACACCTTCCTCTTTTTGCTTGGATACTTTGATAACAAATCCAATCTTAGATAACAATATATAAAAGCTCTTTAATTGATGCAATTTTTTGCACATTCTTTTCTTGCATCTAACTTTGTAATGCTTTGGATTTGAAACTCACCAAGTCTTAATATTTGAAGCTTCTACTTCTATTTTTGGTTAGTTGTGTTCTTCTCAGGATTTTGGTGGATTCTAAATTTTTTGGTGGCTTTACTTGGCCACTATGAGTTGCATATTTATGTGCTTTAATAGTGTCTTTAGACACTTGATACAGATCATATTTTGTGCCTTCAAAAATATAAAATTAATTTCTTTTGAGAGTAGTATAATAGTGCAAATAAATATAATAGACTTTATTTTTAATGCACTAACAATTTCACCTTATCACTCAATCAAATCTCAAGATAATGCACTTAATCAAATTTACTGCAACTAATCAAGAATAATCTGAAATGAACCTTCAATACTTATTCTATAATTTCACTATAATTTAGTATTTTAGGACTTAGTCTTATTTTTATTTTCCCAAAGTAGATGATAGGTAGTTAATAGAAGAAATTCTAAAATCTTATCAACTCCTAATTAATGTGCAAATGAACTTTAAAAATAACCTTTTTTTCTTTGCACTTTTGAAGACTATAATCTAATTTTCTTCTTGCAACTTTAATCCAAATTCAAGTGCTCTGACAAATATGATAAGTAATATAATTAATGAATCTACTTGCACCAAAATTTGATTACCTTTTGAAATTTTTTGTAGCTCTTTTTCCACTTTTGTAGAGGATGTAGATCTTGGTGTCTAGGATCACCAAGTTGCTACTTTGAGTAGGATCTTGTAGCTCTTTGTAGACTATCCTGAAAAAATCCTTCACCAAATGATGGTCTTAAAATTTATTTCATGAGCCTAGAATTTGGTGGCTTGTTCTCTTCTTGTGTTCTCCTCCTTTTGTTGTAGATTTGGAGAAGTATTTATCTATGAAGTAGTGCCTTCTTACTATGATAGATAATATTTAGATATCTAGTATTTGGTGAGCTTCTTCTATATTCAAGTTTTCTTATCGAATTATGAATTCAAGAAGAATATTCTTCTAGGATTTGGCACTCCATTAAAAATTCTTCTTCATGGATTTGGTGCTTCTTGCCAAGTTCTCCTTCATGGATTTGGTAATTTGTGCCAAATTCTTCTTCTTGGATTTGGAATTCCTTGCCAAATTCTTCTCTTGGCCTTGTTGTTGGATGATAATTATCCCAAGTCCTTCACTATCAGGATCTTCTCTTTGATAGTGGATTTCTCCAATGCGTTCTCCTAAGAACTCTTTTGATGATATTTAGAAAGGCTCTACAGGTCCTTTTCTAGATTCTTCTTGAGACCTATCCTAGGTCTTTGATCTTGTAGCCCTTGATGGTCTTCCTTAAGACCTTATCTTCAACCTTCTACTATTGGAAGTGTTGGTCATGAGATCTTATTCTTGATCTCATATTCTATTGCTTCTTACTTTGAGCAGGACTTGCCTAGTCCTTCTACTTCTTCTTCCAAAATAGGAAGTTTTTCAATGAGATCTTCTTCAGATCTCTTTATTTTTGCTTTAGGTGTTGTGTTGATTCTAAAGAAGATACTCTTCCTAAATTTCTTGTAGGAATTTTTCCAACTCATTGAATCTTCTTTTCCTGCAACAAAGATATTAGTACTAAAATATTTATTCTGCTTCTGAATCAGATATTCTCTTTGAATTATTCTTAAGGATCAAAAATTTTGTGGCCTTTTTCAGTATCAAGGATTTTGTTACCTTTTTTAGTATCAATGCTTTTGTGGCCTTTTTCAATATCAAGGCTACTATGGTCTTTTCTAGTATCAAGGCTTCTGTGGCCTTTTTAGTATCAAGGCTTCTATAGCCTTCATAGTATCAAGACTTATGTGGATTATTCTTCAAGGCTTCTATGGCCTATTCTTCATGACTACTATGGAATTTTTGTATCAAGGATTCTATGGTATGTTATTCAAGGCTACTATGGCATTTTGGTATCAAGGCTTCAATGGTATGTTATTCAAGGCTACTATGGCATTTTTGTATCAAGGCTCCTGTAGCTTGTTCTTCAACTATGAAGCTCTTCTATCCAGTAATGGATATCTCCAGTCTCTTGACTTCACCATGATTTTTCACTAGAAGTCTTCTTCTGGAGTATTCTCCTCTTGCACAAGGAACTAATCTCTGCACTATGAAGGCGTGCCAACCTTTGAGCAATGAAGTTGGAGTCTCCTAGCTTTCTATTGTAGGAGGAGTCCCAATCCTCTAAGAATTAATTTTTTGTAAAAAAATAAAAATTAGGCAATAGTTAGAATATTCTAGATCTCCTAGATGATCTTTACTAGATGATTTGTCAATCTAGTGGATTGAATGTTGACTCCTAGTATTTATGAGTTTTTCTTACAACTATGTAGAATAGAGTCCAGTCAAATATAATCTGAGTATTTTTGGAACTAAGATTTATTTTAGTCCTAAATTTGTGACTCTCCCTAATTCTATCACCTAGACTCTTCTAAGATTTTTTGATAGTGATTGGTCCAATGGCATGTCAGGTTGACAAAAAAATTAAGCTCAATAATAATGGTGGTTTTCCTATTGACCTACTATGGCTAGATCTACCATAGCTCTAATACCACTGTTAAATTTTGATGTAATGAGCACTAGGAGATAGCAATCACAAGATGTAGAATAATATGAAAGAAAGTAAATCTACTAGATGAATGAAATATAATTTAAATAGAAATCATACAAATTTAGATAATGTAGTTATGGAGGAATTGAAAAATCCATTAATAAAGCTACTAAACTACATTAAACCATCACCACTGTATGGTGATGTACACAAAACTATGCTATATCCTAAGTTACACTATCTGACTATGTCCCTCAACTCTGTATCTATCTAACAATGATGTCTTTCCTAAATAGAAAAATATATACCTTGGCCAACACTCTACCTAGTTGTGCAAGGGATAACTTGCACATATACAACTTGCATATTGACACTTGTGCATTTATTACATTGCATGAAGTAACTAGATAACTTCTTCCTAAAGTAATCTAATATCCTAAGTATGTACCTTGGAAGATATATTTTCATAACCCAAATGATGGAATACAATCTATTTCTAACAACATCCTATATTACATTATTTGGGTATTGAAGACTTTAGTCTTCAATATGGTTCTTCTCCTTCATCTTGATGTTTATACTTTATATTCTTTGTATTCAGGTTTAGAAGGTAGTTTGTGTCTTCATATGATGTAGAGTAAGCTATAGTTAGAGCTTCTTATTTCATTGTATGATATCTGGCTTGTTCAGATTCATATTCCTTATCTTGTATCCAATATCATTATAGTTCTCCTTGGAAGTATCTTCATTTGGTTTTGATTTTTAATGAACGAGTAAGGTATGGTGTAATTGTCCTCTAATTATTTTGTGCTTACATTTTTGGTGTATTGGTTCCTTTTCTACTTATTTAGTCTTCATGTCATGGCCTCTTTTAGTATAATTATTCTTCCTTTTTCTTCTTCTTCTCTTCCTATGATTATTATTTGCTGCTGATGAAACCTATGCTTTATTACAAGTTAGTATATCATCACAATAGTATTGTTATTTATAGCTAGCTTGTTTCTTGTATTGAGTAAGTACAAACACAATTAATGATAGATAAATCATTAGACATTCTTTTGGTTAAAATATAACCAATATTTGTGAGTTCCACCATGTTGTAAAGATAATTTCATGAATATAGTTAATCAATACTGTAAAGCTACCTTCTTTGGCTTCCTTAAGAAATAAGGAGAATTTCTCTCTATCGTTAGAGGATAGATATTCATATCCTTCTAGAGTATCTATTAAGTTCTAAGAGTGGAATTCTACTTCATGGAATAGTTCTTCATTATTGAAAGCTTTTCTCAAAATTTCATCCATAAAAGATCTTTGAAATAGTGATTCTTGCTATTTCTTAGAATTGAAATTTGATAAAATTTTGGTAGTCTATCTTATAGCTCCCAACATAGGATACCTTATCGAAGTATACAAGCTTGATTTAATAAAACTTTTATTAATCCTTAGGTTTGTAGGATTCCTGATGTCTCCCTAGTAATGAGAGTATGAACACTTAATTTTAGGTTTTTTTAAAGAAAGCATATATCTTCCCAAATTGATAATATTTGAAAAAAATTATTATTATCAAGTTTTGTAGAATGCCTTATGACTCCCTAATGATTTTGAAGTATGATATAGTTGTTTTGTAAAAATATAGTTCAATTTTGATTGATTTTGTACAAATTTTGTAAATATCAAAAATCAACTTCTTAACACCTTATTACTCCTATTGAACTAAGCACTTTTCAAAATTTTAAAGAGGTTTTAAAGTTGGATTTCATTTGTCCCTTTTTAGAATTTTTGAGACAATAAAATTATATTTTTCCAACCTTAGTAAAAATCCTAATAACCTCTTTTTATATCCCTTGGATTGTTTCTAATTTCTAATAAATAAATTTGATGTAGTAACCATTGTGGCTCCCAAATTTGGAAAATTAGAAAATTAATAAAAAAATCTTCAAATGTTAAAGAATTTATTCCAAGTAGGTTTCCTCATTTCTCCTAGGTTAAATTGTAAATATTAATTCAATTTGATAAGTTATCCCTTATAGATTTTGCTTTTAAAATTTAATATTTAACCTTAACTTATAACCCTTATATCACCAAACATGAAAGCAATAATAAAATAGGAGTAAACATTACCTTTGGATGCTGAATATCCTCACTATTTGATGCTTTCTTTGGATGGATTGATATAAAAACAATATAAATATCACCTTTAGCACTAGAATAATGGAGATGACTTTGAATTGCTTATCTTCAATGCTAGAATGTAGACATTGTAAAAATAGGAAGTTTTTACCTTCAATACCGGGAGCCTTTAATGATCCTTCTTCCTTCCTTCCACACTACACTTTAGATGGCTTTGACTACTTTACTGTGTGTTGAGCATTAGAATTTTGGCACCTATTATGGATGAATAATCATGGGCTCTATAACACATGTCATGCCTGTTACAAATGAACGCTCATCTCCTTATTTAATGTACCAATTTCTTGTTCAATGTTGCTTGATCATTCTGTAATGTACGAGAACTTTTTGGGCACTTGTGTGAAGCTTGTGGAGGATAACAAGTGTCACCACTTCCTTTATATTCTCTATAACTTCTGCGTGAGGTTTCTTGAGTGTTGAGATATGAGATGGTACCTTAGAAATTTTATGCCAAGTGGTATTCAAACTCTTTGCATGAAGTCCTTCCCTATAACATATTCCAAAGAGAATATTATAACTCCTCAAATCCTTTTGTATGCCATTCCTTTGCTTTGCTATATTTCTTGGGCAGCAAGCAAAATTTTCTTTTTTAGGTGGATTGACGATGCGCTATGGAGCTTTGAATGTCAAATTTTGATTCTTCCATTGGTGGATTCTCCAAGTTAAATAACTTAAATGTAGCACCTTTGCTCCTTTTCTTCTATGCCTCCAACATATTGATTCATATGTATATTTTTATACATTTTCATAGTAGATGTGCACTCTTTTTGTCTACATAAATGTAGCTTGATGATGACCTTATGTGGGCTTTGATTCTATAGGTTATCCATCCAATATGATCTCTTTGAGTATCTCCTTTTGATTGGGAAGAAGAGTGATGATGTCCGGACTTCCTTGGATGATTTACACTGTAGATATTGTGCCTTTTGAGGCACTTTCAAATCTGCTCTTTTTATATAAAAACTATATTAGAGTTATGCAATAATGTGTACCATAAATTGTATATAAGGCTTCTTTAATGTACCTTCTTTTGAACTTTCTTTATAGATCTGAAATTCTGGTTTTATGGCATATTTTTCCTGCAATATATGGATTTTGAGGTTGTATTTTATTATTAGATATCCTCTCATTTTTTTTTTGGACATTTTGATAACAAATACAAGCTTAGATAAAAGTAGATAGAATCTCTTTAATTGATGCAATTATTTGAGCTTTATTTTCTTGCATCTAACCTTGTAATGCTTTTGTTTTGAAACTCACCAAGTCTCAATATTTGAAGCTTCTATTTCTGTTTTTTGTTAGTCATGTTTTTTCTCTAGATTTTGGAGGATCTATTTTTGTGGCTTTACTTGGCCACTTGAGTTGCAGATTTTTGTACTTTAATTGTGTCTTTAGACACGTGATACAGTTCAAATTTTGTGCCCTTGAAAAACACAAAACTAATTTCTTTTGAGAGTAGTATAATAGTACAAATAAATCTAATAGAATTTATTTTTAATGCACTAACAATTTCACCTTATCACCCCAATCAACTCTCAAGATAATGCACTTTATCAAATTTACTGCAACTAATCAAGAATAATCTGAAATGAACCTTCAATACTTATTCTATAATTTCAGTACAATTTAGTATTGTAGGACTTAGTCTTATTTTTATTTTTCCAAAGTAGATGATAGGCAGTTGATAGAAGTATTTCTGAAATCTAATCAACTCCTAATTAGTATGGAAAAAAAAATTAAAAATAACATTTTTTTCTTTGCACTTTTTGAAGACTTTAATATAATTTTATTCTTGCAAATTTAATCCAAATTTAGGTGCTCTAACAAATATTATAAGTAATCCAATTAATGAATCTAATTGCACCAAAAGTTGCTTACCTTTTGAATTTTTTTTAATCTCTTTTGCCACTTTTGTGAAGAATGCAGATCTTGGTGTCTAGGATCACCAAGTTGCTACTTCGAGTAGTATCTTGCAGCTCTTTGTAGACTATCTTGAACAAATTATTCTTCACCAAATTATGGTCTTGAACAATATTTCATGATAATAGGATTTTGTGGCTTGTTCTCCTCTTGTTTTATCCTCCTTCTACAATAGATTTGGAGAATGTTTTATCTCTGAAGCGCTACCTTCTTGCTATGAGAGGTAATCTTCAAATCTACAATATTTGATGAGTTTCTTTTGTCCTCAATCTTCTTGTTTAATATTAACTTCAAGAAGGATCTTATTTTAGGATTTGGTACTCCTTGCCATATTCTTATTCATGGATTTGGTGCTTCTTAACAAATTCTCCTTCATGGATTTGGAACTCCTTGTCAAATGTTTCTCTTGGGCTTGTTATCATAGATCAAAAAATTTCACAAGTCCTTCACTATTAAGAGATTATCCTTGGTAGTGGATTTCTCCAATGAGTTCTCCTAAGAACTCTTTTGATGATCTTTATCAAGGCTCTACAAGTCTTTTTATGGATTCTTCTTGAGACCTATCCTAGGTATTTTACATTGCAACCTTTGATGGTCTTCCTTGAGACCTTCTCTTCAACCTTCTACTATTGGAAGTGTTGGTGGTGATATCTTCTTCTGGATATATGATTTTTCTACTTCTTGCTTCAAGTAGGACTTGCCTAGTCCTCCTCCATCTTCTTCCAAGACTGGAAGTTTTTCAATGAGATATTCTCCTGATATCTTCATTTTTCTTTAGGTTCTAAGTTGATTCTGAAGAAGATACTCTTCCTAAATTTCTTGTAGGAAGTTTCCCAACTCACTGAATCTTCTTTCCCTGCAATAAAGATATTAGTACTAAAATATTTAGTCTACTTCTGAATCAGATATTCTCTTTGAACTCTTCTTCAGGATCAAGGCTTTTATGGCATTTTTTAATATCAAGGTTTCTATGGCCTTTTTTTAGTATCAAGGCTTCTATGGTCTTTTCAATAGCAAGGGTACTATGGTATTTTATAGTATCAAGGATTATGTGGCCTTTTCAGTATCAAGTATTATATGGCCTTCTCAGTATCAAGACTTCTATGGCTTCTTCTTCAAGGCTTATATGGTCTATTCTTAAAGACTACTATGGCCTTTTTGTATCAAGGCTTCTATAACCTGTTCTTCAAGGTTACTATGGCCTTTTTATATCAAGGCTCATGTAACCTGTTCTTCAAATGTGAAGTTCTTCTATCTAGAAATGGAGATATTTAGTTTCCTAACTTCACCATGATTCTTCATTAGAATTCTTCTTCCACATTATTCTCCTCTTACACAAGGAACTAATATTTGCACTATGAAGGCACGTCGAACTTCGAGTAATGAAGTTGGAGTCTCCTAGATTTATATTATAGGAGGATCCCAATCCTATAAGAATTAGTTTTCTATAGCAAAATAATATTCAGGCAATAGTTAGCAAATTCAAGATCTCCTAGATGATCTTCACTAGATGATTTTTCAATCTAATGAATTGAATGTTGAGTCCTAGTATTCATGAGTTTTTATTACAACTCTGTGGAATAGACTCCAATAAAATATAATCTTAGTATATTTGAAACTAATATTTCTTTCAATTCTAACTTTGTGACTCTCCTTGAAAGTAATGATAATAAGATCATTCCAATATGCAAGGATCTCAAGTGTTAACAGAACACAACATTCAACCAAAAAAAGAATCTAAAAGAAAATTAATAGCATAAGATATCACCTTGATATTGTATACTTACCTTGACTAATTCACCCACTATTTAATAGAAACAAAGTCAGCATTTGACATCAATGACAACTCAATAGTGAATAATTCTAACAATCTACCCCTTTTTCATTGATGGAAACCCTACAAAGAAACTATCATTTACAACAATAGGATCACGAATTGCTTCCCCTGACAAGCTGCCCCCCCTTACTAAAATTCTCCCCCTTTGAAATTAATGGCAAAGGCTTCTCGGGGTTGAAGGATAGGACACTTGACAATGCCCCCTTACTACCTGCTCTTCTTGATACTTCAATGGTGATATGGGAGTGAAACTCCCAAATTACTATACTCTTTTTCTTGTTCCACTTTCTTTCTCCAAACATTGGAGGACATATCCTTTTGAACAATTTGACCATTATCCTTCTTATTGGATTTCAAAATTTCAAGGAACACCATTCTGCACCATTTAGCTATATGCCTAAAATTATCATATTTGTAAGAAATTATGTTCTAGTCCATGAGAGGTACAAATGAATTGAAATTTCTTTTGGTGAAGCCAAAATCATTTTTAGCACGAATCCTATAATGTACAACTTTATGACCAAATTGATGACATGAAAAGCAATAACCCTAGAATAAATATTGAAACCTCTCTGATTGCTTTGGAGGATATTGCCACATGGTTCTCTCATTGTTGTTTTTGTGATGGACCTTGGTCCATGATGATGCTCTATTTTATTTCTTCTTGATGCTTCCACTTCTTAACACATCAGCATAGGTCTTAGGTTCTTCTTTAATTATTTTCTTTGATGTCTTTGTTCCTTTTGAGCTTGAATCCGCATTTTGTTTATTTTTACTTTCTTAAAAATCAAGTCTAGTCTTTATAACCAAATATCTATGTGATTTGATAATATCAACCATGATTTTTGTGCTTTTCTCAAATTGATGTAGATTATAATTATATTATTTCACTTCCTTTCTCAGAGAGACAACCTCATGTTCCATTTTTTCACATTCCAACTCTTTTGATTTTAACTGCTCAACCATATATTCTTCAATTCACTTTGCCTATTCAATTTTCACTTTTAAGTCAGTGAGATCTTGTGAAATCTTTGACTTTGTCTTCTCATCCTCTTATACTTGAGTCTTCAATCTTAAGTTCTTCTTTCTAAGCCTTTTCAACTCTTCAAGAGCAAAAACAAGTTCCTCTTCTATATCAACTATGGATTCCTCTTCATTCTTTGGATCTTTCTCCTCTTCTTGCTTTTAAACAATAGGAGCATCTTATTTCACCTTCATTGCCAAAATAGGATTTCTTCTCTTTCAATATCGGAGAGGCTTTCATTACTACTTTTGGAAGAACTGCTTGCTTCCTCAACATAAAGACTCTTCTTGTGCCTTTGAAATATCCTGTTCTCATGCTTGCTTTGACCATGCCTATTTTTCATTTCATGATAAATTTTTCTTTCCTTATTTTTCTTGTAATAATTTTCTTCTTCACTGCTACTACTTCCATCTTGTGGGCATTGAGCTGCATAGTGACCAATGTTACAAAAATAAAAAAATTCACAATGTTCTTACATTTGTGTTTTATTGGCACCTTTTTATTTCTTCGCACAAAGTTAGCTTCTTATTTGTTGCTCGATTCTTCACTTGACCTTGGTTCTTTATTCTTTGTCTTATTTGAAGCTTTAAATGTGGCCTCCTATTTGGATGTTTGATATTTTTCAGTTGTCATATCCTAGGTTGTAAGATTTCAGTGTAGCTCATCCATACTTAAGATTTTAAGATCCTTCATTTCTTCAATCTCTGAGACATTTTCATCAAATCTCATGGGAAGTGACCTTAATATTTTTTGAACAATATTAGAGTCATCAATACTTTCTCCAATTCCATGAATGGTTTTGACAATTTCATCAACACAAAATAGATATCTGGTAATATCTTCCTCATCTTTCATATTCAAGTCTTCAAACTTCCTCCTATGGGTTTGAAGTTTTGCCATTTTAACCTTGTCATATACTTCATATGTTCTTTTTAACTTGTCCCATATTTCTTTTTCTGAGGTGCATTGCATGAATTTCACAAATTATGATTCACATTAGCCACTTAATATTGCATTCATTGCTTTCGCATTGTTTTCAAATGGTTTCTTGCCATTTTGATCCATGGGAGGGGATGCATGTGGTTTGAACCCATACACAACAAATTTCAAAATATCATAGCTATGTTTTATCAAATAGGTTTGCATCCTCACGCTCCATAAGGAATAGTTAGTTCTATCGAACAATGAAGCTCTATTTTATGAAAACCCTTCTTGGTAAGCCATGTGTGTTCTTGTAAGATCTTCATTCAAGTGGTTAGGATTTCAAAAAGGAACTTGATCTGATACCAAATAAAGAAACATACACTTATACTAAGAGAGGATGTGAATAGTATAAAATAAAACGTTTCTTTTCACACCAATAACTTGCTTTTCTTCCACTATCATGTGCACCTTTTCTTATTCTTCAAATGGCTAAATTTTCCTTCATTTTAATTGGATGCTTGGGTGCACTAATACTCTCACTCTATCCTTGCACTATTTTATGCCTTAAATTATTTCAAATCAGTCCTTACATTTGTATGTGGCCACACTCTTTTGCTGATTTTTGCGTTTACTCCAAAATAAAAAACTCTTCCTTCTTTCACTTATATCTTAGGATGCTCTTATTTTATTCTTTTGCTCACTGGTTGCTATCAATCGATGCTATATATCCATAGGATAAAATTATGTGGCTCTCCTATTTAACTCTTGTCTATGCTTTGAACTTTTCATAATGGCTAGCTTGATCTACCTTCAAAACTTCAATAGATACTGCCACCTAATGTTGTTTATTCATTGGTGCTCAACCTCCTTTCATTTAGGTACCCCAACATTCCTCTTGAATTTATCAATGTGCATGCGTATCTTTATCTAATTACACCTTTTTATATTATGCTCATCAATGATACTTAGCTGGGATTCAAATCTAATCGTGCTTGCAACTCAACAAATGGTGATTGTTATATCTTTAGAAATGTGCATCTCCCACACAAGATATATTTTCATCTTGCTTCTGAGATACTTCAAGTATTCTTAATGCATATGAATATGATGACTATCTCCTATAGGATAATCCTCATATAATTAATCTTACTTTCAACCTTTTTTGTGCGTGTTGTGTGTAGTTGTAACACATACTCTGGGCATACTTGACGATATTCATTGCTTCTCCTTCTCGTTGGTGTTCATTGTTAACATATTTGAGTGTGCACCAATTATCTCTATCATAAATTCTATGGTAATAAAAATGTTTCCTTGGATATTTATCATGTTGTATCCCCCTTTGGTAGTTTTTTACATTTTCGTTACACTTCATATGGATGTGTCCAAACTCACTCAACACTTCCTTCGAAGGTCTTATCCCTTTTGATCAGTAACAAGAATGTGAGTGCAACTAATCCCAATTGATGAAGCTCTTATCTATTCATCCTTATCCATGATGGAATACCTCATTCAACTTCTACAAAACTCCCTACCACAAATACCCATCACGCGATTGCGATTGTTGTTAATATCATGAAGAAGGCGTGATAGCTTAGGAGTTTCATGCTTTGGATCCAAATTCGTATCAAGAAATTTTACCTTTTAATATTTAACCTTAATCTATAGCATCTCCCTTCTTGAGCTTGCTTTCAAACTGATCATACGCTTCACTTGCGATCATCTATCTCTCCTTTGAACTTGATCGCTACTCACCTTCAATATTGTCTGTTGCTCGCTTACTCAATAGGAGGAATTTTGGTAGCTTTCATATGCACTACCACTACTGATGGAAAACTCTAGTATCCTCAATGATTAATGATTTTGAAATCCCCTTGTATACATAGATGTATGATTACCTTGCCTTAATATTGTGGAACAATCACCACCTTTGTCGTTCACACTGATGCCCTATATCCGACATGTTCTATATTTTTGTTTTACTAATCATCCATATCGAATACATCCGCTTCAGTGCTACTACTTAACGTGAGATATATTCCAAATAAATAATTACCAAAATGAAATGAACACTAGCCTTTTTATATGCACCTTTATTTACTTATAAGAGAGGTCAGCTCAACCTTGATATTATATATTTGAATTTGAAACCTCACAATGATATTTAAATATATCAAACTTTGATATTAATAATTAAATATTTAATTTAATTATTTCACACTTGATATTAAATCACTTTGATTTAATATTAAATCACCTTGATATTGTATACTTACCTTGAATAATTTTCCCACCATTTACTAGAAACCAAGTCAGTATGACAACTCAATAGTGAAATTATAGTAAGATGGATAACTAAGGATGATGGAAAAAATTAAAAAGAGGGAAGTGATGATTCGGTTCATGAGTACATGTAAAATCATGTGAATGCATAACATGTAGTTGCATATGATTATTCTGTATATGTGTGTTTATTTTGGAGTTCTATGTTGATGTTTTTCTGGGTGGCCATGAATATGTCTTGTACATGGGAGCTACCCTTAGTTAATATAGCAGTGAATTTGAAAATGAGTAACCATATGTTTAATTTATAAGGTAGAGTTAGAAAAATTATTATTAAAATAATTGTGAGATTTTTTTTGGAATGTTAAAAGGAAATGATTTCCATTTTGATAATACACTAAACATTTATGCTTGATGGTGCTTATTCAAATATTTTTATTATTAAAAAAAATGGGGAGTTTGGAATTTCCTCACGTTGATGGTTAAAAATGTGTTTAAAAATAATGAATTAAAATTCATTCCCATCTGGTGTGTTGCATAGAGTTTTTTTAGTTGTGATCTCTGATTTTTTAGAGTGATAGGATATGGAAGAAAAGATGGCAATGGTGCATGAGGAAGGGGGTCGAAGAAAAATAAAGAGGGGGGAAAAAACCTACTCTTGGAGGAAAAATCCGATTGGATAGAGGAGATAACAAAAAAGTATCATTGAGAATTATAGCTGCACTGGTCACTCTTTTATACCATCTAAATTCTATTTGATAGCTTAAGCAAATAGAAAAGGAAATATTGGTATGTGTGCCAATTGGAAAATTGTAATGAATGTGTATGGTGTTTGATGTAATTGATATCTACTTTGGCTATTTTAAATTATTGATTGCACGTGTGTGTCATCAAATGTTGTAGAAAGGATGACATTGTGCAATTAAATATCATAGAAAGGATAACATTGTATAATCAAATATCGTAGAAAGGATAACATTGTGTATGTTGATATCCAGGAACAAATATAAGAGATTGTGCATAATTTATTTTTTTGAAATGAAAGCAAAATATGTATGTGTGTGCTTTCTAGAATTGAATATTATGGATTTTATTGGCTACATTATAACTTAAATAGCTTCTTTAGAATCTATTTTAAAATACTATGTTCACCTTTTGGAAGATGAAATAGCTACCATGTTGACACTTTGGATTGATAATGCATTGAAATGCATGTACGAGTGGTTATACACAAGCTAAAAGTAATTTAGTAAAGATGGATGTAGAGGTGCTATGTTGATATAAAGCCATTATGTGCATGTGTGATTCTATCTTCCAAACTGAACTTCTTTTCTTAAGTTTTTTGTATGCTGTTGTGTTGAGTGATGCATGGATAGTTTAAAGTGTCAAGGTAGTTTCATCCATTTCAAGCTAAGGAACCGTAATCTGATATCCAAATGAACAAGAGTTATAAGTGATGAAGATGCACCACTAGATCTCAGTTGTAGATGAAAATCCTTGAAATTTAGAAGTCACAACTAGTTTGGTAGAGTGAATGACGTAGCCATGGAAGGAAAGGTTCAACGGTGGCTAATGTTATCTTAGTGGTCATTCCTTTGAATCTCATGCAGATAACTTTCGTATGATAATTGTTAGATTGTATAGGAGTTGAGAGATGTAGATACTGGTAGTCAAATTTTGTAACCCCATGGATGGTGTCTACTTGTTATAAATATTGTGTTTGCAAAGGTGAAAGATATGTAAACATTACTTTTTGTTTAGCATTAGAAAACAAGATGATATTTGAAATTCTATCCATTTATTTGGAGTTATTTTAAATAATATATCTGAAGACATTTCTTTTAAACTATTAGTAGTTTTGTTGATGATTTGAATAAGCAAAAGATATCTCATTCATTGTTTATTTCTAGCCTATAATCAACTCAGGAAATGAAGTTGTAGAAGACTATTATAATGTAGTAGCCTATATATTATTGCTATTAATAAATGATTAAATACATATCTGAAGGCACAATTTAAATACTAGAACTATGGTGAACTATATTATTAAATTGTAAGGAGCCTTATATTATCTAACTTCCCTAAACTCGGTACATCACTATATTTGTGAGTTCACAGTATTAAAAGAATTCTTTGGAAATCATAGAGTGTGAATACATTTAAAACCTTTCATAGGGCATAATAGAAAGTAGAAGTCAATGGTTGATAACATAAATTTAACCTTGAGATATGTATCTATAGAATTGGTAAAAGTAGAAATTTGGAGACCAATATAAAAGTGTATTCGAGATTGATTTAGCTATCGCCTTAAGCTAAGTTTATACTTATTTGTAAAAGATTTTGTTTAGTAGAATATTATAAACTATAAGGTGTAGGATGATTTAATATATTTTATTCTAAAATGGGAAGCTTATAGCTAGGAAGTCTAAGTATGAAATTAATATAAAATGAGATTGTTGGAAAATAATCCTTGTGCATTTATGCAACTATTGTATTATTATTTAGAAAGTGATAAAGATTTATTTACCTAATGAGTTGTAAGATCTTGTTGAGTAATGTACACAATATATGTATAAATCTTATAAGTTTTCAATACATTTTATTGATCATGAGAAAAATAATTTATGAGTTTTGGAAATGAAAAGTTTTCCTACTTTGTGATATCTTCATTATTAGATGAGATAGAATTAATCTAGTTTAGTGAACCAAATAGAAATAGTAGTGTAAAGATATCATATTTAGGAATAATTCCATTCCTTTATATCATAAAGAAGGATTATTATGACATTGATACACCCAAAGTTGCTAAGGTGCAAGTCGACACAGAGCAAGTCTCAAAGTAACTGAATTCTTGACAAAATTGGTCAAATAAAGACTAGGTTGGAAAATATCATGAGGGGCAGTATGGGATACCTTCTCTAGGTTGTTTTCAGATAGTAGAGTGATAATTCTTATGCTCACTAGACTTTACTAGTTAGCCATGATGTTTGGTATGGGAAAAATGATCATGAGTCTTAAGGGGCATGTGTGATTAAGACCAAGTTTAGTGTAGTGATAGGGCTCTAACTAGATCCAAGAAGTGGACAACCAGTTAGACACCAAATATATAATTATACTGATCCCTTGCATAATGAAATATTGAATAAGTCAATTGGATGGGTCATAGATTCATTTATGCTATGGTATGGGGAAAGATAACATCTCTCTAGGTTTTATGGGCCCTTGAGGATAACCCCATCTATGTATCAACCCTCATGCAAGAACAAGAGCATGTAAATGGGACAAGTCAACTCCACTAATGGCATCTTCTTGGGATTTAACCAATATCATCGACTTGGGTGGCTATCTATAATAATTCTAAACCCAAAAGTGGTGAAAGAGACCTAAACTAATTTAAGTTTATGATTATATTTTATTGAGTGAATTAAATTTTTCTACGAACTAAAAAGCATTCCTATAAAAAAAACTGTAGATAAAAAATTATACCTCCTATGATAGTATTTGATGTATTGATGGTACAACCAAGTGAGTTAGGCTTGGGTTGTTACATATGGTATCAGAGCAGAAGTGATTCTATGTTGAAGAATCTTATTGTGAAATTTGTGTAATGTAATGCAAAAACTAATAATTACTCTTTCACCTATAGGTCAATGGTATGAATTCTACGATGTGGATATTTAGGAAATCATGTGGGATTCAGGGAGGAAGAAGCTACTGAAAGAACTATAAGGGAATCAAGGAAGAGAAATAGACAAGAGAGTCCTCAACGTGAAATAAGGATGAAACAGAGGAATACACATCCCCAAAATAAACTTGATAGAGAGAAGGAAAACCTTGCAAAGGTTGTTCAATTATTGCAAACTCACATGGAAAAAAAAAGGGAAGAGTTGGCCCAACAAAAAACTCACATTTCCTAACAACAAGAATTTATTGTACAACAAAAATAGGTCATAAAAGACCTAGCTAGAGAGAGAAACTAGATTAAGCAAGGGAGGAGAAGCATCTAGGAAACTTGTATGATCCAATACTAGTAGGGCCAGGGTGAGTAAATAATTGGATAGGAACATGAAGAAGGTCCTAATATCCAAATTCAATGGGAAAGGTGATGGTGATACAATTGAAAATTGGCTAAATGAAATAGAATTATCCTTTTCTCTAGTTTTTTTATCATCTGAATCTAAAAAAGTGTTGGTAGTTATGAACATGACTAAAGTGGCCCTGGACTGATGGAAATCCTATAAGATAGGACATAATATAGAAGCTACTAAACTCATATGGGAGGATTTTTACAAGGAATTTAGAGATAGATTTTTGACCAAACAACATTATGTAGAAAAGTTTGGTGAGTTTCCCAATCTGCATCAGGAAAACATGACGGTGCGTGATTACCACCAAAAATTTATTCGACTATTAAAATATGCATCTCAATATGAAAGAAATGAATAAATGAAGACTCAAAAATTCATTTTGGGATTGCATACTAGAAATATTATGGTGGTAAATATGCACAACCCTATAAATATACCCACAAATTTTGATTTGGCAAGAAAAGAAGAAGCTAACTAGGAAACTAGAAAGGTGTATTTTAATTATCAAAAGCTGTCTAAAAAGGAAAAATATGATATTAGAAAGCAGAAAAGTGTTAGGTTTATGAAATGGGAGAATTATCAAAACAAGAAACCTAAAGGAGGAGATCAAAACAGAAAATGAGGTATAAATAAATCTAATTATTAGGGTAATAATTTTAGGAAGGAGGGCAAAGAGGTTTCTAAAATACAAGATCAAAAACTAGTTAATCTAGAAAGAGCTAGAGAGATAGCATCTCAGGGTAGAAATGAGAATAGAAATAGGAGCAATAGAGCTCCACCAAATGGATTCTACATCTCCCAAGGAGCTCATTATGCTATTAAATACTCCCACCAAGCTAATCTTCATAAAAAATCTCTAGAAGAAGCCACCCATAAGATATTTGTAGCCATAGTAAGTTCTCAACTTGGTGTTCAAATTATTTTGTTAAATAGAATTTGTTTTGATAAATATGTGCAATTTTTGATAGATAATGGATCAAGTGATAGCTTTGTTTCCAGTATATTAGTGAGGGAATTACTTGAAAGACGTATGTTTTTGACCAATGTTTTGAAGGTAGAGTACAGGTTAGGACAAACCTACCAAGTTAACCAATATTTGTTTGACCCTCATATCACTTTGCCACAAGGAAGGACTAATTGAATTTTGTATGTGGTACCTTTGCATATATTTGATATTATTATGGGAGTTGACTGGTTAAAGGCACATAAGTCTTCTAAATTTTGAAGAGAGATGGGTGGAGTTTATGAATGAATATAATAAAAGGATTAGAATTTGTTTCCTTAGAGGTGAAGTTAAACCAAATTTATTGTTTTCTATCCAGATAAAGAAATTTATTAGGAAGAGGAGAATGATATTCATAGGTTTTTTTTTTTGAAAAATAATTTAAAAAAACTTGTATTAAAACAAAGATCATTTACAAGTTGGGATGAGACTTTTCCCAACCTTATCCAAAGAGAACACATATTTACAATAGTAAAAGAATATTTGCATTGGAGCCAAATATCTTAAACCATATTTCTACAATGATTGTTCACCAGTTTACAACTATAAAAGAAGATCTACATTGAAGAACAAATATCCTAAAAAATATTTATGGAATGGTTATCCAAATTAGCTAAGCACTGGATTTTCTCACCAACCTTTCCTAATCATCTCATCCTCAATAGCCATGTCACTGTGCCACTGAACCCCTACCTCCTTCTCAATACCCATATTAGACAGGAAGTCTTCAAATTTATTTAGATCTCTAATCACATAAAATAGAATCACATCATATAATTCCCTCCATAATTCCTTAATTTGAGTGACAAGAATCCTCAACCTCCATGTTTTCAAACCAAAGTTCCTTATGCAATCTAGAGTTCCAACCATTATTTGAGAATCTGATTCTAGGATTATCCTCCTGTGACCTTGTTTTACTGCAAAAATAGAATCATATTTGATAGCTAAGGCTTTTGATTCATTGTTTGTGGCTCTTCCTAAGACTTGCAGTTCCCAATAGAGCACTGTTCCAACATGATTCCAAAAAACCACTCCAATTCTAGCTCTGCCCGGATTGCCTTTTGTAGCTCCATCAGTATTAATTTTAATGCAACCTTCTAGGGGTGGTTTCCAACTAGCTTTGTACTATCCCTCTTGCACTTCAACTTCCTTCTACATTGCCCCAATAACAACCTGAGTTTCCTCTTTAGCATAGACTACCATAGTTTTTGTGACTTTGCTCAAAATGACCTGCAAAACTCCATATAAAGAAGAAAAGTTTCTCTAAAAATTTTGGCATTTCTCTCCAACCAAACTTGCCACCAAATGAATTTTAATCCAAGCTCCCAACCAATAAAAATATCTTTAGATTTAAATCTACCCCTCTTCCATATTTCCCAAACATTAATCCGATTCAAATCACCATTAACTTCAGTTTTATAATATAAAAACCATCTCTCCCAAATCTGGCGCTTGAATGGGCACTCAAACATCAAGTGATTAGCTATTTCCTCACTCTTGTAGAATAAAACACATTGATATGGACCAATTATTCCCCTAAATTAGATATTATCAAAATTAAGAATTCCATTATGCATGAACTGTCGGGCAAAAAAGTTTACTTTCGGCCAACCCTTGGACTACCAAAATTTTCTCCAATCCTCAACTTGATATGTATGAGGAGGAGGCTCTGGAAGGATCTTATCATATCCATACTTCACTGTGTAGAAACCAAGGCTCCCATAGCCCCAAGCTAATTCATCCTCTTCATCTCTACCTGTGAGAAATATTTCTGCCAAGATTTTAGTCATGATGGGTGTCAAATCCGGAGGGATTGAAATTGGCCACTCATCCAACTTATTAAACTACTTAAACTTATAATCCCCCAGTTGACTAGTGTTGAAATAAATTTCAATTTGGATCCACCCCATGGTTTCTATGGCTATTTTTATTGGTTGTAGTTCAGGAAATTCAACAATGATAGGTGGGTATTGATCCCATGAATCTGTCCAAAATCATGCCTTCTCCCCTCTCCCCACTTTCAAAAATAATCCATATTTTACTACCTGAGATCCTAACTTGAGATCCTGCCACACTAAGGATCCATTACCATCCAAATGGAAATGACCCACCTCATTTGGGTTTACCTATCCCAAATATTTACTAGTTAAGATTCTACTGAATAAAGAAGTTGGTTGGGAAATACACCTCCAGTAAAGCTTTCCAGCCAAAGCTTTATTATTTAACTTTGATCTTCTCAATCCCAAACCTCCTTTTACCTTGGGTTGGCTTACTTTCTGCCAATCTACTAAGGCCCATTTCCTCTCTCCTTTTACTCCTTCCCATAAAAATTTTCTAGACATATTGCCCAACTCTTTCCATATGGTATGTGGGACATCAAGGATAGAAAATTTATAAATTGGCTGGCCTAAATGACTAACTATAAAAAATTTAATATACCCCCATAGATTAACCATTTTTGATATCAATGATTAATTATGTCCTTGATACAGTCCAAAATATTCCTCCAGATATCTATTTTTAGTTTTTTAAAATACAAAGGGACCCCCAAGTATACCACTGGGAGATAAGTCCTTGTGAATCCCAAGATCTCTAAAATTTTGTCCTGAAGCCTTTTATAAAGATTGAAAAATACCACTTTGGATTTTTTATCATTGATGACTTGGTTTGTAGCCCTAAGGTAGACATTAAGTGTATCTCTAATCATTACTGCTTCCATGAATCTGGCCACTCCCACAAATATTGTGTCATCCACAAACTGTAGGTGAGTAAAAACTTCCTCACCCACCTTGATACCTGTTAGAAAACCTTGTTGTCTTCTCCTCAAGATAAGTCTACCCAATCCTTTAGCCAATATGATAAAAATATAGGGAGAGCAAGGATCTCCTTGACGAAGGCCTCGAGTAGCTCCAAATGGTTGTGAGGGAAGACCCTTGATTAACACTGAGTATGTCGGAGTAGAAACACAACTCATGACCCATTCTATCCAATCTTGAGAGAAACCAAAGGCTGCCATAATATTTGACAAGAAGCTTAACTCCACCCTATCATAAGCCTTTGACATATCTAATTTTATGAACATTCCTCTATTACTAGATGTTTACATTGAATGGATTCCTCCTGAGCTAGAACCACACCATCCAAGATATGCCTACCCTCTACAAAACCCCCTTGATCTGAGGAGATAATGCTATGTAGAAGAGGTTTTAGCCACTTAGCCATTACCTTTGTGATTATTTTATATTTGACATTGCATAAGGCAATAGGTCTATAATATGAAATATGTACTCCCTCATACTATTTTGGAATTAAGGTAATAAAAGTATGATTTAATGCTTTAAACATTATTTTACTACCTTTGGACTCCTCTATAACAACCATTACATCCTCCTCCAAGTTATCCCAGAAGGCCTAAAAAAATTCAATTGGAAAGCCATCTGGACCTGGTGTTTTTTTGGTGCTCATTCCAAAGACTACATTCTTCAGTTCCTCTCTATCAATGGGTTTAAGTAGGGCCCAATTTTATTCTTCAGAGATAATAGAGGGTATGACAACAATAACTTCTTTTTGAGCCTCTTCATATTGCACCATACTTTCCTTAAATAGTTTAGAAAAATAATCCACTGAATGGAAATGCATATCTGGAATTGTGTCAAAGTAGTGTTCATTCTAATCTTGAAGAGATTCCATGTTGTTAATTTGTCTCCTAACACAAGCAATCCGATGGAAAATTTTGGTATTTTTATCACCTTCTAATAACCAAGTGGTTCTTCCTCTCTATTTTCAATAGGTCTCCTCTTGGTTGTCAATGTCCTCAACCACTTTACGCAATGCATCATCCTCTTATTTGAGCTACTCTGTAATTTTTCCTTCCATAAAGTGTTTTTTAACCTCATACCATATGGCCATCAATGGAGCTCTTTGGACCTGGAAGTCTGTATTGTTAGCTAGCCTCCATTGTTTCAATTTTATCTTTGACATAATGAACTTGTTTGTGGAATCTAAACATTACTGTCCCATATGTTGGGCAACCTTCTTCCCACCACTATGGAATTTTATTTCGAAGTTCCTCTTTTTGTAACCAAAATTTTTCAAATTTAAATGGTTGTGATGCTGCACTGTCTTGATCCCTCCTTCCAAAAAAATGGTAAAGTGATCTAAAATTGGATCCTCCAAAATCTAAAATTTTATATTCCATTTTACAAATGCCTCCTCTGAAACCAAAAAATGATCTAACTTCACCTTCCTTCTATGTGGCTCCCTCCTCTTATTAGTCCAAGTATAGTTGGTTCCAGGGCATTTAATATCCACCAAGTGTAATGCCTGGACTTGGGCAATCATAAGTCAATCCCCTGGGTCCAAAATTGGGGTTCCCCCTTCCTGATCTCTTAAGGATAATTTAGCATTAAAATCCCTAGCAATAATCCACTATAACTCTTCCCTTGAGACTCTCATGTTATGCACAACTTTCCATTGATGCATATGACCATATAGGTTTTGAGCCCCATAAAAATTTGTGATTAAAACATGTTCAGTTGTGACATTATTTCTAAAATGTGACGTGAGAACACCCATAAAAGCTATATGTTCTATTGCAATCCATTCAAGAGAGTTCCAAAGAGTAATTGTCCCCCCTGAGGCCCCTTTGGCAGCCACTTCCATATGAGCAGCACCCCTCCAAAGTCTGTTAACTGTTTTACACATAAGATCCAATGAAATTTTTGTCTCCTAGATAAGCAAAAAATCTGGTTTACATTTTTCTAAGAGACTTCGAACAACAAATTGATGAGTTCTACTGTTTAAAACCCTAACATTCCATGATTTTATAATCATTGGTTACCTTGAGAGCAATAAAAATATATTGGCCTCACCATTTCTCTAGTGATCAGTTTTTATCCTTGAACTGCTATTAATTCCTTATTTTATTTTCTACCCACTCCTTGAGAGCTGCTATTTTTTGATCATTTTTCCACTTGAGTTATCCCTAGAGTTGACATTTATTTGTTATTTTTTGCCATGCCCATGCTAATATCCTTAATTATTGGTTTCTCTTGGTTATGCACTATCAATACCCCTGCACTCTCTGATTGCGGTAAATCACTATACTCAATTACCTACTCTATGATGGGGGGAGATGAAAGAGGAGCTTGAACATGGATGTTATTATTTTCATTATTCCCATCCACTCATTCCATGAATTGTTCTTCTTCTTGGTCCATTAGTGTCTTAAATATCTCATACCTATTGGAGGGCTTGAGTTGGGTTTGCTCTTTACCATATTTTTTTTATCTTCTCCTTCTTTTGAACTATTCAAAACCATCTCCCTATGCTTCTTTACCCTGAGAAATATTGGTTGGTTCTTTGTTGATAGTTGAATTACCCTCCTTAGGAATATTTTACATTCCTAGAGGAGCCTCCATTTTATATTCATATTATTTGGGCAAGATAGGGCTAAATACCCATATTTGTGGCAAACTCTGCATCTAAAGGGCAATGCCTCATAATCCAATTGTTGAATCCAAGATAGTCCTACAAGTTCAAGTTCCACCTCTGCTGGTAGAGGCTGGCTAAGATCCATTTCCACACATAATATTGCATAAATAGTTGTGTTTCCTTCTATTGTGTCTTTGGAAACACTCAAATGTCTTCCAAGAAAATTATCGATAATTTCCAATACCTACTCACTCCAAAACTCCATTGGAAGTGCATACAAACAGATCCAAACCGGGACAACAATGGGTTCAATTCGAGGATCAAATCCCACTCTCCAAGGTTGAACAAATAATCCTGTCGGACCATGATTCCTCTTTTCTGATTCGAAAGGCCTATTTATATCGGTAAGTGAAGAAAAACTAATAATAAAATATCTATTGTTAATAAACCACAAAGAATACTCACCAAGAGGCTCCCAATTTTACCGGACCTAGGAATGCAAAAAATTCAGGGTAGGGCGAATACCCATGAATTTACAGATCAAATCATGATTGGCTCTATATAAAACTATTTCTTTGACCATCCTTTTGTCAATGACAATATTTGGCCTTGATTCAGACTGTGGTAAGCATCCATTAAATCGTTGAGATGTTGATCTATTTCTAGTAGCCATAAAGAGCATTTTTAATGCAATTTTTTGTGCTTCTTTAGTATTTGATGGAGATTTATCCTTTAACAAATCTGCAAAAGAACTATGTCTCTCTAGAAGAGAATCCGGAGGTGTCCCCATTGGGCCCTCCTGGGGCAACAATATTGTCTTCAAATCCATAGTAACGAGAAATCTCTTCGGCCACCCAACTGATCAATGATATTCATAGTTAAGAGAAATAAGAAATATGAAACTAAAATGGAATTCAACCTCTTTCAAAAATATCTTGTGTTGAGAGAATTCAGGGATGTATTTCTAGAGGGCCTTCGAGGGTTACCTCCTTAGAGGGAGTTTGAATTTTCTATTGAATTTTTACCTGAAGCTACATATATTGCAAGGGCACCATATAGAATAACTCCTATTAAGCTACCGAAGCTCAAAATACAACTCCAGGATTTGCTAGAAAAATGACTAATTAAGCCAAGTGTGTCACCTTGGGGAGCTCCTATCTTGTTTGTTAAAAATAAATATAGTACCTTGAGGTTGTGCATTGATTACTGAATTCTAAATAAGGTAACTATCAAAAATAGGTATTCATTACCTAGAATTGATGACCTATTTGGTAAATTAAAAGGAGAAACCATCTTCTCAAATATTGACTTATGATCTGGTTATCATCAGTTGAGAATACGAGAAGAAGACACATATAAAACAACATTTAGGAAAAGTTATAGATATTTTAAATTTACTATCCTACCTTTTGGGCTAACTAATGCCCTAGCCACATTCATGAATCTCATGAATAGCATTTTCCAAAAGTTGTTGGACTGGTTTGTGCTTGTATTTTTGGATGACATACTGATCTATTCCAAAAACAAATAGGAACATGATCAACATATGATAATTGTGCTTGGGATTCTTAAAAAGAATCAATTGCATAGAAAATTATCAAAATGTGAGTTTTATACTCCACAAGTACAATATTTGGGACATATTTATTTTTACGAGGGGATTGTAATAAATCCCAATAAAATAGAAGGAATTGTTGATTGGACAACATGTACTAATGTGACTGAGGTGCGAAGCTTAATGGGGATTGCAGGATATTATAGATATTTTTTAGAGGATTTTCAAGAATTTCCCAACCCATTATAAATATTCAAAGGAAAGGTGAAGCCTTAAAATGGACAGAGCAGTGTGAGGAAGCTTTTTGGGATTTAAAAGAAAGGTTGACAATCGCACCTATTTTACAATTACCTGATCCTAACAAGAAATTTATAGTGTGTATTGATGCATCCATTGAGGGGTTAGGTGGGGTTTTGGCCTAGGGTGATGTGGTTATTGCCTATTAGTCTAGAAAACTTAAGAGGCATGCGATAAATTATGCCACTCATGATTTGGATTTTGTAGCAGTTGTACATGAACTAAAGGTTTGAAGACACTATTTATTGGGAAAACCATTTGAATTAAAGATAGATCGTCAGAGTCTAAGATACATATTGACTCAACCTTTATTGAATGCGAAGAAAAAATGTTGGATAGAAATTTTAGCTAAGTATGATTTTTACATCGAGTATATTAAAGGTAAGGAAAATATGATTTTTGACACTCTAAGTATGAGAGGGAGCATAACTGCAATATCAAAATACCATTATGATCGAATAAATAAAATAAAAGTATTGCAAGGAAAAGATGAATTTTATTAGATTTGTAGTGATCAGGTTGAGCAAGAACCTAGAAAGAATGCAAACTTTTTTTTAAAAAATGATCTATTATTTTATAAGAATAAATTGGTAGTCCCTAGTACAAAGGGATTGACAGAAAACATTTTGAAGGAGGCACACAATACTCCTTATTTTGCGTATCCTCGAGGGGTGAAAATGCATAAGAACTTGATAAAAGCTTAGTTTTGGCTAGGAATGAAAAAGGATATCACGAGTTATGTGGCTATATGTTTAGAGTGCCAAAGAGTGAAAGCAAAACATCTACATCCAATTGGAAACTTGTACCCACATGGGATAACTACATAAAAATGGCAACTGGTTTCAATGGATTTTATAGTGGGTTTGCCTAAAACAATATTTAGGAATGATGTTATATTGGTAGCAGTGGATAAGCTAACCAAGGTTGTATATTATATACCAAGTAATGTGCATGATGACTCATCTACAATTTCTAGTAAATTTTCTAGAGAAGTGGTAAGACTACACAAGTTTCCAGAGCTTATAATCTATGATAGAGATTCTCGCTTCACCTCTAAATTTTGCCAAGCATTGCATGAGGTATTGGGAACCAAATTGAATATGAATACTTCTTATCACCCTAATACATATGGGAAAACTAAAAGAGTAAATCAGGTATTGGAATATAAGCTAAGAATATACTGCATGGATTTGCATGTAAAGTGGGAAGACTATTTATACCTAGTGGAATTTACATACAATAACAATTATCATGCATCACTAGGTATGGAAACTTTTGAAGACTTATATGAGATAATATGCAAAAATACCTTATCTTAGGATAATCCAGAAGATCGAGTAATGATCAAATCAAAAATTGTGAAAGAAATGGAAGATCAATTGAAAACAATTTAGTAGAAGTTGAAATAGGTTGTATATCACCATAAGAGCTACACGAACCTCAAGAGGACATCAAGGGAATATTTTTTGGGAGACAAGGTATTCTTAAGGGTGAAACCAACTAAAGTTCCATAAAATATTCCAAGCTTGAATCCAGATATGTGGGTCCATTTAAAATTGTGGCCAAGATAAGCCTGGTTGCATACAGACTTGCTCTACCACCAAGCCTATCCAAAATTCACAATGCCTTCTATGTGTCCCTCTTTAGAAAATATATTTTGATCCTACTCATGTTTTGGAGGTCTCCAAATTGTGGATGACCAATCCACTAAAATTTGAAGTTTGACCTGTTCATGTGCTTGGTTTTCAAACCAAGAATCTAAGGAAAAGATGCAAAGAGCAATGTTGAGTCCAGTGGGACCACTACTTAGATAGAAATGCCACATGGGAGATTGTGGTATATATGTAGCAACAATTTCCTTATCTATTTGAGTAGATATAGACATTATAAAAATATTTCTTTAAAAAAAATATGGATAAATCTATGCATATGGATATAAAATTGGACACTGATTAGAGTAGTTTGTATGTGTTTTGAGTTACTAAGTAGAGTATCTTGCTTATATGATGTATATATAATTTGGATTGCTCTTGGACATCCTTTTGAATGCAATATAATGTATATAATGAATGTTCAAATATGAATGATTTGAAATTTAAAGATGATTTTCTTTTCTTTTTCTACAAGAAAAAGAAGAATGATTTACAAGTTAGTATGAATAATTTGACATGTATGAAAGATTATATTGGATATACATAATTGAATTATTTGATTATGCCATGAAACATAGGGGATGTGTTTGTTTCTAGTGGTGGAGGATGTAATAACCCTCCTCACACAACCTTGTTAGAAAAATAATTGATGAATCAAATTGCATTTTTATTTGGAATGTGATACTGCTAATGGTGTTATGTAGGAATCTTAAAGAATATTCATTGGACGAATAACTAAGGATGATGGAAATAGGTAAAAAGGGGGAAGTGATGATTATGATTGTGAGTACACAGAAACTTACGTGAATGCATAACATGTATTTACATATGAGTATTATGTACATGTGTATTTATTTTGGAGTTCTATGTTGATGTTTGTCTGGGTGACAATGGAGATGTTTTTTACATGGGAGCTACCCCTTGTTAATATAGCAGTGAATTTAAAAATTAGTAACCATATGTCTAATTTATAAGGTAGATTTAGGAAAATTATTATTAAAATAATTGTGAGATTTGTTTGGGAATGTTAAAAGGAAATGATTTCCATGTTGATAATACCCCAAATATTTATGCTTAAAGGTGCTTTTTCAAATATTTTGATTATTAAAAAAAAAGGGAGTTTGGAATTTCTTCACGTTTATTGTTGAAAATGTATTTAAAAATAATGATTTAAACTTCATTCCCATATAGCACACTACATGGAGTTTGTTTAGTTGTTATCTCTAGGTTTTTAGAGTGATGGGAAATGGAAGAAAAGAGGATGGTGGTGCATGAGGAAGGAGGATCGAAGAAAAATAAAGAGGGAGGAAAAAACATGCTCTTGGAGGAAAAAGGTGACTAGAAAGAGGAGACAACCAAAAAGTATCATTGAGCGTTACAGCTACATAGGTCACCCTTTTATACCATCTGAATTCTTTTTGATAGCTTAAGCAAATAGAAAAGTAAATTTTGGTATGTGTGCCAATTGGAAAACTATAATGACAGTGTATGATGTTTGTTGTAATTGATATCTACTTTGGCTATTTGAAATTATTGATTGCATGGGCATGTTATCAAATATTGTAGAAATGATAACATTGTGCAATAAATACCATAGAAAGGATAACATTGTATATGATGATATCTAGGAACGAATATCAGAGATTATGCACAATATATTTTTTAGAAATGAAAGATAGCACAATATGTATGTGTGTTATTTCTAGAATTGAATGTTATGGATGCATTTGAATGCATGATAACTACAATAACTTCTTTATAATATATTTTAAAATAATTTTTTCACCTTTTGGAAGACGAAATAGCTAGAATGTTGACACTTTGGATTGATAATGAATTGAAACACATGTACAAGTGGTTATCTGTGAGCTGAGAGTAATTTAGTAATTATGGATGTATATGCACTATGTTGATATAAATCCATTGTGTGCATGTGTGATTTTATATTCCAAATTAAACTTATTTTCTCTTAATATTTTTGTATGTTGCTATGTTGTGTGATGCATGGATAGTTAAACGTGTCATGGTAGTTGCATCCATTTCAAGCTAAGGAACCATAATCTAATCCCCAAATGAACAAGAGTTGTAAGTGATGAAGATGCACCACCAGAGCTCGCCTATAGATGAAAATCCTTGAAATATGGAAGTCACAACTGGTTTGGCAGAATAAAATACATAGCCATGGAAGGAAAGGTTTGATGGTGGTTAATGCTATCTTAATGGTCATTACACTGAATCTCGTGTAGATGGTTTTTGTATTATAATTGCTAGATTGTACAATAGTTGAGAGATGTAGATACTGGTATTTAAAGTTTGTGATCCTATGGATGGTGTCTACTTGTTAAATATTTTGTGTTTGCAAAGATGAAAGAGATGTAAAAAATACTTTTTGTTTAGCATTAGAAAACAAGATGATATTAAGAATTCTATCCATTTATTTGGAGTTATTGTAAATGATATATCTAAAGAAATTCCTATCAAACTATTAGTAGTTTGGTTGATGATTTGAATGAGCAAAAGATATCTTATTCATTGTTTATTTCTAGCCTATAATCAACTCGGGAAATTAAGTTGTATAAGATTGTTATAACGTAGCAACCTATAGAGTATTGCTATTAATAATTGATTAAATACATCTCTGAAGGCACAAGTTAAATATTGGAACTATGGTGAACTATATTATTAAATTGTAAGGAACCTTGTGTTATCTAACTTTTCTAAACTCGACACGTCACTATATTTATGAGTTTGTTGTATTAAAAGAATGCTTTGGAAATTGTAGAGTGTGAATACCTTTAAAACATTTCATAGGGCATGTCATAAAGTAGAATTCAATGGTTGAATAACTTAATGTTAACCTTGATATTTGTATCTATATAATTTTTAAAATTAAACATTTGTAGACCAATATAAAAGTATAGCCGAGATTTATTTAGCTACCTCCTTAATATAAGTTTATACTTCTTTGGAAAAGCTTCTATTTAGTATAATATTCTAAACTATAAGGTGTAGTATGACTTAAAATATTTTATTCTAAAATGGTAAGCTTATGATTGGGAAGTCTAAGTATGAAATTAGTATAAAATGAGATTGTTGGGAAATAGTCCTTGTGCATTTCTACAACTATTGTATTGTTGTTTGGAAAGTGATAAAGACTTATTTACCTAAGGAGTGGTAAGCTCTTGTTGAGAAATGTAAACAATATGTATATAAATCCTGTAAATTGACAATACCTTTTGTTGATCATGAGAAAAAGAATTTATAAGTTTGGGAAATGAGAGGTTTTCCTACTTTTTGATCTCTTCATTATTAGATGAGATAGAATTAATCTAGTTTAGTGAATCAAATAGAGCAAGTAGTGTAAAGAGATCTTATTTCTAAATAACTCCATTCATTTATATCATAGAGAAGGATGATTATGATATTGATACACCCAAATTTTCTAAGGTGCAAGTTGACACAGAGCAAGTATCGAAAGTAACTAAATTTTTGACATAATTGGTCAAATAAAGACTAGGTTGGAAAATATAATGAAGATTTGTATGAGATGCCTTCTCTAGGTTTTTGTCACGTAGTACAGTGATAAGTCCCATACTCACAAGACTTTTCTAGTTGTCCATGATGTTTTTTATGGGATAAACGATCATGAATCTTAAGGGGTATGTGTGATTAAGACCAAGGTCGATGTAGTGACATGGCTCAAACTGGATCTAAGTAGTGGAAAACTAGTTAGACACCAGGCATATAATTACGTTGATCCCTTGTATAACTAAATATTGAATAAGTCAATTGGATGGGTCCTATATTCATTTATGCTATGGTATGGAGAAATAAAGTATTCTCCTCTAGGTGTTATGGGTCCTAGAGGATAGCCCCAATAATGGATTGACCCTGATACTAGAACACGAGGATGTAAATGGGACAAGTCAACTCAACTAATGGAACCTTCATGGAATTTGGTCAATCTCATCCACTTGGGTGGTTTTTTGCAGTAGTTATAAACCCAAAAGTGGTGAAACATGCCTACACTAATTTAAGCTTATGATTATATTTTTTTGGGTGAATAAAATTTTGGTATGAACCAGAAAGTGTTCCTATAAGATAAAATCAAAAAAATTATACTCTCTTTGATAGTATTTGATTTCTGGCACAACCAAGTGAGTTAGACTTAGGTTGTTACAGTGTATAAATACACCCAATACAATACCACAGACACAAAATTCAACATCTATCATAGTACAAAAAAACCTATAGCATTGAATGAGTCTATGTAAGATAACACGATTGTAAGTATTACATGCAAGTGGAAAGAAAAATAGCACAAGGTTTACATAGCACAAGTGACAAAACAAGGTGCAAAGGAAGATACCATACCCAAGAAAACATAAAGAGGATATTGGATCAACTACCCTCACTAAATATAAATCCAAACCACTATAGGAAGTACCACCACCATTGAGGAAGAGTCATAGTCATTAAATAATAGCCACCATGCATTGAGATACAAGAAATAATGTTGGAATAAGAGTTGAAACAACCTGCAAAGTATTTGAGGTGATAAGACTTATTGAGTATCTTGAATTCATGCTAAATAGGAGCCTCCACTTGCCATAACAAAGTAAGTTATCTTGTGCCACATGGTACAAGAGAAGTAGAAAAATCTATAATCCTTAACACTTGGAAAAAGAAGCCAAGGAGCACCCAAGTTAATTAATGCTCTAGCTAAATCAAATAAGCACCCAAGAAATACTAACACCCTCATTATTATTTTAACACCCATGAATGATCATTCTTAATGCTCTAATACCATTACCATATCTACATCATGTGGAGTAATGCATCAAGAAGGATAATAAACACCTTGTACCAACTAATGAGAAGGCATAGGGCTTAAGGCAATGTAAAGTGCCACTTGGCACTCATTTCAAGAAGGACAAGGGTATTAGTAGACACCATATAAAAGAGCACATATATATGATGCATATCTTCAACAAATATCCAACAAGAGAGATCAAAGAGCATTGAAGAAAGGAGAAAGACCATCATAGAGGGTGATCATTGAATGTTGAACATTAATTGCTCACTACCATACATAGAATACTAGCAAGCACAATGTCCAATCTTGGATGAAGCATCATAACAAGAGCCAATCAAATTGTAGCATTCAATATTTGAAGTAAGGTAAAGTTTTATATAATTCAATATTTACTATCTTTAAGTATAAGGAGTTATAAAGTGCTTCATTATATAATGTTGAAGTTACTTATTATTTGCATTGGTGATATAAACAATTATCAACCTTAGTGTATTAGAAAGCAAACTTAAACAAGGATTTTATATCCTTAAGTGACATTTCAAAAGTACACTAGTTGAAAATCGAATATCATAATATTTCCAAATTAATTTAAAAAGAGTTATAATGTTCTAGACCTTGGAAGACTTAAAGTATTACTCTTTTTCAAATATTATCATTTGTAAATTTCCAAATTAAGGAGATATAATGAGTACTACATCAAACTTTAGATCATTGGAATTTAGAAAATTGAACCATTGAAAGTTAAGGATAAAAGAAGCAAAATTATTGATTTCTTAAAAGAGTTGGAATTTATTGCTTATACTTGTCTCATATTCACATTAAAATGGATAAAAGGAATCCAACCATTGAGTCTTGAAGTTAGATAACTTCATATAATTAAAAGTGCATATATTAATAGGCAGAAATAAGGTGATATAGGAGTTGATTATTATATTAAAATTACTAGGGAATCAACTCAAAATGAAATCTAATAGATGCTAATCCCTTTATAAAAACCATAGCATACTATAATCACTTGGGAGATATAAGGGATACTACAAAATCCAAGATTTGATAAGGGTTTATCAAGTTAGTTCACATATCCTAAACTAGGGAGACATAAGGTAGTCCACAAACATCATCATGACAACAAACAAATTCATTCTCATTGAATCCCAACTACTTAAAGGTCCAAATTACTCTTCATGGAAAAACAAAGTAAGGGAAATTATGATAGTTGAAAAAATTTGGGATATAGTTAAGGGAACAAAAGATAAACCTACTTTAGGTGATAGTGAGATTCAAAAGTTTGAAGAAAATGAAGAAAAAAATTTAATGATAATAAATTTTGCCATTACAGATGAATTTCAGCCCTAAATTAGTTTAGAAGCAACATCTACAAAATTTTGGAAAACCTTAGCCAAAATATTTTAATGGAAGAATAAAGCCACTATTTGAAATCTTCAAACTCAATTAAAATCTCTAAAAGTGAATAGTGGTAAAAGTATAGAACTATTCCTAAGGAAATTAGTGGACATAAAATAAAAAATGTTAACCTTAGGATAAAAGGTTGAATTTTCTTGTTCAAGCAACCCTGATATCACTTCTAGGTAGCTACAAAAACTTGATTACATATTTAAAAATCCTAACATACATATTTTAATGAGTTAGCCAATATCCTTCAAGAATATGAGGTAGAAAATATAGTTAAAGATGAAATAACTAACAATGCATTATTTTCAAAAGAAAATCTAGAAAGAAATATTACCTTATCCTCAAAAGGATGAAGACCATGGAGTAATAGATATTATCAAGTATGTGAGAAGAAAGGACATAGTACCAACTACTGCAAATTCAATCATAGAAATTAGTATATGGAAGCCAATCAAATAAAGCATTCTAATTAAGACAATATCAAAATTAGTATAGTCCACATCAACAATAATTTTAGCATCCATATACTTCTCAAAATCAATATAATTATCCTCAATTGCAATATAGAGAAGGGAAACATAAAGGTCACTTGGTTCAAGAGATTCAAGAAATTCAAGAATTGGAAGAACGTATAGATGAAAATGAAATTAAAGCCCTCTCATCAAAGATAGTATTTTATAAAGATACTAATTACCTACTTGGTTAGGATACAGATAGAAAACAAAATGAAGATCTCAAATTCCCCCAAGATAAATATAATATTGAAGAATAAAGTCTTAAATACCCAAATAATGTAATACAGAGGGGTGTTAGAGTATATTAAATTATTTGGTACATGTCAGTGTACCACCTTGGGTACATTTATAGATTAAGAGTTTATCTTAGATTAAGGTTTGAGTAGTTACTTCAAGCAAGTAATAAATGCACAAGTGTTAGAATATGCAATGATGTAAATGTGAATACATTCCACATGTACATTAGTCATAGGATAGGTAGATGAAGAGTCATGGGTAGAGTAAAGTCCATGTCACATATCCTACTATATATATGCCTTGAGGTATTTAGAGAGTGTGTGAGTGAGACTTTAGTTACTATAGTGATTTGTAGTTAGAGTACAATGTAGTTCTTTCATTGAAATTATGAAGTGTGCATGTCCTCCATTATAATACATTGTATAATTTTTGTGAGCATCCATTAATGGTATATATTTGAGTTATTGTAGAAATTTATCTTATAGTTTTCCTACATATTATAGTACCATTATCATATATTTATCATTGCTTGTTTATTTTACATCTTATGGTTGTATTTCCTTTAATATAAATAATCAAAAGATAACAATATCTATTTGTCATTTTATTTCTTGCATCACCTATTTGCATATTTCTGAGTAAATTAGATTATTATACTTTCTCTATCCAGGCCCACACACCTCCTAGCTAGAGATCCTTATTACATCATTTATAAAATAAAATATCCCTTGTTCAAACTCATTCTATTATATCCTTAGGCAAAAGTGTTGCTAAATTATAGGTTAGTTTTCATTGTTGCCCTCTATTTCTAATACAATATAAACTAAGTTCATACTCATAGAATGCTAAAGCACTAGAAGCAAATCACTCACCTAGGGGTACTTTTATCAGTAAGCACACAATCATTATTTCATCATTCTACAATAGTTTATCTCATATTTTGAACAAGGGTCTACTGCTAATCAAGGGAGCCATACACTTTTCTCTAGTCTAAACAGATACCTTTGCTACTAACTTATATTTTTTGTCTATTTTATAGGTTGGAAAAAGTACCATTAGAAAATAATAGCACCAACAATGCTTCTATGGACTGGCAACGCTTTTGTAGATTAGTGGTGTTTCTACCACAAAGGTAAAATTTTGAGTTTTAGGTTCTAATATTTTATTTTTTAGCACTTTAGATCATAGATTTATCTATTTCCTATATTGTTAGGGCACCAATTTTAATATTGCATATAATCAAATTAATATTGTAGATATACACATTATGACTTGCTTGTTGTATCATTCCCTTGAATCCTTCCTCTTCATGAAATTATATTTTCATTCATCATTGGAAAGATAATAACATTTAGTTCAATAAGACATATTTTCTATAATGTTTGATGCATTTGTAGCTAGCATGGGACTAGATTAAGGTTTAAAATATCAAAGGCAAAAATAGGAGAAATGTAGGTGTCCTCCAGCTCAATCCATGAAATACTAGACATAAGCTCACAAATTATTCCTATCCTTGAGGTGAAACAAGGAAGACATGCCATATCTCTTAAGATGACCCTCATGATTCTTTCCCCACATCACATAATATTCCCAATAGTCATAGAAAAATATCCTCAATAGACAACGACAAGAATACAATTAGGATTTTGAATCCCACTCAGTATTTTCCTCTTGCCCTAATGATGACAACATAAAAATCTCTCCTTATCCTCTTTTTTTGGCACCTCACAAAACCATTCAAAATTTACTCCCTCTGCCAAGCTCAATGGAGTTTATAATTTTTAATTTTCAATGCATTAAATGGAGAATAATTTGTATTCCTAAGATACACAAACACTTTCTTTTAAAATGAAATCAAGACATTCATTAAGGCCAATGTTTCTCTTTTATTTTTATTCAAGGAGATCAAGGTAAAGAAACAATGATTTATGAAAATATTTCATGCAATAGTATCATTTTATTCACACAACTATCCAATGAACTCTAAAATGTCATAATTTTAAAATTTTCATAAATATAATTAATGCATTTTTTATTGGTTTTCAATTATCATTCAAATTCTAGTGCAAATAACCATGTATAATCATTTTATCCATGCATATTATGAAGTGGTGTGTGTGTGTATTTCATCCCTCTTTGATGGTTGATTTTTTTGATATGTCACCTTCCCTCGGATGATACCTTCTCTAATTTTATTTTTTAAAGGGTGACTAATCAAAACTTGTAACAAATATTTATATAATTGACAAAAAAATATAATTTAAAATAAACTAATTAAAATATTGAATTTTAATTAAGTTTTAAAGGTTAACTATTTTAGGTAATTTTCCTAAAATAATTGAGTTCTTAAATAAAGTAATTTCTTAGGATGTGCTAAATAGCATACCCTAATGTGCAAGGGATAGTATCCATAATAATTCATTTTTTGTGCCATCCTATATTCTTTAAAGTGAGATGCATATATTCCATATTGCTTCCTCTAGTATGCTTCCTCAAAATCCTAATGTGTAAGGCATTACCCTATAGACCACTTTGTTTTTATCACAAGAAGATAGTTTTCTATTATATGAGGATATTATAGATTATTTACTTTGATCAAACTTAACCTATTAAAAATTCTTTACTTTGAAAAGTAACTCTAAATTATGCATCCTCATCATGTGTATCTTTCTTAGTTTCTTCAAGTGTATGCTCTAAATGGATTATAATGGTCTTCACTATTTAATGAGGTGATGGGGCATTGTATCTTTTTGAAACTTGAAAATCCTTGATCAAAACAATATTATACTACAATATGTTCCCCTTGATATTTGAGTTCATGATTAAATCTTATCAACACTTTATGGGCTATTTTTACTTTACAATATCTTGCTATGTGTTTAATTGAAAAAAATTACATGGAAATGCATACTTTATAATCCACTTATTGAGCCTATTGTATTGATTCAAATTTAAGATTAATATAATTTTTACAAGGGTTTGAAATATCCATGGAAACAAATATTTGAGTATATCCAACATGCTTTCAGTCCTTAGTCCTTAGTAGTTAACCCTTCTTGGATAAAATCCCTTAGAGTTTTAACAATATTATTCAAAATATTCTCATTGAATTTTCCATACAATAATATAAAAATCCTAACCCACACTACAAGAATCTTTAAATTTTATATCTCCACTAAAATATCCAAACATTCTATGGACTTAAATACAATCCATCTCACCCTCTAAATTTTAGGTCATTACCCATTATTTTATCACTATTTTTCGAACTAGAGAAGATGATGATAAAAAAAAAGGATCAAAATAATGTCATTAAATAATTTGAACTCAATCCCCACTTTAATCTAATCCAATATTAAATCTTCAAAGCAAGGTTATGCATAACGACTATTTATCACCAAATTGGCTAAAATTAGGATTTTCAAAATTTGGAATTGGCTAATATTTGGGACCCTTGACCAGGGCCCATTAGCCAAAAATTTATTGGTGCAATTTTTTTTTGGGTCGATTTGCCCTAATTCTATAATAATTTGACCATTTTAAATTTAAATTTCCAACATTACCCCTAATAATAGTGAACCTTATACATGCATTTGAACACTATTTGCCTGGGTTTCAAAACTGATTCACTAAATTTTTAAAAATACATTTGAGGCCGACCCCTTACGCATAACCCTACTTCAAAGTTTTGGCTAGTGTGAAATAACCTTGTTATTAATCAATGAAATATAACTTCTTTCAAATAAAAAAATCATTATTTTCAATTAATTTTTTAAATAACATTTCTTTCCTTTTTACTTATCATTTTATCATAAAAATATGTTATTTAAAAAAATATTAAATAAAAATTTGAAAATAAAATTTACCCTCTACTATACTTGTGTGCTGTACTACTATAAAATTATGTTTATTACATCATAATATAATAATGTCAATGTTTCCAAATTAATATCCAAAATTATATCTAACGATGTGAATTTATATTTCTTGTATGTCAATGTCATATCAAAAGGCATTATTAAGAGGCCTACTTGAAACTATGCTTTGGATTATCACTTTTCTCATATAAGATGCCACACCATAGTTGGCTACAAAGTTTGGAGTTCTTACTAGGTAATAATCTTGCTTGTTAAACATTGGTTTTAACAACCATCCTATCATGCTTGATCATCATTTTTATTATAATTACTATTAATGATATTTGATGTTTGGATAACATTTTTTTTTTTTACACATAGGAGTTGGTTACAACCACTATTTTTAATAACTGGCAAGCACAGGGTTCAAACCACAGGGATTGCTCTCAACAGTCTATTCATCTTGTTGTTGTTGACCTGACCTGAGATGGAGACCATCATATGTTAAGAAAAACCTTATATATTAAAGAAAATTGTTCCCCGTATTCCATGAGGACTAGGACTTTCGGTTCCATAAGGCCTGTTCCATCTGGATATACCCTCAAAGCTATCCAATGGTTTTATCTATATCTTATGCTTGAATAAAACTTATAATATTTTGGATGAAAAAACCATTATATTAATAAAATAATGTCTAATGATTAGCACACCCCGTAAACTAACACACTAACCACCGTGTTTGTGGTTAGAATACACAAGAAAAAAACAGCCCACAAAAATGGAATAACAATTACCAAAATTTATTATATTTTCGTTATACTTTTATCTTTAATCAATAAAATATAACTTCTATCTTCTACTAACCTTTTTGTCGTTAAAATTTTTATTTTTATTTAAAAAAAAAAAAAATTGGTAAAATTATTGAAAATAAAACTTACCTCTATTCGCTTCCTAAAGTACTATACTCGTGGCTAAACTACCATTGAAAATTTTCAATTATATCATAATATAAGAAAACAATACTTACGAAATAATGTCGATTTGAATTTAGATTTCTCATATCTAAATTGAGAAAGTGTTATTAAGAAAACTGCCATACGAGGAAGTGTTATTAAGAAACCTACTTAAGCGATACTTGGATTATCACTTTTTCCTACTAGATGTCACAACATAACTGCTACAAAGTTTGGAGTTATTCGCAAGCATAATACATGACCACGTGATATTATTAAGAGTTAAAGTTTTATCGATAGTCAATATATATATTTCGAAGCTTAAAGTCAATATATATTTCGAAGTTTAAAATTCTATACTATGAACAAATAAAAAGTCAAAAACCTATAAAATAACCTACCTAAACGCAACTAATTAATTTATCATACCATACGATTTAAAAAAACATTATCTTTCATGTGATACATATTAAAATGCAACTTATAAAGAATCATAAAAGATTTTGTGCCAGATACTTACAAATAAATGAAATAGATAGTCGAACGAGACCTTTGTCATGATTCTTTTGA